>ML777209.1:690710-703628 GCA_009831015.1 Picea engelmannii | reverse complement strand
ATTCCTTAGGGCAGACTCATTCCCTCCAGGTTACACTTTGTTTAGTGTCGGAGGAATGGCCCAGGGTAAGGAATGGTCCAAGCATTTCTCGAGGGCAGACTCATTCTCTCCAGGCTACACTTTGTTTAGTGTCGGAAGAATGGCCCAGGGTGGAAAATGATCCAGGTTCAGATATCAGAAACAATCCTTCTTCCTTGGTTGAAAAGAATGGGGCAGATAGCCTATTATTGATATTCTATGTTGAGGGCAGAAATTCTTTCAGATCTCACAGATGTGAGTGAAAGATTGGCCCAGATGATTATTATTGATGTTATATATTGAGGGCAGACATTATTATATTGAGGGCAGACATTGATGTTATATATTGAGCAGCAGCTAGTTTCAGTATTGGCTTGAATATCTCTTGGCTAGGGTTTGGAACATCTGATCAGTCTTTTGTGTTGCGCTATCCTTGGGGAGAGATGCGATGCTCTTTGTTTGGCTATCTAGCCTAGGGTTTTCTTCCGGAGGAATTCTCGGGTCAAGGTTAAGGTGCTTGGAGGGAGGCTTCGGCCTGTGGTTGGGTGATGAGGGTATCGTCAATGGTTAAATGAGCACACCATCTTCTATATTCTAACAATATGATCATGCGATAGCATGTGTGGCTATGATGATGCTACTGGTTGAATGGTATGTTTGTGCTCAAGACCATTACCTTTAAATACCTCTCTAGCTAGGAGGGAGTGTTGATATTATGGTAGTTGCGGAAGCAAGAAGAAACCCTGAAGCATTGGACATAACCCTAGAAGACAAGTCGGCTTAAGAAAATAATTAATATTGAGTTTTTAGCCTCTAGAAAGAGAAGTCGACCCAAACAGCTAAAGAAGAGCAATATAAATTCAGGATGCTAGATCTCATTTGGACACAGATCGCAACTGTAGAAATTCAGTAAGTGCGCAAGTTTGGAGAGTAGCTGCAATTGCAGCTACTGCAACTCGTATTTTTGGTTTTAGGCTTGGACTTTCTCTTGGTTATGGTTTGGACTTTCTTCTTGGTATGCTAGCTCTGGAGAGTGGTACACTACCTTGATTGCATTTTGGACCTAGGGTTTGCTTCCAAAATTATTCTCTCTGTCAAGGTTAAGGTGCTAGGGGGTGGCTTCGGCCTATGGTTGGGTGACAATATTGTTATATTGTCTATGGTTAAACGAGCACACCTATTATTTCTAACACATAGAAGTATCACATTCCATGAAAAAGGTCTTTGTGAAGTCAGGAAGGGATAGGACATGAGTGGTGCACATAGTCACTTACAAGGCTTGAAAGACATGATTAGCTGCAAGAGTCCAAGTGAAAGAATTATTTTTAAAGAGAGCAGTGAGAGGCGTCACAATCTTTCCATAATTCTTAACAAACTTGCGATAATATCTTGTTAAGCCTAGAAAACCACACAAGATTTTGAGAGTCTTGGAGCAAGGCCAATCCTGCATAGCTTCAATCTTCTTAGGATCCACCTTGACACTTGCCTTGCCAACAATATGACCCAAGTACTCAACTTTTGAGGCTCCAAAATAACACTTATGTTGTTTGAGGAAAAGTTGGTGTTAAGAGAGTAGATGAAGAACTCGATCCACATGAGAAAGATGGGTTGTCTAGGTTTTACTATAGATGAGAATATCATCAAAGAAAACTAAGACAAAATGACGGAGGAAAGGACATAAGACATTATTCATGAGGCTTTGTAAAGTGGAGGGAGCATTACACAAGCCAAAGGGCATGACCAAGAACTCATAGTGTCCCTCATGAGTTCGAAATGTAGTCATAGGAATGTCAACCTCTTTCATACGTATTTGGTGGTAGCCAGAATGAAGATCAAGTTTAGTAAAGAACTAGGCACCACTTAAGTCATCCAAGAGATCATCAATAATAGGAATGGGAAATTTGTCTTTGATGGTGAGTTTTTTGAGGGCATGAAAGTTAGGACACATGCACCAAGAGCCTTCTTTCTTAAGTACCATGACCACAAGAGAATATTAGGGGCTAGTACTAGGACGGATAACGCCTACGACAAGCAATTCTTGAACAATTTTCTCAATTTCATTGTTTTGGGCAAAGGGATGACGATAGGGATGGATATTGGGAGGAAGGATTTTGTGGACAAGGGGAATGGAATGATCATGAACACCATGAGAAGGAGGAATTCCCTAGGGAGTAGAAAAAACAACTTGGTGTTTGGAGAGGATTGATTGCAGTTCAAGAGACACAAAGGGTGTCTCAGTGGCGTTAATGGAATGGAGTTGTGCAATAATGTCAGAATGACATTTTTGAGGAGTTTTTCCATGCGATGGGCACTGACGATCTCAGGGGAACCTGTTGTGGTGCCTTGGAACTTATATTGTTGGCCCTCCTAGTCGAATTGCATGGTTAATTCCTTAAAATCCATGAGAATGGGGCCTATTGTCCTTATCCATTCGACACCCATTACAATAGCACAACCACCCATGTCGATAGAAAACATATGAGATTTCATGTGGTACACCAATTTGGAGACACACATTTTCACAATGCCCCCCACATTTCATGGACCCGCCATTGGAAATCATGATTTTAAAGTTGTTGACTGCTCAGATATAACAATTAGTTTCTTGGGCAATGCGATGATGAATAAAATTATAGGTTCTTCCACTGTCAACTAGGATGATGACCTTCCAATGCTTAATGTAACCAATTAGCTTGAGGGTTTGGGGAGAAGAGAAGCCAATGAGAGAATTTAGGGAAATGATCGGTTCAACTTCTGGAGGGTCGAAAGGTTGAGTCATGTAACCAGGGGAGCCTCAACATATTCTTCAAAAACATCCTCAGAGAGGGCCATAAAAATCTTGTGTTCCTTACACTTGTGCCCAGGAAAATATTTGTCATCACAATTATAACAAAGTCCCTTGAGTTGGCATTCAACCATTTTTGCCCGGGTCAATTTCTGGATATTTAGTAGAGCAGAAGGAGGAGGGGGAGTGACTGGTTTAGGGAGAGGAATGGAGGAGGGATTTTTGGTTTGAGAAGAGACAACTTGTTGTGCTTCCTTAGCTATTTTAGTAACGTCCACCCAAATTTGAGGGCGATCCATGAGGACGTGAAAACAGATCTCATCCTTGAGGCCACTAATAAAGCATTCTCGAAAAAAAGCATCGGGCATGCCCTTTGTGCGGAAATCCAATCGCTCAAAAGAAACTATAAAGTCTTTCGTTGTGTGAGATTGTTTTAACTTTGTCAAACGACCTAAATGGTTGGTGTCGGTGTCAAATCATTCATAAATCTCTGCAACAAATTATGTCCAAGCCACATACCCTTGGCGGGCATTTTTTCTCCATTGCCACCATTTCCAACATTCTTGATCTAGAAGGAGAACACCATACCGGAGTTTGGCCAACTCATTTGTAATTTCGTACAAAGAGAAATAATATTCCATTTGAGTTACTCAGCCGGTGGGATCTGAGCCATCAAATTTTTTCACATCCACACGCGGAAGGCGTAGGTCACGCTGAAAGTGATGGGGCTGAAAATTCTTGGAATTAGAGGAAGTTTCACCTTCGGGTGAAAAGGTGGGTCATAGGAGGTAAGGTCTGCAGGGATATTTAGCTTGGTGCAAATCATGCCAGTGAAGGATGTAAGTTGGGTAGAGAGGTCATGTTTCATGGTTTCCATTTTTGTGTCTATGGAGGAATGCATGTTTTTATTGATGGTGGCAATATTGGCACTGAGCTACTGCACTTCCTGTTGGGTCTCTGTGAAAGTAGAGGACAAGGAATTGGAGTGAGCTTCCAAGTCTTGGCTATGGGTTTGAGTCATGATGAAGGGGGGAAACATAAAGGGATGTGTGGGACCACACAGAAAATGGGTTATGGGTGAAGGGTATCACGACTATCAGGGCGATGAGGGGAATCCAATGGGGTAAGGTCCAAATAAGGGGGTCAAGAGGGGTACATGTCCACGAGAAAAACATTTTACTGAAAAATGATAGGTATGACTGTGATCGGGGTGAAGAGAGGAATCCAATGGGATAAGGCTCAAATAATGGTACGAGCAAGATCCCGTTCTGAAGAATATTGTAGTGTTGAAATTCTCAAATTCTTAACAAGAAGAAATGTATAGTAAATTCACAACCATAATGCAAGAGGCACAGTTGCGCAACAATAGATCTTGTTTGTTTTGTTCCTGTTTTCATCCCAAGGGTTAAGGTATTCAAGGTTTCTACAGACAAGGGTTTGCCCTGTGCTATAGCTCTCTGATATACGTGCGGGGTCCAAAATTAGTGCTCGACCCAATATCTCAGGGCACCAACTAAGGAGGCTAGGTTGTGCCCTTAACTGTACTACCAGGCTACCCAGGTACTAGAGAGTATCTTCCCGAGTGTTGTTCTCGGTGGCACTATAGTGGTCAGGCAGCCGATCAGTTTATCTACGGAGGGCTTCGAGATATCTAGGTTGATCCGTATACAGGTGTTATTTGATGCACTACCACTCGAATGGATACCAATAGGGGTTACAAGGGTGGCCAACAATGTGCGCTTAAGTACCACTTGTAGTTATCGTGTGTATGATTCCTCGATCGTGGATTTTTTCATTGAACGACATATATATGTAGCTTTAAGACGTCATAATACGTATCTACCCTGGAAAACAATTACCCACAATTTTCTGTCAAGGAAAGTGCTCTGATACCACTTCCACTATTCCAGATATAATATAGTATGCAGAACAGAAATATTTAGCAAGTAATGGAAAAACAACAATGATATAACCAGATCAATATCAGAATAATACCATAATAACACCAGAAATAGCACCTTTACTAATGATAGCAATGTTCACTTTCCTCTTCGAGGGGGAAACCTCCAACAGAGTAGAGCTCTATTACAATAATCTCCAAGACAAAACTTTTCATTCCCTCGACTCCTATTTATATTAAATCTATCTACCAAAAGAACAATCTAGAGGAAGATCTTCTAGAAGCGAAAGCTTCTATTAGGTCTTCTTACATTTGACTTATTCTTCCTTATTACTATGCCTTATTAATATTGTCCTTTATTACATGGAAAATATATTATTCTACCTACGTGAGGTGTTAGGAAGGTTAGGTCCCTAACACTAGATGATTCCATTGAACAAGAAACAACACTAGCACCACTACTTCCTAGATGGGTTTGTTTAACATGAGAAGTAGTTAGTGATCTTGTCGATGATCATTTAGATTAGTGTCGAACACGATCGCAATTCCAACGAGGCTCTTCTCTTTTCGATCAAGTTTTAGAGACTCGTGATCCAGAGACATTTGCAGAAGCTTCAAGTCATCCATACTGTGATACAATAATGAATGAAGAGTATTGCTCTTTAATGGAAAATGATACTTGTAATCTTATACCTCTTATGAAAGGAAGAAAACTTGTCAAATGTAAATGGGTCTATAGAGCTAAGTATACATCAAATGGAAGTGTTGAAAGACACAAAGCTCGATCAGTTTCCAAATGATTCTCCCAAGTTGAAGGAATTGACTATAATGAAACCTTTGGCCCTATAACCAAAATGACTTCCATCTGCCTTATTCTAGCCCTTGCAGCCTCACATAAATGGGAGTTCCATCATATGGATGTTAAATCCACCTTCTTGCATGTAGATTTGCAAGAAGAAATCTACATGGAACAACCTCCTGGTTATGTCTAGAATGAGTCCAACCTTGTTTGTCGCCTTAAGAAATCTATTTGTGGTCCTAAGCAATATCCTCGAGCTTGGTATGCCAAAATGGATGACTTTCTTCTTGATATCAGCTTTATAGATGTCATTCTGACCCTAATGTCTATACCAAGAAAGTTGGAAGCCATCTCATAATCCTTGTTCTTTATGTTGATGACCTTATCCTCACTGGTAGTGACCCAAAACTTTTAAACAATGTGAAAATCAGCCTTAAGAAGAAATTACAAATGACCGACTTAGGCTATTTTCATTATTTCCTTGGCCTCCATGTTTTTCCAACCAAAGAAGAATTTTTTCTTTCCTAGTCTTAGTATGCTTGTGACCTTCTTTGTCTCTTTCACATGGAAGATTCAAAACTAACCCCTTCTTCCTTCCAATAGGGAGTCAAAATTGTTGCCACCTGTACTTCTCCTGAATTTGATGCCAATTTATACCATTGGTTAGTTGGTAGCCTCTTATACTTGACTCATACTCATCCTAACCTTTCCTTTTATGTTGGTTTTGTTGCTCGATATATGCAAACACCCCATGAAAGTCATTAGAAAGAAACTAAAATAGTACTTTGGTATGTCCGGGGTACAATTCAGTTTGGGATACATTATATCTCAAGGGGAACTCCTTTATTGGTTGGTTTCATTGATTCATATTGGGTCATTCGACGGTGACCCTAATAATCAAAAGTCTACTGCAGGTTATGTTTTTAGTCTTGGTTCATGACCTATCACTTGGGCCTGTAATAAACAACAGACTATTTCTCTTTCCTCAGTAGAAGCAGAGTACCAAACAACAATTAATGCAAGTCAGGAAGCCATGTGGCTTCGATAGATCCTTTTAGATTTTGGATTCCAGCAGTAGCCTCCAACCACACTCTGATGTGACAATCAAAGTGCAATCAAACTCACCAAAGATCCAGTTCAACATCAACGCATCAAACACATCGAGCTACACATGCACCTCATCAAAAAGCTCATTCATGATAAAGTTATTGAAGTGCTATTTTTCCATAGAGAAGATCAAGTTGCAAATATTTTCACAAAGTCTCTTACAGAAGCGAATTTTTCCAAACTTCGATCTATGTTAGGAGTTCAGGAAGTTGTCATCAAGGGGGGATAGGCTCTAATGCCTCCTTCCTTCTCCTATTGTGTCATCTTTGTAAATCCTTCAATCCTATCCCAAGTTGTTATTAAGAGGGGATGTTAGGATATTTGTGTTGTTTGTTGTTGGGGTCGGGGTTGCTTATGTGTTCCAGGAAACAATTTCTAAAGGTGTGGGCTATGGACACTTCCTCGTCTTCATGGGTGTATTAGTGTCTATTACTACATTCTCGTTGCTTGGTAGGATACTTCCGGAGCTCAAGTTTCTAACCGTTGATGTGGAACAGATGGCCATGGTTGCAGTTGTTGTCAACTACATGGTTGCTTGGGTTCTTCTGGACCTTGCCTTAGCTCTTTCATGTACACACAAAAGCATGGTGATATTAGTCTATGTTATGCCATTTGGCATAGAATTTTTGTTTTTCATGTTTTTGGAGGTGAAGCCCATAATGACCAAGATTGGTCATCGCTCACTTGACAACGAACCGGTGAGCGAAACATATGTTTTCTCCAATCGCCAGGGGAAAATAATCTCATTGATCGGTGTAAAAGGGAACTGATTAGAAGTATGGCAAAAGCCTGGTGTGTTGAGATAAGGAAATCAAAGGCAAACATGGAGGGAAATACCTTCCAACGTGATGTCGAGGAGAGACATTTCTAGACATGATGCTCAAAGATAGGAAGTCTCTAGGAGTAGTATACCTTAAGGACGGGATCATACCAGATAACAGAGACAATTCTAGTGATCGTGGATACAACCAGTCAATACCAACTGTAGCACAACTATAGTGATAGATCCAGTAGAGGAGGAAAACACATTATGAGACTCAGAGGGAGTAGGTATAGCAGTCTCATTACATGAGTCAAGCCATGAGATGTTGAGAAAGTAGGCATGGAAGTAATTCCAATGTATGTAGAGGCACTCCCAGAGAGGGAGGAGGTACTACATCCATAGGGAGAAGAGATTGAGTTACCTACATAAAAGGAGGAAAACATACCTTCAGTGTCAGAGGGAGCAGAGACAGAGGAGGAGTCATCTCCAGCTCCAGAGGGAGTATTTATTGAGCCACTCTCATTTCCAAATAGAGCAGATGCAGAGGAAGCAATTTCATAGAGAGAGTGAAGGAGCCAGTTCCACAGAGAGCATCCCCAAAGGAGGGAAGTTGTTGAAGGAGTAGAGAAGCTACTCTCAGTCTTAATGTTTAGCAGTTACATATTCCCAGAGGCAGCAATTGATGTTTCCAGATATATTGCAATAGGTCGAAAGAGACCTGCATGGGCTCGTCAGACTTTGCAGGAGGCATAAGGACATGCAAATCCTTATGGTACATTTTGAGAGAGCAAGAGACCTCAAAAATATATCTGTTATTCTGCAACTATAAGCCACATCATTGATTATGAACCTTCCTATTATGACGAGGCATCTAGTCATCCAATATGGAGAAATGCCATGATGGAGAAGTATCATTCCATCATGAAGAATGATGTGTGGGATATTGTTCCAAGACCTGAGGGGAAGTATGTAGTGAATTCCAAGTGGATCTATAAGATCAAACACACAGCTGATGAGAGCATCGAGAAGCACAAAGAGAGATTTGTTTCTAGAGGATTCTCTCAGGGGGAGGGAATAGATTATGAGGAGACATTTGCTCTTGTTGCTCGATACACTTCTATCTGGACGATTATTTCCCTTGCAGCATCCATGGGTTGGAGACTACATCAGAAGGATTTGAAGATAACCTTTCTCAATGGAGAGATGAGGAAGAAGTATACATCAAGCAGCCAGATGGTTTCGTGATACATGAGAAGGAGTCTCATGTGTGCAGGTTGAAGAAGGCCCTGTATGGACTCAAGTAGGCACCTCGAGCTTGGTATGCATGGATTGATGGACACCTGATGAGTTTTAGCTTCAGAAAAAGTGTTGTTGATCCCAACCTGTACTACAAATACTGTTAATGGTGAGTCCTTGATTTTTGGTCCTCTACATTGATGATTTATTCCTCAGCGGTACAGAGAACCTTATTGTTGAATGCAAGTATGTGTTGGCCTTTGAGTTTTAGATGAAGTACCTTGGTATGATGCACTACTTATTGGGACAATAAGTGTGGCAGAGAACTGATGAGATCTTCCTGAGTCATGGGAAGTACACAGTTGAGATATTGAAGAAGTTTGGGATGTTGAACCATAATCCCATGGCTTACACCAATGGTGTTGAATCTGAAGAAACTAAGTGTGTCTTCTTCCAATTCCGACGAGATTGATTAGAACATGTATAAATATTTGATTTGATTATTGATGTATCTAGTTAACACCAGACCAGATATTTTCTATGTAGTGAGTGCACTTAGCCAGTTTATGAGTCAACCGAGACAGACACACTTGATTGTTATGAAGCATGTGTTGATATACCTGTGAGGCACAGTTGGACATGGTCTGAGATATACTTCCATTATTGACATGAGATTGCAGGAATATACGGACTCTGATTGGGCAAGGATTAAAATGGAAAGGAAGAGCACCTCCATGTGTTGCTTCACTTTGGGATCTACCATGGTTTACTGGTATAGCAAGAAATAGACTTATATGGCCTTGATCACTGCAAAAGCAAAGTACATTGCATTGAGTGTGGCATTCCGCGAAGTAGTGTGGCTTCGCAAGATCCATTTATATTTATTTGTACATGTGATGGATTCCATTGTTATTTATTGTGATAACCAAAGTTGTGTGAAGCTCTTATAGAATCCAGTGTTTCATGACAAATCGAAACACATTGAGATCAAGTACCATTACATCCAAGACATGGTGCAGAGGAAGGCAGTACTGGTGCAGTACATTCCTACTAATGAGAAAGTTGTTGATGTTCTTGCCAAACCCCTTACCATGATGAAGTTCAAGTACTTCCATGACAGACCTATTGTGGTAGAGAATGCCTCCCTTGCTGAGAGAGAGTGTTGATGTTTGCATCTTCCTAAGACATTCTCCAGATCGTACTCCTCTGTGATTGATTTGAGTTGATCTGTGAGGACACTTATCCGAGAAGGGATAAGTGGGTTTGGGCTTATATCCCAACGTCCCTTGTGGAGAGCACATGAGGACACATCTCTTGTGGAGAGCACATGAGGACATGTCAAGAGAGTTGACCCTAGTGTTTCTAGAGGGAGTAGCCTCTAGAAGTCCACATGGGAGTGTCATGTGTGACAAACATTCTCCAGATCATACTCCTCTGTGATTGAGTTGAGTTGATCTGTGAGGACATTTATCCGAGAAGGGATAAGTGGG
Source organism: Picea engelmannii (assembly GCA_009831015.1). Classification (NCBI taxonomy): domain Eukaryota; kingdom Viridiplantae; phylum Streptophyta; class Pinopsida; order Pinales; family Pinaceae; genus Picea; species Picea engelmannii. Next base: position 693,530 of record ML777209.1, on the reverse strand, counting down.
TTTGGGCTTATATACCAACGTCCCTTGTGGAGAGGACATGAGGACATGTCAAGAGAGTTGACCTTGATGTCACACATTATGGGGAGTTGACCCTAGTGTTTCTAGAGGGAGTAGCCTCTAGAAGTCCACATGGGATCCCATGTGTGACATACCTTTTTCTACAATGCCCCGAGTAAGCATTGTGCGAACCTTCTCCTAGATTGGGTTGCAGACCAAGGGAGACAGGATACATTTATCACAAAGGTGTACTTGTAGTAAATGGGCCCATGCATAGTCTTTCCTTGATCATTTCAAGGAATAATATGGACTCGAGGTGCTTGAGGTGTTTTTCATGTGTCAAATATCATCGGGATGATACTCACTCACAGGGGTGTACCTGTGGTGAATGGCCCAGGTGTATTATTTCTCCTTAGTCATGTTGATTTGACTAGGAATGATAAAGACTCGAGATGCTAGATGTTATCACATGCGGACCCAGAGTGAGCTTGATCTCAGAGGGAGTTAGTTGTCTCGGAGGGAGAGCCGCAGGGGGATTTTCCCCTCGATTCAAGTGGGAGAGAAACATCTCCAAGGACTGGTAGAAATGTGTCATGAGTCTAGGAAAAAGTTTGTATACTTCATAGACAAGCTTGGCATGATGTAGAATGTCTCCCTCATTGATAGGGAGTGTTGATGTTTGGACAACATTGGGAAGACATTCTCCTAGATTAACAATTAATAATATAATTATTGATTATTAAATAATATAATAAGTAATAATAATAAAATAGTTATTGATTATCCAAGGACACATCTTTTCATGGATGGTCACCATATGTTCTTTATATATGAAACACTCATCATTGTAATAATATATTTATCATATCTCATCTCATATGAAGAAAAACAACAATTTAGAAACTTAGGAGTTAGTTAAAATCAACTTGGTCTAATGTGTCGTTAGGTAAAAGCGTGTTTCTTAGTGTGTTTCTTTAGTATGCATTTGTAGTTAGGTAATATGACAGTCAAGATATGATCCCGACATAGAGTGATCCGAAGATTCATATTTTCCTTGATCTTAACGGCTACATTGATATGTGGCTTAACACCCGATTAGTCCATGATCTCTATTTAAAGAGCATGGAGGGTCATTTGTCGACGATTGATTGTGAGAAACTCTCTTGTAAATCTCTTTGTAATATTTTTCTTTTGTATTAATAAATTTCTCCAAGTGGCCACGTTGGTTGGGGTCGTGGATGTTTCCCCACAAGGGTTTTACCACATCAACACATCGATGTGTTGATCTTTGATTTGGTTGTGTGAGTGGTTATTGAAGGTGTTCTTCCTCTGTTAGAATCCATGTGTTGTCAAGCATAGTCATAATATGTTCTAGACATAGAATGATCTGATGGATTATATTCTTCTCGATCTTAACAACTATATTGATCCATGGCTTAGCACCCTGCAATTGGTCCATAATATGTATTTAAAGAGCATGTAGGGTCATTTTCTCATGATCGATTGTGAGAAAATATCTTGTAAACCATCGGTGCAATATTGATATTTTATCTAGTTGTGTGAGTGGTCATTGAAAGTGTTCATCCTATGTGGGAATACCCTATTTTGTCAAACATGGTATAAAGCTCGTTTGAAGACCCACTCCTGTTGTAGATGAAGATTCAAACCTGTGTTGCCACATTTCCGGGTTCTTATATTTCTATGCATTTATGGGATGAGCAAATTGTTCCATTGTGCCTAGAGTATTGCTTTTAGTTGGAAACATTTTTCGTTTCACTAAAAAATATTTATGTTTTCCCAAGATATGGCTATTTTTATCAGATTTAGAGAAACAAAGAGGAAAGTGTTTTCTCATCTGTGTAAGCTCTTTTATTTGTTCTTTATGCAAGATCAACAAATCAGAAATGGAAAGAAAACTTGCATTTTCCAAGTAAGCTAACCGAGATCTAACCACATTATTGTTGAGATTAAAAAAATATTTTTTCAAAATTTCGTTTGTTTTTGTGTACGGTCATGTTGGAGCTTTTTGCGAGAAAAAACAAGGGTTTTGAAGGTAAGCACACACTTCGAAGCAAAGAGTTAAAAAAAAATCATTCATTAAAATCGTTATATATTTTGAACTAACTCACTTATTCTTACTTATTGTAAAAGAAATTTTTACTTGTTCTATAAAAGAGGGTCACTTCTTAAATAATTTATTTGTAAAAGTGAGTTTATAGACAAAGTTAGAATGATGAGAATTATTTTTTACTCAACCACCTCATTGTGCATCCATCACACCGTGGGACAACCTCTACCTGACATGTGGCACTTTGGCTATCGTTTATCCCTTTTTTTAAAAGGGCATAACTTTCACATCTTAAATCTATTTTTTGTTCTGTTTTTTTAAACAACCTATTTTTTTGATAGCTTTCCATCCACACAATCAATTTCAACTTTCTGAATCCATACTTTTTTTATATTTTAATATGGCTTCTCTAAGTGATATTTTGCTTACTAGTACCAACTATTTCTCATGGAAATTCCATATGGAGGAAAAAGTACATTAAATGGGTTATATTTTAATGTTGACTTAATGAGTACTTTTTATAAAGTTAAAGTGAAAAATAATTTAAGTTGTGGTCTTTTAATCTTGACCATTGATCTCATAAGGTGTATGAGGATCAATCTTGACCTTCTATCTGTAACACCCTGTTTCCCCCAGATTGTAAATATAACTGAACTGGCCAAGGACTATGGCAAAACTCATAAGTATGAATATGTGATGTAAATGGACCTGCAGGAAGAGGTCAATGAATGTAAATGATAGATTTAATATTATTG
>ML777209.1:647813-674468 GCA_009831015.1 Picea engelmannii | reverse complement strand
TAAGATGTTTTCCCCACAGCCCCACCACCACCCTAACATGTTTTCCCCAATATCTCCCCTGACCTACACCTTGGTAATATGTTTTCCCTAATATCTTTCCACACCCCAACTCTAATATGTATCTCCATTGACCCCCACCCTCACCGTATCTCTCCACAACCACACTCTAGTATATTTTCCCTAATATCTCCCTCGACCCCCATTCTCACGCTCACCTATGTTATTCCTAATATCTCCCCCAACATAGGAGTGGAGGAAGAAACTATAAAATTGTATTATGTTAAATTGTGTCCAAAGATAATAATTGGTCTCGTGTATATGATAAGGCTATATGCTACTAGAAAGCTCATGACATCATTGTTATAGCCTCGACGATGATAGTACAATACACTGAGTTTATTACACACATTATCTAGCTTGAAATCGCTTTTTGGCCTCTAGAATAAAACATAAAATTGTCTCTCAGCTAAGAACTTGTCTTCCTCAAACACAAGAAAACAAATTGACAACCCAAGACCCCAAACTTCCAAATATATTAAATCCAATTTTCAAAATATTCAGAATAAAACTAAACTTATATAACTTGTTAACATAAAAACCAAAGGAAACTGAAAATTTTCATTTCCTTCTAGATCACTAAAATATATAAATATATTAACCTATAAAAAACCAATGTAAACATGGTAACGTTGTTTCCAAGCTAGAGGAACAAACTCATAGGAAATAAATTTATAACTATTTTATTTGTATGCAAGGTATGATCTATTAATGTAATCTCTTTTACTTATGATAAAATCTTTTGTTTTCATGTTTATTTGTACTTGATTTCATATTAATAATATGATTAAATAAACTACATAACAATGCATTCTATGAAAATATACTTTGGATACTTGCTAGCCAAAGAACAATGTGTATGAAAAATGAAAAATAAATTACCTACTTAAAAAACAAAAAATGCAACCGAAAACTACACAAAATCCCTTGCAAGTGAAACATTTTATTTGGCATTTAGCTGGCTCCAAAATTCATGCCTAGTCAACCCAAGCAAGGGCAAGGTCTCATTTTCAGTGAGTTGAGAAGGGCATCGAATCCAACTCAGCAGAGGTCAGAAGAGAAATAGAACTTAGTAAGTAAACGGGACCATGTGATGTTTAATCCAAATATGATCCTAGAATTGGATATGAGGGCTCAACCCGAGCGATAGGTGTGGGATTTGGATGAAACATCGGATGTATTAAAAAACACTGAACTATGGAACATCTTTGGCCAATTCAAGGTGATTTCAACATTCTCAAGGGAAATTAGGCCATCAACAATGGTAGTTAATGATCAGGGGCAGCAGAGGACGATATCAGATTTTTAACAAAAGAACCAAAAGTTGCAAAAATGACACATAGTCATGGCAGCCTTTATTATCTTCTGGGAAAATGTCAACATATGCACTAAACTTCCTTCTTTTGTTAACTTCTTCTATGGAAATGTACATAAATTTTGATTATGGGGTAAAAGGTCTACATAATAATTGTGTTTCGATGGCTTGAATTGTCACAAACTCTATGATCCAAGAAATATTGATTACTAACATAGTATTTGCCCTGTGCAATAAGATTCAATTTGAAAACATAAATTTACAATGACAAGGCATTCTTGGGGATGGCGCCCCGCGACCTAAGGTTTCTGCAGAATCCCACTAAGTAGGTGGACAGGTGGAGATCTAGTGTTCTTGTCTTTCTAGCTCAAATATATTAGCTTGCCCTTCTCTAGCTCAATTGATGTTTCTGGCCTTTCTCTAGCTCTATTACAATGTCTGGCCTTTCTTCAGCTCTATTACAGTTTATGGGCTTTCTTCAACACTATTATATTCTCTTGGTCTTCCTTCTTTTCCTTTGAAGGAGGGGGTAAAAGGGGGAGGGAACTTTCCTTTTTTTCCTTTTATCCTCCTTTGCCCCTCCTTTCCTTCTTTCATTGCTCGTTCTTCCCTTCTTTCATTTCTCGTTCTTTCTTCTTAATCATCTAGTATTTACCATTTCTAAGTGTAAGAAATGAAGAACCCTTTGAGCTTTGATCGCTTTCATGGACGACTATTGTCCTTTGGTAGATTACTCGAAGGAATCTATGACAGAGTCAGACATCTTTTCGTCATCCGAGCATTTCACTTCTCGAGTCTACCCATCCGATGATGAAGGGGAGGCCTGTACCGGGCATGTGGGAGTCTGTACTTCGCATCAAATTTCTGACTTGGATCTGGACGGATCTAGATCAATTTCTCTTATCTCGGGATCAGGACTTTTGGAGGATGTACTTCCCTTTCTCCATCTCGGCAAGAGCCTTTACCATGCCCTGGTCATTTTTTCGAAGGTATTTCGAACCCTCCTATAGACTCTCCGATTCATCATCCGTAGATCCCGCAGGTCCACGCAGAGGTTGACGAGGGTTTAATCGTCGATACGGGTTTTTGGCAAGCAACTCTCTTGGTGGTCTTTAGGGTGGTGGGTGTCCAAAGGCGTAGGGTGTAAAATGGAAGTGGTGGTGTGTGTTTCGTTCCAGTGGCGGTAATGTTGAACTGGTTGTGGGGCAGGATCTCAAAGTGAAACAGATTGAAGATCTTGAGGGTCGAGCCCTTGTTGGCAAGTTTAGTGGTCGTAGAACCTCTGTTGATTCTCTTTCTACGTGGACGGAGGTGCATTGGACGCCGGTTTTGGGATATTTCCCCATTTTTCACCTATTATCTCGGGGATGGATCGGGTTCGTTTTCTGTGAAAAAGAAGAGGCCATGAAAATCCTAATTGTGAGATGATATATGGATCGTCGTCTTCTATGTCTAACACTGTGGCATACTCTTTTTGATATATGGATCGTCATGGTGTCGGGCATGTTTTCACTGATTGCACGCTTGATTTTTGAAAAAAATATCATGGTAAACCTCCTTCAAATGAGGTCTCAAAGGGGTTTGTTTCTTCGGCTAGAATCGAGGAGGTTATTCCTAACACGGGTGACAAAGTTGCTCAGGAGGGCATCTTAGAACATAAGCATGCAAGGTTGATTGTGAACCAGGTTGATGAGCCAAATGTTGCACGTGTTCCAATAAATCAAAACTTAGAGGCTGGGAACGAGGGCACCGAGCTTCAGGACATACTCAACGAGGGCACCGAGCTTCAGGACATATACTCAACGAGGGCTTCAGGACACAATGGAGCAAGCTTGAGTCACTATGGACTAAGAGTTCCCCCATTTCTCATCGTGATTGTAAGTTAAAATCCTCCCCTCCCTCCATTTGATTATATTCCTACTGCGCCAAAGCTTGATTTTGGGCATAAGGTTTTGTGCAACCAGTCCTGCTACTTTGAAACCTTTGTTGTGTCCTTTAGGAGGCTCTTTTGTTGTGGACTAGGGTAAAGATTTTGAAAGCTCCTCTAGTCGAGCTAATCGTCTTGGTCAGGATTCCGCCTCTGGATCCCTGTCCTCTTCGGGAAGGGATCCTTACCTTCGTACACCTAGGGTTCCTACACGGGAGCTTGTTGTCTCCAGAGGATTAGGTTATAAACCTGCAAAAGATCCAGGGCCTGGGATAGTGGGCGGAAAATCTGCCCTCAAACATGCCCAAGAAAGGGCATCCAGAGAAGTCCCACAAGGTCGTCAGCGCCTTATTTCAAGGGTTCTTAGAGCAGGAAAAGCCCCATCCTCAAGGCGCCCATGAAAATCATGTCAGTTAACATTTGAGGCCTTGTGGGGAGGGCTAAGAAACTATTCTTTTAACGTCTTATTGAAGTTGACAGTGCGGCAATTGTGTTGATCCAAGAATCTATGGGTGCTTGTGAGTCACTATTCCCTGAGTTGGAGAAGCTTATTCTGGGATGGAGCTTTTTCAAGATTGACTCTGTTGGTAATTCAAGTGGCTTGCTCGCGGATTTTTCCTCTTACTATAAATTGATCAATTGTTTTTTAATTCCTTCAGGTATTTTTACCGAGGTCTTCTGCATAGAATTGAACCGAAGTTTTTATGTCCTTAACATATAAGCTCTGGATGAGCTTATTATTGGAGGCGACCACAATTTCACTGTCAGCGAGGAGATTTGGGGATATGTGGCTCGAGAAGATAAATTGGCTTCTTTTTTCACTGACCAAATTGAATGTCACAGTCTGATTGATGTCGAACCAATCTTTACTTCGACCACCTTGAATAATCAATAGGAATGGGGCGGAAGGCATTGCAAAGTATTTGGATCGTTTTTTGGCATCTCTAGACTTGTTGGAAGCAAAGGGTTTATATTGGTGTTGGGTCGTGACGATTCATTCATCGGATCACTTTCTTATTTTTCTCGAATTGGGTCTACCTAATGAGCGGCCAAGATCCCCTTTCAAATACAATTCCTCTTGGGCGGGATATGAAGATTTCATAGCCTTGGTTCAAGGTAATTGGCAGTCCTTTCGTTCAGATCATTTCTTGTTAGCAAGAGCCCAATTTGTTTCAAACCTTAAGAGGCTTAAGGGCCTTGTCTCTTCATGGGCTAGAGAAAGGTAGGAAGTCGTTGGATTGGAGCTTTAGTTCATTGAACACAAGTTAGCACACATTCATGATAGTTCTTCGTTGTCTTTGGGTGATTTCGCAGTTGTGGAAGAATGCAGAGTTTTGGAATCTCGCGAGCATTCTTTATTGTTGGAACAGGAACAAAATTGGCACATAAAAAGTCGTGCTCTTTGGATCAAAGCAGGTGACCACAATACTAAATACTTTCAAAATTTTGCAAATTATAGGAGAAATAAAAATACAATCTCGGAATTGGTAGATGGGGAAGGGAGCTTAGTCCAATCACTTCCAGGGTCTTTTTAAAGCTCCAGAGCATATCAGGATGGATTTCTATTCTTTAAGCAATTAACCATTTTCCCCGGTCTCATTTCAGAAGAAACAAATGCTGAGTTGCTTCATGAGATTACTTTAGAAGAACTTAAGGGGGTTATCTCGCTTTTTATAAAGGACAAAATCCCTGGGCCTGATGGATGTTCTATTGAATTCTTTGAGTAGTTTTTTGAGGCAGTGGGGACTTCGACCAATCGCTCTTTGTAATAGCCTCTACAAAATAATTGCTAAGATCATAGCAATTCGCATAAAACCAATGCTTGCTAATGCCATTTCTGGCTAGCAGTTTGGTTTTCTAAAGGGTGGCTAGCAGTTTGGTGTTCTAAAGGGTTGATTAATCCATGAAGCTGTCGGTTTTGCACAAGAGAGATTGCACATGATTAAAACTCTCAAGTGCTCTGTTTCAGTCTTCAAGATCGATCTTTCTAAAGCATGTGATAGGATTTCTTGGTCGTACCTTTGTCTTTTGCTTCTTCAGATTGGGTTTAATCTAGCCTTGGTAAAGTGGATCATGACTTGTGTGCTTATAAATGGGGCAGGTTCTCCTTTCTTCCATCCAACCCATGGGTCTTCCTCGAGGATGCCCTCTCTCACCATATTTATTCATGTTGGTTGATGGTGGCCTTAGCAAGGCGATCTCTTAAGCCAAAATATTAAATGTTTTGCATGGTATCCAAATTTGGCAATCTGAAAATCTTTCGCATTTGCTCTTTGTAGATGATATTCTTATCTTTCGTATTTGCTCTTTGTAGATGATATTCTTATCTTTCGTCACTGTGCAGAAGCAAATGGAAAATCTTTGAAAGACATAATGGAGCTTTTTTGTAAGGCCTCGAGTATGGTCATTAATCTTGAAAAATCAGCTATTTATTTGCCGGATGCTCGAGTACAAACTCGCCAAACCTTCTCTACCTTATTTGATTTTACAATTCAAGAGCTAGGAGAAGGTTTCAAATACTTAGGCTTTAATCTAAAACCTAACAATTACAGTGTTGGGGATCGGAAATGGTTGGCGGTCCAAATTGATAAAAGGATCCAATTCCGGTGCAACAGACGCCTATCCCGTGGGGTAGACTTGTGCTTATTAAATCGCTGCTCGAAGCAATTCCGGTTTATTGGCATCTCTTGGCTGGGATTGTGAAAGGGGTGTTAGTTCGCATCCACAAATTGTGTTTTAATTATTTGAGGAAGGGAAGTTTACAATATAAGGGGTCTCATCTGGCAAATTGGTCAACCCTTTCAAAACCGAAAAATCTTGGGGGGCTTTGGGTCTAAAGGATTTATGGTCTTTCGAAGAGCTTAGACTGTTAAATCTCTGTGGGTGTTTCTATCCAGTGATGATCTTCGGGTACACATTCTCATCACCAAATATAATGAACCTGTTTCTATCTTGGATTGGATTCATCAACATAGGAAAAATGTCATCGACGTCTCGAATCAATGGTGGGCAATCTCTCCAGCCTTCGGGCCGCAAGGTTCAGATCGGGGTTGATGCCATCAAGGTCCCCCAAGGGGTTGGTTTGGGCCGCAAGGTCCAGATCGGGGTTGATGCCATCATTGGTGTCAATGGACAGAGTTTTCTTTCAAATGCTTTAGTGGTAAATATATGTGATTTGGGTATTTCTACTCTCAACCACATTGGTGATTCTCAACTATCTACTCTCTGGTAGCAACATTGGTCATCTGCGTTGGACTTCGGGTCTCACTATACCTTTGCATTTGAGGAAAGCTCATGTTCATCTTTCTGAGGCAGAGGATGAGGTGGTTTGGAACTACCCAAATGCTGACGGAAGGTACACTACTAAATTGAGATATCAAGCTATAGTAAGTTCAAATGTTGAAGTCTCTTGTTGGTTGTATAAAGCTCTCTGGAAAGTAAATGGCCATCCTAAAGGCAAACTATTTCTCTAGTTGGTGCTAAAGAATTGTGTCTTAACTTGGGATCGAACGCAGAGGAGGAGAAATATTGGCCCGGGGCTCTGCTATATGTGCAAGTGTGCTTATGAAACCAATCAGCGTCTGTTTCAAGAGTGTGCTTTCTCCAGACAAGTGTAGCAGGACATTGATGTAATTTGAATCTTGGCAAATTGTGGTATAAGGATTCTAAGAAAACTTTAATGCCTTCTTTCAAGAACCTATTCTGAAAACGTTTTGCTCCCTTCCCCAGTTAGTTGTGTGGGCAGATGGCTTGCCTGAAATGTTTGACTCTTCAATGATAAGACTCTCCCTGCTTTTCAAGTTTTCAACAGGTTCTTGGGGGTTATTGCCCCACTATCTGTGTTCAAGCACAGCCAAAGAGCCTAGAGTCTTATCATCTCTTGAAATTGATCAGAGTAAAGTTTGGGGATTTTTTGATGGAGCATGTCAGGGTCCAAATCATCTTTGTGGAGACAGATTTCAGATGAATTTCTCAAATGAATACTAATTGCTGGGAAGTGGCACAAACAACAGGGCAGAGTTTATGGCTTTATTCTACTTGCAAAAATGTGCAGCTGATCGTCACATAACTGAACTACAGGTTTTTGGTGACTCCTTTAACTACCAGCATAGATTGATCTTAACACTGAATCTATCAAGTGTCAAGAGGGATGAAAACTTGAGGGTTTCAAGCATATCTTTTGGGAACATAATGGCTCAGCTGATTTACTCTCAAAAGATCTAAATCTGCAAGAAGATTATGTCTCTGGTGGAACTCTTGGATGGGGGGATGTTAGCTCCAGACGAGAGGTGATGGTATTGTGCAGTCTGTAAGTATTTTAGTATTTTGAACAGGGTCTTTACTGCTTTTTGCTGAGCATCTAAAGGATATCATTCTTTCTTTCATGAAATAGAAGTTAAGGTTTTTTTCAAGAGGAAAGAATTAAATATACAATGACATATAAAATTAAATCTCTGAATTTCACAAGCTTAATACCATCTTATACAACTACACAATCCTTATATTCACAAGCCTAAAAAAATCTCTATACAAATACAGGAACACACCAAATGAATCAGACACTGATGAAAATCTTTTTACAAATACAAAACAACAAATAAAATCTGTCAAGTCATAAAAATGTAATCAACTTTATATCAAATATTACCAGTTACAGAAATATAACCTTCTTTACATCAAATATTACCAGTTACAGAAATATAACCTTCTTGCACCAGAATTAATCATTACTTATAATGATAAATCAAACCTTTGAGAACATGTTATGTGATCAAAAGTAACAAATATACCTATTGACAAAAATTCACAAAAATAAAGTTAGGACTCTTAACAAATACACCTATTAACAAAATTCTCCAAAATTTTTAACCGTATCACGAAGAAAGTCTCGACAAAGCAAAGCTGGGCAAATAAAAGGAATCCGAGATTGAGAATCCAAATCAAAGGTGGGCAAGAGGAGCTGTATCTTAGCAAACTCGGAGCAGATAAATAATAGAATTTATGAATCCAAGAAAGGACCAGGGCTCCAAGCAGATTTCAAAGATGTTCAAAACTACTAAAAAGTCCTTCCAAGAAGTTGGGAGTACAGGGCAACGAAAAATCAAGGGGTAACGAGATTTTGCCCAGTTGGCAAACTATGCAGTTGAAAATATATGAAATTGGAGACCTGCGTTTTAGTTTTTTAATATTCCCAACGTTTCGATCCATGCTATTGGATCTTCAAGAGTTTTTTCTATACATATCGGACAGTTTTTTCTATACTTTTGGATAGTTCAAACACCTTCAAACATTAGATCTTTCTCCTATACAAGAACTGGAAACAAGATTTTGCCTCGTTGGCAATCTATACCGTTGAAAATATGTTGGATCTAGTTCAAATAGATCTATACAATAGTGTCAAAGAACTGGTCGGTAAAGACTTCATTTGCCGGGGGTACAAAATCAAATCAAGTACTAAATCACTAATTAAATGTATGGAGTACTGGATTTCAATTGGGAGACGTGGTAGACTCTTAGTAATACTGGTTACTCGGATGGGCTTTCATATTGGGTAGCCCCGAACATTAAAATTTAAATTTAAACCATAAAATATTCAAATGGCATCTAGAAAATTAAATCCCTGGACTGCACAAGGTTGACAAATTTCTCATATAGATAATCATTCCTCAAATTCACATGCTTCTAAAACTCATATACTAATAAACAAAGCAAATAAGATCAGCAACTCCTGTCCCTAACCATTTAATCAACTTGATAACAACAGAAATAGAACCTTCATGCAATATAATAACACAAACTACAAATCAAGGACTTCAGATCCGAACTAAAAATCTCGGAAAAGAAATTCAAAAATGATCTAAGAATCCCAACTGAAACATCAGTGTTTCAGATAATAAGGTCGGGATTTAAATGATACATTTCAATAAGGTCGGGATTTGAATGATACATTTCAAAGTGAAAAACATTAGCAATGACGATCTTAAAACTGCACACTCATTTAAAAATACTGGAATAAGAATAACATAAATCTTAATCTTCCACGAAGTATTAAAAAAGTATTAACGACTTACAAAGTTGCCAATGCATTACCGGCCAGAAAACTAGTGTTAGCTTCAACTGGCCGCACATACGCAAATACAAACCATAATAGAGTTCGCACAACACAAAGAAGTACATACAGAAACACCTTTTATTCATACCCTTCTAGATAACCGCTAAAGACCAAGATAACTTTTAAAAGCCACCACCACGAAGACGGAGCACCAGATGCAGAGTAGACTCCTTCTGAATGTTATAATCAGCAAGAGTACGTCCATCTTCCAACTGCTTACCAGCAAAAATCAGCCTCTGCTGATCGGGAGGGATGCCCTCCTTATCCTGAATTTTAGCCTTCACGTTATCAATGGTGTCCGAACTCTCCACCTCCAAGGTGATAGTTTTCCCCGTCAGGGTTTTCACAAAGATCTGCATGCCACCCCTCAAACGAAGCACAAGGTGCAGGGTCGATTCTTTCTGAATGTTGTAATCGGCCAAGGTACGACCGTCCTCCAGTTGCTTGCCAGCGAAGATAAGCCTCTGCTGGTCTGGGGGGATGCCTTCCTTGTCTTGGATCTTGGCCTTGACATTATCAATGGTGTCAGAACTCTCAACTTCCAAGGTGATTGTCTTGCCCGTAAGGGTTTTGACGAAGATCTGCATACCACCCCTAAGACGTAGAACGAGATGCAGAGTGGACTCCTTCTGGATATTATAGTCAGCAAGTGTTCGGCCATCTTCAAGCTGTTTTCCAGCAAAAATTAGACGCTGCTGGTCAGGAGGAATGCCTTCCTTGTCCTGAATCTTGGCCTTCACATTGTCGATGGTGTCCGAGCTCTCGACTTCCAAAGTAATCGTCTTACCGGTGAGGGTTTTCACAAAGATCTGCATGCCACCTCTCAGTCGGAGGACGAGGTGCAGGGTGGATTCCTTCTGAATATTATAGTCAGCAAGGGTTCGGCCATCTTCTAATTGCTTTCCAGCAAAGATCAAACGTTGCTGGTCAGGGGGGATGCCTTCCTTGTCCTGGATCTTGGCCTTCACATTGTCGATGGTGTCCGAGCTCTCAACTTCCAAAGTAATCGTCTTACCAGTGAGGGTTTTGACAAAGATCTGCATGCCACCTCTCAAACGGAGGACGAGGTGCAGCGTGGATTCCTTCTGAATATTGTAGTCAGCAAGGGTTCGGCCATCTTCTAACTGCTTTCCAGCAAAGATCAAACGCTGCTGGTCAGGGGGGATGCCTTCCTTGTCCTGGATCTTAGCCTTCACATTGTCGATGGTATCCGAGCTCTCAACTTCCAAAGTAATCGTCTTACCAGTGAGGGTTTTGACAAAGATCTGCATGCCACCTCTCAAACGGAGGACGAGGTGCAGGGTGGATTCCTTCTGAATATTGTAGTCAGCTAGGGTTCGGCCATCTTCGAGCTGCTTTCCCGCAAAGATCAGACGTTGCTGGTCAGGGGGTATGCCCTCTTTGTCCTGGATCTTAGCCTTCACGTTGTCAATGGTGTCCGAGCTCTCAACTTCCAAAGTAATCGTCTTACCAGTGAGGGTTTTAACGAAGATCTGTGCATACCACCTCTCAGACGAAGGACAAGGTGAAGGGTGGATTCCTTTTGGATATTGTAATCGGCAAGGGTTCGGCCGTCTTCGAGCTGCTTTCCAGCAAAGATCAGACGTTGCTGGTCAGGGGGGATGCCTTCCTTGTCCTGAATCTTAGYCTTTACATTGTCAATGGTGTCAGAACTCTCGACCTCGAGAGTGATTGTCTTGCCAGTGAGGGTCTTGACAAAGATCTGCATCTTGAAATCGGAATAAAGCTAATGGGAAATACCTGCAAATTGACAAAAATAATTCGACAACTGAAACAACTATATAACAAGAATAACAGTCACTATGAAAGCAAATATCGGAAGAAAACTATATAAGGCAACACATACAGAAAAATTCTGTATCTAAAGACATCTTAAAAATATTACAATCCGGACAAAAAATCAAGGCAACCAAAGCCAAAAAAATGAAACCTGACATGGCAAAAAAATCTCAAAGCTCAGCTTTATAGGAAACAAAGGAAACTTTTTAATATGAATCCAGGAAAGAAATCACGACCACAAACGGCTCTCAAGCATGTCTTCACTTTACACAATCAAAAGCCATAAAACAAGAATATCGCCGGGAATAAATCTCTAAACTGTCCAGATATTAAGGAAAACATGTTCGTATTAAACCGGAAAATAGTGGAAGTCATTACAAGGCTACATACAAATGCCTAAACAGTAAACAGAAAGGAAACCAAAAAATACAGAAACCCTACCAGAGATTTCAGACATGGCAAAAAAAAACCGCCTACCAAAAACATAAAATACCTAAATTATCAAGGTTTTAGCGGAGGATTGCAAAATCTCTTACAAACGCAACAACCATTAATACTCTACAATGAAACATTATTGATCTGTGAAAACCCATAACTGCCAAAGGAAACTCACGAGAAAACAAGCACAGATACCCTAATAAATTCGATGCAAAGCCAAAATATTACAGGAAATTATCATTCAAACCTGTCAAAAATTAAACAGAAGCAGCGAAAATTAATTCAAGAAATTATCATTCAAACCTAAGCAACGCAAATTAATTCAAGGCAAACAACATTTGTAATCTTACAAAGAAGTAAAGAAGCTTGAGATACCATACCTGTACAAGAAAAGCTCTCGGAAAATATCGCAATAAGAGAAAACCCAAGCGCAAATATGAGGATTATGTGAAGGGTAGGTTATATTTATAGAAACCGCGATTGAAATTTTAGGGCCAAAAACGATATCGAGAAACTTTCATTAATAGTCACGAGGGATAGCTCGATTGGCGAGAACGTGCGCACACTCTTCCAGGTTGGGGGGAGAGGTCACGAGTTCAAGCCTGGCTACGAGTCCCTCGGGCTGCTGCTTTCCACTCCCATATCATCCACTATGTGACCGAGCAAAGTTTATACCTGCCTATGTGACCGAGCAAAGTTTATACCTGCCGACTATATTGCATTGACCATCTATTATTTGCGTTGATCATCAAAAAGATGTGGGGTTGATAGAAGGTTAGGCATTAGTAATTGATTTTATTTTATTTTTTTTAATTATTTGAACGTATTTTTTTGAAATTTAATTGGTCGTTGAAATGAATTTGTTATTGTTGAATGAGTGGCAGGAAATAAAGATGAAAGTCTTGTTGATTGATATTTGTCTTATAAACTAGTTTGTTGATTACATGGGAAATAAATGCGAAAGTCTTGTCTTGCAAACCAGTCTGTCTATCACATGTCTCACCTATCTTTGTCTCTCAGAACATCGTGCATCTCATGTGTAGAATGTAGACAGAAAGGTAATATGCGGACTATGGTCTTGTTGCTACTAGGTATCGATTTTGACCTGTGTATTGTGATTCAAATATGCAACAAACTCATACACCTCAGTTATACGAAAGTGGTGTCTACGTCTGGTTGACTGTAGGTTACCCTAGCCACCCTATTTACTTCTTCAATTGAATATTTCCTCACTACCAAATTCAATTAAGATGTTAGGTGAGGTAGCGTGTTACATGACTTATAAGTAAGGGGGATAATTGAAATAAGGGGTAGTCCACAGGAGTGCGATGCGCGTAAACAAAGAGAGTGTTCAATGTGATCGCAACCGTTTGGGCGAGATGTTGCTATCTTAGCAACCGGATTTAATATCGTTGCTTACACTGATGTTGTTTCTACTTTCATTACTCCCTATGCTACTGTCACTATCTCTATTCCCATCATTGTGAGCAATAAAAAAAATTGTTGCGGCAAGTATGTCAATAGGAAAATCTTATTTAAAAGTGTATTTTCTAAATATCATATTATTTAAGTGTGTAAATGAAAATGTTGAAGTCCTCGGATGCGGGTGTCACCCTCACCCACCTGGCGAGCACCTGGAGTCCCCTTAGCACGCGAAGCGAAGACTGGGTGCGCTCCACCTCACCTCCTCCTCATGTGAAGTAATCGCCCTCTCGTCCTGAGATGTCACTCCATTACTCTGACTATGGCTTTCGCTCCTCCCCTGCATGGCTACTATACATCGCACCAGTCCACGCGCTTGCAAAGGTAGGTTGCATTGATGGTGCCAGNCCCCCCACTTGGCACTTATCACTCCGTCAGTTGCGACCTCTCCTGTCATTCCTCCTTTGTTTCCTCCACAAGTTGGCTCTATGCTCACCACAGGTGGAATTTCTCTGCTCTTTGCATTTGGTGGTGGCTCTCTCCCCTCGCAGCGCCCTGCAAGCACAACCCCTCACCCATGCCCCCCCGCATGCATGCCACCCCTACCTTGGGGCGAAGTGGTCGCAATGGGTGTGCTTCCATGGCTCCTCCCCCGCCCCTCTTGGCTAACTAGGATGGTTGTGACCGCTCAGTCCCCGACTCGTTGCAACAACTATTAGACGATTGGGAAGAGGAGGTTTCAAGCTCCTTCCCAACATCACGACGCACCTCCAGACACTGCAGCAGTTACTGGGTGGTAAAAAACCTTCTCGCATGCACCCTCTTCAGCCTCTTAGGTGTATTTGTTCAGAGCCCTCCTAGTTTACCTCGCTCACCCCACTCCCCCACCACTCGTCCTCCTCCATCAGCTCCTCCCTCCCCTGGCACTCGTCCTCTTCCTTATGCGGCCCACCCCAGCACCTCGACACAGCAAGAGAATTCCAGCAAACCAGTCACTGAGACCACTCTAGGTAAGCACAGTTTCTTGATGGCTCCCTTTATCAAGAGCACAGGCCTCTCGGTTAAGGAACCAAGCTCGGACAACTCTAGCTCCTCTAGCGACAACGACGACGATTTTAATGGCTGCCCCATTGTTGAAGAGACTCCTCTAGATGGCCCTCCCATCATGACCGACAAGCACACTTGATTTCCAGGCTTCTGTTCTTTCTCAGTCTCTTTTCATTTAGATCTTTTCAAGTTTTTTTGGTCTTATGTTAGTAAGCAAACAAATAATAGCTCTCAACATTTTTGTAAGCTTGGTTTTCCACCTAAGAGCATGAAGGATGATCAAGTCTTTTCCAAGCCTGGTTTCCCAATAAGGGCAAGCCTCAGTTTTGTCCATTCACAAGGATAAACACTATGACTCTTTGATTGTATCTTTGTTGTATTTTTAATAGATTAGTTCCAAAATTTACAAAAAAAAAATGAAAATGTTGAAGTAATTTAATTCACGTGTTTTTTAAATGAATAAATGAAAATGAGTAAGTAATTTACGAGAGATTTTCATATTAATAATACATATTAATATTACAGATCATGTTGGAAGACTCTAGATATATTTTCATATGGATTTTTATTTGTAATTAAAAATTGTATTTTCTAAATATCACATTTTTAAATAGGTAAATGAAATGTCTAAGTAATTTAACTAACATACTTTTTAAATGAATAAATGAAAATGTCGAAGTAATTTAAGGAAGATTTTTATATTAATAACTTAGGTTAAGTAGGGAAATGGGTCAAAGAGTTTGAAGGATGAAGCATTACGGTTTCCACAACATAAGAGGCAAAGGCTCTAGGGTTACCAATTTCAAGTCTTCCACCATGGAGTTGGAAATGGGGATGGTCAATTATGGAGAGGATGAGGGTCTTGGCCCTAAGTCTATGTTCCAATCCCATAAGGAGTTAGTTGACATTTGGGGAAGTCCAATGTACCTTGCACAAATTCGATTGTGGATCACTTAGTGGATTTTCTACTATTGGTCTTGGTAGACGGTAAAAAGAGTATCGAGAAGAGGACTAGCGAGAGGTTGTCATTCTTACCTTTGGAGATTATCAAGGAAGATTTGTTGGGCGTGACATTGAATTCCTCTATAGGGGTTCACTCTCAAGGGAAAGTGATAATTAATTCTCACTCCATAGTTCTTCTAGATACGAACTAGGAAAAGAACCTTTCCTCTGAAGTAGTGCAAACAAAGAGTTGTCCAATCGGTTTTGGTGATGGCGAAGTAGTTGTTTTGAGTGACTCTAAGACATTAAGAAAACCAGTAGAGGAATCAAAGGATATTGGAGGAGATCAGATTAAAATTGTGGATAATGGTTTTCAGAGGGCACGCAATAAAAAGTGTATTAGACCTCACCCCAATCACATGAAGATGGCCATCTCTCTCAATGTATGGATGTATGGAGTGGAAGGGTTGATGGCTCAAGCTACTATAGGTAGGTTCATGGGGAAAATGGTGCAAAGTGAGTCCTTAAAGAGTCGGTTGTTAAAGCATCGGAATCCCATTCTAGGCTACCTGCCTAATTTCCACGTCCTGGTGTGCAGTTGATTGTGCTTTATCTTAAAGTGTAAAGAGGATGTATGTTTGGTGTTGAGTAAAGACTAGATGTTGGGATTGTTAGGTGTATGCCTAAAGCATTGGGAAATTGGTTTTGATCTGAGGAGGGAACCCACCTTTGTGTAGAAGGTGTGGGTGTTGATATAAGGTATTCCACTTGAATTGTGGCACAACAAAATTCTTGAAATGGTAGGTAACGTTATTGGGTGTTTTTTACCATTCAAAGAAGGTTGGCTGGAAAATACATATAGAAGGATTGCCCAAATCTTAGTGGTATTGGACCTGTGAGAGGGGTGGATTTGGATATAGAATGGGGGCCATGGCGGAATTTCTAGAAGCTCGATCGCTAGAAATTTCCTTTTTGTTGCAATTCTTACCATGAGGTTGGTCATTTGAGGGAGGCCTTCCCATGGTGGGGAGGGGCTCCAACTAGACCTAAAAATATATATATAAATAATAAGGAGAAGGTGGAGGTGCCAATTTTAGATGACTTGGAGAATGCATGCAGTGTGCACAAAGAGGCTCACATTCGTACTGAGATGGACGTCCTCCGAGCTCATTCCTTTACTAGTTTCAAATAATTTGGTTCTCGCTATGTTGGTTTTGAACACTCCTAAAAAAGGTATGGAATTTATTGACCCTCCTATGTGTCTTCTTGGAGTGAATGGTGGCCCCTCAATTGCCTCCAACAATGAGGATCCAAGAAAAATTAAAGATAATACACTTGTAGGTAATATCATGTCCATAGGTAATTCTTCAAAGGATAATAAGATTGAGGTACACCTAAAAAGCATTGGCCCTTTGCTATACTTTGATGTTGTTTCAACTAGACCTGGAACAAGTATCTTAGATGATATTGGACAAGTTAGTGTTGGAATGGTCTTTGTGAAGGGTTTGTAGGAGGTTTGGAGGATTTGACTTCCTTGACCCTTTAGGTCATAAGGAGAAAAACCTAAAGTTCTATTTGAAGTCCTCCTATCACCTTAGATCCAAGAAATATAAGGAAGAGGTCTCTGAAGGCATGGTCTTGGGATTGGTTATCAATAAAGTGTTTCCTGCTACAATGGGAAGGAAATCTCATTTATCTATGGCTATGTCTCACGCAAAAAAGGAGATTGGAGATGGAAAACAACTTACCACTGATAGGGCCTTAGAGAAGGGAATGCCTAGAAGCATGTTAATAAATGATTATTCTCTCCTTCAATGTTAGAGGGGTTGGGGGTGCCCACAAACCATTATCCCTCGAAATAATTTGTGTATTCTATAAGCCTAAAGTATTCATGTTTCAAGAAACGATGTGTATTGGTAAAAAATCTTTAGATTTCATTTCTTTTATTCTAATGGATTGGAATTTATGTACCTTAGATGTTGTAGTTATGTCTAGTGCCTTAGTTATTGGATGGAATTCTAAGTTTGATGCCATTGATTCTTCGGTTTTAAATTCATGAATTACGGTGGATCTTTATGCTAAGGATCTTGGGAAAGAATTGAGGTTGATCAATGTGTATGGGCCCTATGGTGAAAGAATAACCTTTTGGGAGAATTTGGCTAGTTCTAGTTATCTGAGTAGGGGTAAATATGATTGTGGCAGAAGACCCAAACCTAACCTTTAGTCTTAGGGAAAGTTGGGGTGAGGCTCCTAGTAAGGATCCTCTTGGTGATTATTTTGCTCATTTGTTTGCATTATTGCACTTGATCGATGTGGAACCAATGAAGATTGTACCTACTTGGAGGAATGCTAGAAGGCGTAGAGAGGGAATTTCCAAAAGACTAGATAAGTTCATGATGGCAGAATTCTTATATAATGACAAGATAAAAATTAAATCCTTGGTTGGGTCAAGGGGTGCTTCAGATCACCTTCCAATTCTGCTAAATTTGGACACAAAGGGTTGGAATCCTCTAAGTCTTGTAAAATTTAATCATGCTTGGTTGTTGGAAGAGTTTAAGGACCTCGTGGTAAAAACTTGGAATCCTTTAGATCCCCAACTAGGGGACTCTGTCATGCAACAATTAGACAATTTAAAAAGAATCAAGGGAACCATGAAGGGGTGGGCTACCACTATTGCTTCCAAATCTAAAAAAGAATTAAAGGAGGTGGAAGAAGGGATAAAGGCCCTTTTTAATCATAATGATGTGGGAATCTTTACAAATGATGAAGTTGAGACTCTGAAAGAATTGGAGGGTAAGAAGGAGGTCCAATTGGATAAGGAGGATATTGCTAGAACTAGTTGGATCAAGGAAGGAGATAATAATAATAATAAATTTTTTTCATTTTGCAAATCACAGAAAGCATATTAATACTATTTGGGAAATCATTCATCTTAATGGCACTGAAGTAAGTACTTTTACAGATATTGTGGAGGCTAGTAGATTTCATTTCAAATCTCTCTTCAAAGACCTTTAAAAATCTAATATTGGAGATTTTATGAAGATAATAAGCTTGTTTCCCAGTCTAATAGATGAAGTAATGAACATGGATTCAAAGGCTAAGATCACTAGTGTTGGATTGAAGTATGTACTAACTTCTTTTAAAAGAGGGAAGAGTCATGATCCTAATGGTCTATTTGTAGACTTCTAACTAGGATTCTTTGATCTTTTGGAGTATGATTTGATACAAGTTGTAGAAAAATCAAGGCATTCAGGGAAAGTGTTGGGGGCTCTCATCACCACCTTTATATCTCTCATTTCCAAAAAAACAAGATACAACTACTTTTGAAGACTATATACATATTTCTTTATGTAATCACATTTACAAGTTGATTTCCAAAATTATTACTAATAGGTTGACGGGTATGTTGTAAGGTATTGTTTTAGTTAAACAATTTGGATTCCTTTTCAATCATCAAATCCATGATGTACTAACCATTGCACAAGAAGGGATGCTTACATTCAAGACACCGAAGTTAACTGTAGCAATTTTAAAAATTGGCATTTCCAAGGCTTATGATAGGGAGAATCTGTTGTTTATTAGATTGTTGCTTCTTCAACTAGGCATGAATTTGCAAACTATAAATTGGATTATGGGTTGCCTCTATTCGGTTTCTTTTGTGGTGTTGATTAATGGGTCACCTTCAAGTTTCTTCATAGCCTCTCAAGGACTCCGACAAGGTTGTTCCTTATCTATTTTTTCTTCCTATTGGCAACAAAAGGCTTAAGTATGCTAATTAAAGAATCTCAAAACAAACGAGACTTGACATGAAGGGGATAAAGATTTCAAGCTCTATTCACATCTCACATTTACTTTTTGTAGACATTATCATGATCTTTGGTCATGGTTTAGTTAAAGAGTTGGGAATAATTAAGGAGGTGTTGGAGATATATTGTAAAGCTACAAGTCTACTATGTTGGTCAATGAACTAGTTGCATATGTTAAAAGGGAAGTTGAATCCCTATTCCCAATGCAAATTGGTGACCTGGATCAAGGGGTTAAATATCTTGGATTTCATTTACAACCAAATAGATATTGTTTTGAGGATTTTTTTATATAGAAGCTAGAAGCTAGAATATATGTCTAGTGCAACATATGGTTATAATGAGGAGGAAGATTAGTGCTAGTAAAGGCAGTCTTAAAGAGTATACCTATGTATTGGATGATTATTGTTAAGATATCTAAAGGAATCCTAAACAAGATTAGAAACAATGTTTCAATTTTCTTTGGATTGGGGAAAGAGATAAGGAAGGTATTCTCCTAGTCAAATGGAACATATTGGCAAATCCAAAAGAAGCAAGGGGTGAGGGTTGAAAAACATCTACCATTTCAGTTTAGCATTTGCAACAAAAACTCTCTAGAGGTTGGTTTACAATGAAGGTCTTTGGGGAAGAGTTATGAAACCAAATATTTAAAGGGGATGACTATGGAATCTTGGTTCAGATTGGAAATAATGCAGGCTTAGGGAGCCTATATAGTCTGGAAAGCCTTGGTAATAGCCTTCCCCTTTGTAGGTAAATGGGTAGCTTGACAAGTTGGAAATGACAGTAAGGTAAGGATTGAAGAGGGTCCTTGGATGGGGTCAAAGGCAATTTCAAATTATTTAATGCCATGTTGGAAGTGTTTCATGATAATGGGATTTACAACTTAAAAGATGTAGGCTCATTGTTGGACATGAATATATGGGCTTAATGTCGAGAGACAAAAGACAACTTAAAATTGCAAAGGGAACTAGCAATGGAATGGGGTCAATATGTTGATCTAATTTATCATAATGTTATCAAATTAAATGAAGAAGAATATCAACTTAAATGGTCTAAAAACATGTGTACATGGGAATGCATAGTTAAATTAGGGTATGCAATAAGTATTGAACATGATTTGAGTGATGAGAGAATTTGGTGGTGGAGATCAATTTGGAAGTTATAATTCCCTTTAAAAGCTAAAATTCTCTTGAGGTTGGCCCTAGCAAATAAACATTTAACCTGAGATAATGGATAAAAGAGGAACCAGGTAAGGCTAGGAAGATGGATTCTCTACAAAAATAGTGATTGTAGATTTTAACCTTGTACAATTAATTACTGCAAATAGAATCTTAATAAAAAAAGGAATGATACGATGGCACACACACAATGCACATAGATTTTACCTTGGAAACCTAACCGGGAAAACCAACAACCAATTTAGAGTTGCACCTCTAATCTTCTATTCATCGTCTTCTTCATTGTTTACAATACAATATATATAGGATCTCGCGGCATCCAAACCCCTAATCCATCGACATGGATTAATCAACAATCATAATTCCTTAACCAGAATTAGAAACCATCAGTGAAAACCAAATGGGATGATTGCCACACGTTATGCATTGTTAATGGAATTCTAGCAGTAAGATGGCATTCGTCTGCGTGAGAACACCTTAGAAAATTATGGATCGCTTGAGGAATTGTATACCAGTGAAAGGGATGCATGAGCCTAGAGGGTGAGTACAACAAGAAGAACCAAGTTGCCAAGATTGAAGAGTGAACTCCTGTGTGAATTGCATTGTCGAAGAACTAGGTTATTAGGCATGAAGAGTGAACTCCTGTGTGAGTTGCACTGTCGAAGAACCAGGTTGTCGGGACAGAAGAGTGAACTCATGTGTGAGTTGCACTGTCAAAGAACCAGGTTGTTAGGCCTGAAGAGTGAACTTACGTGTGAGTTGCACTGTTGAAGAACCAAGGTGTTAGGCACGAAGAGTGCACTCTTATATGAGTTTCACTACAACAACAAGGTTGTTGTTGGTTATTTTACTGATATTTTTCCTAGCAGCGAGTTCCCTTGAGTTCTCAGTAGTGAGATTCCTAGTTACATATGCCAAAAGACCTTGATAAACGAATGGTGCAACCCGATGGACTGAGGACAGTGAAAGGGGGCACATTCCTTGGGTCAACCTTGATAAACGAATGGGACACCATTCCTTGGGTTGGGCAGGTCAAGAGGAAGAGAGCTGGTGGAAATCAAGATAACTGTAGAAGAATGCCAATGGCTTACGTATATGTTTCGGGCCAGGGTGCCTTTGTATATATGTTTTGGGGCCAGAGCACCTATGTATTTATGATTTTTGGGACTAGAGTGCCTATGTAATTTGTTTAGGCTAGAATGCATGTGTGATTTCATACCAAAGAGCCTATATGTTTATTATTGGTCAGAAAGCCAAGATTGTAAAATGAAATTACACATGTAGGGCGTTATGCATTGAGGACAATGAAAAAATAAGGGGGAGGGGATGTAACATTCCCATTTATAATCCCCGTGAATTATAATGTAATTGTATAAATGTGAATTAGGTTGTTATGGAAGAAGAGGAAATTCGTATGTAGAATAGGGACAATTTTTACATGCAGATTTTGGAAAGCAAAGGGAGAGCAGAGGATTGGGAAGAATACCATCCATGGTATACTTAAAGGAATCCATTGTTTGGATTTGTTTTCATGTTGAGAAAGAGGCATGTGAGCCTATAAATCGGGTTGTGAGCCTGTGGTGTGATTTTTATGTTGAGGAAATGACTCAAGGGCCTTATGAAGGGTGTTGTGAGAAATCCTAAAGCACCTGAAAGTTCTTGGATCCTAGCTGAGGAATTCCTGGCCAACCAAGTGCACTAAGGACCCTGATAAACAAATGATACAACATGAGGGATTGTGAGCAGTGAAGGGGGTACATTCCTTGGGTAGTGTAGGTTGTGGGGAAGATAGAGAGCTAGAAGATTGGAACTATTGTGGGAGTAGAATCTGGGTTTTGGGGCTAGGGTGTGTGGAGAGTGGACAACCAGTGGGTCGTATCTCCTTTTGGAATCATAGCCTCAACTCCAGGGTGGCCTGCTGTTGAGAGAAAATGAACAACAATGCCTATGGATGGGAGGTTCTTCCTTCGTTTGCATCTAGTTGGTTAATCACTAACATATAAGTGTTTATGTTTTGTTTGTATGTTAATCTCGTTGTGTAAATGGTTTATATGAATGTTGTGTGTTTGTTGTTTGCTTGAACAATTGTATTCATGTTTAATATATGTGGTTAGATGCATTTAGAACTGTAGTATCAGTCCAATGGTCAAATATGCGTGTTTTCTGCGGCTGATAAGCTATAGGAATTCAATTAAGTAGAAAATCTCCATATTTAATGTGTATTTCACATGTAATGATGCTCAGCTAGAGGCTGGGATGTTACAAGTTTGGTACATAAAATTATTGAATGCTTGGTAAGTATAAGGCTCGCAATTTCCA
This sequence comes from Picea engelmannii, assembly GCA_009831015.1. Lineage (NCBI taxonomy): Eukaryota > Viridiplantae > Streptophyta > Pinopsida > Pinales > Pinaceae > Picea > Picea engelmannii. The sequence goes on along the minus strand of ML777209.1, from coordinate 652,108 downwards.
ATATTGTAACCATCACTAGAGGGAAACCCCTTCTAATGGAGCTTTTGGAGGGACCCCCCCAAAAAAATAAAAAATAAAATTCTAGTGGAGGTTTTGGAGGAACCCCCCTCCCCAATTTTTTTCCATTGTCCATTTATAGTGGAGGTGAGCAACTAAAGGTTTTAATAGAGGTTTTTAGTTGGTGCACTTAAATTGTATGAAGTGAAGTAATGTACTCATAACAATGGTGCATCGAAGCGTTAAATAATCAGGTGTGTCGAAGATCATTATAATTAATCCATGATAACAAAAATTTCGATTACTTTAAGGTTAAACATACTCTAAACGATGCATCTTAAACATATAAATGTACCAGTGCATTACTAGCTACAATGCATTGAGTGAGGTTTAGACATTTTCCTGTACAATATTGGTTTTTATTTTAAAAATTACAAAAATGTATCGGTGCGCTACCATAAACGAAGCATTAGGGTGTTCCTTATATAGGTGCACTAGATAATGGTTTATTATTTTGTGATTAACACATTATAGTGCATCATTACATTATAAGCACATTGTTGTGTCTATATTTCAGTGACACTGAACTAGGTTTAGACATTTTGTTATAAAATATAGTTTTTTATTTAAAAAAAAATCGAATACTAGATGATGCACTTAATAGCTCCAACATGCATTGTTGTACCCTAAGAAATGGTACACCATATCTAAACTTTAAAAATATGAATGGTGCACCATTGACACTTGATCACATTATAATTAATCCATGATAAAAAAATAAATATATCAATTAATTTAAGGTTAAACATACTCTAAACCATGCATCTTAAACATATAAACACACCAATGCATTACTAGCTACAATGCATTGAATGAGGTTTAGACATTTTCCTATACAATGATGGTTTTTATTTTAAAAATTACAAAAATGTATCGGTGCACTCCCATAAACGAAGCACGGTAATTATCAACTTCATGATTTGAGAAAAGAGGAGGAAATGGGTGAGCTTTTAAATGTTTTGAACCCTCCATGTTATGATACTGATACTGACGTAGTTGATTTTGATGAGTTCATACATGTTGGGAGACATAGGTGGGATGTAGTTGGTTATAATATGGATCCCATATATGACATAAGGAGTCATCTCCAAGTGTTGCCTTTGCAATTATCATAGCAAGCTCTTGACCAGTGGCAACAAGGAGATGAGATTTTTACCGATGCACCCCAAACACCCAAGGTTGACCAAGTACAGTATTTTCCTGATGATTCTCGGTCTTACCTTGAGGCCTTTGATGAGTACTCCTCCGAGCACTTAGATTTACCCTATGAAGATGACTATCAACCACCACTATGCTCGGATTTTGATAGGAGTAAGAATATTGTTTGCCTAAAGAAGGATTCTCATGACCTTTTTCCCCAACTACTGTTATTACTTTGCCTTGTGGTCTCATTAAAGGTATAGTTGGGAAGTATGTCTGTTACGTTGAGTTTCCTCTGAGGCAAAACCTAGAATGAAAAGGTTGGTTGAAAACTACGAGTTCAAGTTTATATTTTCTTTGTTTCAACTTTCCCTTAAGAGTTTGTCAGTCATCCGCTAGAACCTTGTCAATCCCTTCAGAGTGTGAAGACGTCTGGGGTAGCCAGTCTTCAAACAATTTGAGTCAGTATGCTGAACCTTGGACTTTTTATGACCCTTCCTGAAGTGGATTGAGTACTTTCATCAGAGATTGACGTGGCATGATTTTATCCCTCCCACCCGTTTGCATGAGTTAGACTTTGTGATTTCCAATGATATGATATATATTCTAACTCATGACATTTTTTTGCTTGATTTATCACTATTTTGGTTTACGATGAAGCACAAAGGCAAGTATCGTGGGACGTCGTTGGATTGGCTTCACTGGTTGTTTGACTACACCCAATATCTAGCCAACAGGCAAGTACAAGTAAGTAGTTTGCTTTACACTATTGATTTCTTTATTTCAATATTTATATATGTTGGGGTGGCATTACCACCCCATTTTGTTACTGATGATTCTTTCAAGATCAAGCAGGCCTGTAGGTTATGCCAGAGATGCTGAGGTTCTCATGCGCTCTATGGTGAGAACATGTCCCTGAGTTGGAGCCAGATGTTATCCCCACTTTTCAGGGATAACTAGGAGATCATGTCTCAAGGCCCACAAGTCCTATACATGGAGTACCAAGAGCAGGATTGACCTGAGCATAGCTCTGGAGGGTGTTGTTCCTGAGTCTGTACTTAAGGCTTAAACGTACAGTGTCAAGGCATCCGAAAGTATGATAAAGGTTGACAAAAGATTGCACTAACCTTCGGTGTAGGAAACTAATGAGGATTTCTACGTTCTCGTTGTCTAGCTTCCAACTGTTCCTGGGTAGCGATATCTTGTTCAATGGCTTCCCATGAACGTTCTAATTCCTCCCGGGTATTCGCAGTTTTAAGGATCGTGTCAAAAATATTTAAAGCGATATGTATTTGATTAGATAATCCGGTTGAATATTAGGTTGAATTGCTGCAGGGACAGTCATTGAGGAACAGTACCAGTATAGAAATAGTTTAAAGGGAGAATTCAACGCTGTTTCAATTCAGTCGAAATAAGAGATATTTTTTGCATGAAGAACAAAATAGGAATGCAAACTGAAGGCCCTTTCCCATAACTGTATTATTTTTTAGTAAAAGATGTGGAATGAGAGAAACATTTAGCTATGGATAACGTAAGGTTCCTATCAGCAGAAAACTCACACATACACAGAAGAAGAAATTGACATAGAAACAATTGACATAGTGTAAATTAATATCAAATTCTGTAAATGCAAATTGGTCTTACACCCGCTAATAGCTGGTGCAGAGGAAAGACAAGAAACAATTACAGAAAGATAAAATCCCTTCACTATAGTAGTGGTCGTACTAAATTATAGTGATATACATCAATTATGTAGAGCAAAATGAAAAGAAACAAAAGACATAACGAAACAAACTTGTAACACAGTCGTGACAGAATCAAGAATCTTCAAATTTTCTTGTATTAACTCCTTTCATGCAAAAAACTCTATTTACAATCCATACTAAAAAGTCCAGCCTTGTTCTCTTCTTTTTGTGATCTATTTATACAAATTTTGCCTCTCGGTTCAGAAGAGCGAAAACACTCCATCTGTCCTAATCTATTTTCAAAAAAGTGCCAGGTGTTTGCCTTTGCTTAGATTCAATGCATACGATACATTTGTCCATAAAATGGAATACAAACTGTGAAGGTTTCGCTTGACAGCTGGGAGGAGCGAAATTACTCCATTTCTCCTATTCTATTTTCAAGAAGTGTCAGGTGTTTGTCTTTGCATGGATTCAGTGTACTTGATACATTTGTCCACAAACTGGGACACAAGCTGTGAAGGCTCGGCTTGACAACTGACTTCGGCAAAATAGCACTCTCGGGCCAACTGTGGAAGCTTATCATCTATTTGTACATCGACGAGTTCAAGGGCGCCGAGTTGTGCACTAGGTTGAATCAAATGTTTGTAGATTTGAGCCGGGTCTACCTTGTCCATCTTAGAGATTTCCACCAAATTTCTCTCATTCTTCTCCTTCATGTCGAGAGAAATCCGATCCATATTCATCTTCCTTAGCGCCTCTGTGTCATCTCCAATCTCCATCTCTAACAGCTCACCATTTATGGCATTGAAGGCTTCTTCTAACGAATTTGTCACTTTTTGAGCCTGCTCCTTGCTTAAAGTAATATCGTGTTTCCAATTCTTTAACAAGATATTACCCCTAGTTTGTTCGACAATGGTGAGCCCAGGAGACCCTGCTGAAAACCTATTGTTGGTAGCGATCATTGCTTCTTGGAAAGCGATCCGAGCAGCTTCTGCGTTTCTTTCTTTGTCAATCAGGTTCTCAGAGATCCGATGTATTAACAAGCAGTCTTCTTGAATCTCTCCTACTTTGTTTAGCAGACTCTGTTGAGCAGAGGAGATCCTGCTCCGAATATCGATTGCTCGGGATTTAACAATATCGATGTCGATCACCTTGCTTTCTGCGACCTCCAACTGAGCTTGCAGCTGTGTGATCATATCCCTCTGCTGACCCGATTGTACCCGACCATCTCGGATCACTGAATTTGCTTGTTCCAGTTTGGTTTTGAGGACTTCGATTTCTTTCTTATCGGCCAATCGGGCCAGCTCTATTTCTCCACTCGCTTGACTCTTAGCGCTTTCTATTGCCGAAGCTAACCTGGCCTCGAGGGTCTTGATGAGGCGATTCTTTCTTTTTAATTGGAGATTCATCTGC
>ML777209.1:635696-647243 GCA_009831015.1 Picea engelmannii | reverse complement strand
ATTTTAAAACAGAATCCCTGTCTTCGGGTGCCAGAGATCTGATTCGGAATTGTACTTCCACATAGGACCTCGCCCCTCAGAAAACATCATCCGAAGGTGAACACTCGTGTTCAAACCTCTTTAATCCACAATTTCCCAAATGGATGCTTACAATTCTCTACGGATCATGCTTTTTGTACTCAATAGAGACTAGGCTCAAGTCTTCTAAGGTTGCAACCTTAGCCTTAGCATGTCTGAAATCTAATAAGGAATAGGAATTAAGCCGAACAGGGAAAAACGACCATCCCTTCTTTGATGACGCTTTGAGCTCTTTACTCACTCCGCCAATCACTGTTTGTCGAGCAATCTCGCGACAGGCCAGCTTGTCGGGGATGAACAGCGGTAGCGCCAGAGGAGGAACAGCAGCTCCGAAAACTCTAAAATAGGAGAATTCTTCTTCTACGTACCAATCCGCGATACTGCTCAGATTCGCAGCAATGTTATCCGAGATGCGGGGGTGGCGAAAGACCAAAAATGGCGATGTGCAGGGGCACCATCACCCAGTTAAAAATCTCATAAATAAACTTATTTGCATTATTTTCCCACAGCTTGTCGTGGTACTCATGCACAGTTTTTTCTTGGGTTGGACTCCAAGCCCAATTCATCAAAGGAAAAGGTGTCATGGAGCATATTGCGTCCATGATATACGCGGACATGAAGAATCTGGATGGTCTCCGGGCTGCTTTTTTCTCCCGGTACTCTATGACCCTGTTGAACAAACTGTCGGAGAGCATCTTCGCCCAATTAAATGAGCAACCTTCTGCTACCCGAAAGATAAGAGGTACCCACTGGATGTAAAAATGCGCGGTATCCTCCCATCCGAAAAGTCGGCATGTCATCATCGCCACATACATATATTGTGGCTCCAACGAAGAAATTGAATACACGCCCTTGTCATTCGCTCTGAATGTCGCGGAGCACGAGACCCAATCTTTTATCAAACCAGGCATGGTTTTGTCATATTCCTCGCATTCCTTCTTTTTGAATTCCTCCAGGAATTCTTTGCCATATGTATATTCAGAAGTTGTTGGGAGCTTATACATAGATTGGATATGCTCTGGTCTGAAAGTCCCGACCATGACCTGTCGGTCATTTATGATAGTTCTGGCAGGTAGGTCTATGTGATCCAATGCCCATCGAATCATGTCGTAGTATGGGAGCAACCGTGGTCTGGTTGCAACCAGGTGCATACCAGACTGAACAGTGGTCTTATATTTAGTGTTCAGGTTGTCCTTTACAATATCATTGTCATCGTCATCGGAGTCTGAATAGTTTACTAACTCAGATTGCAGAATATCAGAAATAAACGACCAGGTGGGTACTGAGCCGCCAGTCCGAGGTGAAGTATCTGAGACGTTGTCTGGACCTTGCGCTACAACCTCGACATTCATTTTCGCTGCTCTCCTTGGAGCCATGGCTGACGCTTGCTTTTTCGCTCTTCTGCAATAGACCTGCGTATACATGCAGAAATGAGTTTCTTCGGAGAAAGGTGAGCTCTGTGCGCTTATGAGAAATGTTAAAATTAGAATGAAACTCTCGTATATCTTTGGAAATCGTGTACTTTTGAAATAGGTCTGTCAAATCGTAAATAAAACCAAATTTATTGTATCAATCCGATCTTATTTATTCGTGGATTTACCCTAATTTTTCATTAATGTCATCAATGTTCGGCGGCTTGATAGTCAGTTGGGTTATGGAGAGCAAGTAGCTACCTCGTGAAGTGTGCAAACCTCGATGCGCGGAACGTTTCTCATTTTAATTTAAAAATTCAAATCTTAGGGACTTAAATCATTTTCTCGCTTTTCGCTGCATCGTGAATTTCCTTTTCACAATGACTCTTCAACTCGCGAGACTGCGAGTGTCGATTTTAACGTAATTAACGATAACCGTGATTTGGCGCATCCTTAATTATATAATTAATTTACTCGCCATATCGCGACTCGGGAATTCAGGGACAGACTTTTGGGAAAATGATCTGCAGAGTCGCGATATTGCGATGTGGCGATAATCAAGGCTCGAATTATGGTAAGAAAATTTAGATTAGGCTACTAATTAATCTTGCTATAATCATGTCGCAAACTCGTGAGTCGGGGTTTTAGGAGCTTTAACTTTATGAAAGAAAGTGCCGAGTGGCGAGGTGCCGAGAACCAAATTCAACCATGGTTAGTTTTTTTACCTTTAATTTCTGACCAAGGTTATTACAGGGTTATCGTGTTCTCGGCTATCAGGACTGTAAGAACAAAAACTTGGGTTTGACGCATGCCAAGTTGCGAAACCCTGACGACGTCTAATCATGGGTTAAAGGTTTTACCCTAGTTAATGCCTTGGGCGAAAATTGAAATCGAGTTCGCAGTTTCGCGACTCGGGACTTGTGAATTCAAAAAATAAAATGTCTGACTTGCGAGACCTCGAAATAAAACCAAAAGAACAAACATACTTGCGAAAAATGGACCTTTTTTGAAAGTGACAAAGCATTGCTATTCGTGGGACAAGATTTCAGAGCTTTATGATTTCGGAAGGAGAAGAAAAGCAACTTTAGATCTCAAGTATCAGAAATTGAAAATTGAGCGAGGTGAAAAACAAGGGCGACTCCAACAGAGGGCCCACCTTTTCTTCTTCCATCATCTTTATCTTGTCAGTAGCAGCAACATCCATCCCCATCAATTTCGTCCTATATCAAAAGAGGTTCTTGCTTCATGAGGTAATTAGTCCAGGTATCATGGTCTATGTCACATTTGATCGTTAAAACCTTTAAATGTATGCATCTGATTCCTTTTAATTCTAATGACTACTTAGATCTTACATTTGCCCACTTGACCATGTTTGGGGGGATTGACAGGGTGCCCTAGTAATCCTGTATCTGTAGGTTTTGGTCTTCCACTGGGGGGGATTTCTTAAAAGCCATCGCCCGCTCCCATCATAGCACCATTTCTTCATCTTACTTCCCGCTCACTTATCCCATCCCCCTTGTCGGGGATTGGGTTGACCTATTTTCAGGACTGCACCTTACCTCATGGGAAGACGGGGCTAAAGGCCCAGAAGGTAAAAGCAAACTGGTAAAAGATAAAAGCCTAAGGATAAAACCTCAAGATGCTTCGCCCAGGGATCCTCGAGAAAGCAATAAAAGGCTTCTCAACAAGAAACAAGAGAGACCCGGAAAAATAATAAAACAAGACCTAGTCAGAAGATAGGGGGTCTCATCACGAGCCAACCTATTAGGTCCATGGGTACTTAGCAATATGACATTGCCACTAGCTGGTTACCATGCCAGGGCAATGAATCTTGGTTGCATGGCCAAGGGAAAGGGTGTCTCATCACGATCCAACCTTCTCATCTCTGTGAAAGTACTTGTGGGTAACATTGTCAGCTCTGGTCACCATGCCAAGGCAGTGTCCCCTGATTAGCTCTTGAACAAAAAAAATAAAAAAATAAAATAAAAATAAAGGCAAGAATGGGCTTGGAAAGAATGCATCCATGAAAGGTACAACTCGTCTTCTACAAAGGCACCCACAGGTAACATTTTTTCATCCTTGACCCTGTGGACACTAGCCCAATAGGACGCCTTGTCCTTTTCTCCAAACTTATATTGCAAGCTTGTGTAACGTCTTTGAGCTGTTAACTGATGTATTAGGGATCTTATGCATATGTTTAATAATATTGATGATGAGATGTGATTGACATTGCTATGATCCCTGTGAGTGATGAACCCATGGAGGGTGTAGCCTTTGATGTGCAGGACCATGCTCGACGGACAGGTACCATTTGGACCGGTACACATGGGGAGATGATCAGTTCGAACCTCCATGGGGCTGAAGAGCCCACCAGATGGATGCTGAGACCCCATCAGGGGGTATAGACAAGGTAGAGGTTGATTAGAGACTTTGCACTAAAGAAGAAGAGGACGTTCCACCAGAGGCACCCCGACACACCTGGACCTGGGGGGATTGACCCAATTTCAGTGGGACGTTGGCTCTAGATGGCCTAGGACGTCACCAGGAGGCTTATGATGTCATCATGAGCATGTTAGCAGATGGACAGGGTAGTTGGCATGTGTGGCAACTTGGAGAAGCCCAAAAAGGGCTAGCGTCTTGCTTCAGGAGGTTGCACTTGTCCTAATAGGGGCTAACGTCACCCTCGAAAAGGGTGACGTCTCACCTTTTTGCTTGATTAGGGTTTTAGATTAACAAATTAATGTAAAAACAATATGATTTGATATTTTGGCCTTGTCGGCCTTTTTACTTGACCTAAAATGTAAAATTAGGTCAAGGTTTTGTATAAATGAGGGATTTTGACTCTCATTTTTTCATCACTACTCATTCACTCCATAAGGAGGTCTGAAATTTGCGCCCTATCTTGGGTATTTGGCTGATTTAGTGAGGCGCACTTGTTGAAGGAAGACTTTTTGGCATTCTATGGTGTTTCTCTTGAAGGAAGGTGTTACAACTAAGGTTTGCATGGTTATTTCTTGATGAATTGTAAGTATTTTTCTGCAAAACTTCTTAAATGAATGGTTGTAGTCTTATTTTTTTGCATATATTTATAATTTGTTGAATCAAAACCCTAGGTGACAACACACAAATAGGTCCTTGTCTCATGTCCTCTAATAAAGAAACTTTCAGTCATTGAAGAAGAAAAAGAGAGCCTAATCGTAGCTATACTCCTTTTTCTTCCTCTCCTTTTCTAGCCGTGCCATTTAGAATTCAAGAGGAAGAAGACGTCCCAAGCCTAGGTCATCTACACTTAGGGTCGTTTTTTTTAGGGTTTGATGAAAGAGCCTTGCTATAGCAACACTCTCCATCATTAAGCCTTCTTGTCTTGATTTTGTGCTTCATTTGAGCTAGTCATTTTGCCAAGTTGACCCAAGGAAGGAGGAGAGAGCACAAGGCCTTGCTATAGCAACACCGGAGTGAGCCTCTCTCCCCTAGGGTTTTGATTTTGAGGCCCTGCCATAGCAACACTTTAGAACTCTTCCCTCTAGTCCTTAGCCTTCCTCCTTAAACCCTTGCGTCCTTCACTTTTGACTCCATTTTACCCTCTAAGGCATTGATCTAAAGTCCTCCAACGTTGAAGTAAAACTTGATTACAACACTCTCAAAACCCTTTGAATTTCAAACCCTAACTACACTAACCCTAACCCTAAGTGTTGTCGTCATCCTTGGTTATTACATCTTTAGTGCAACAACGTTTAGTCCTAAGAGCAATTGAATGGTGGTTTAGGCATTAATTGAATAAGGTGTTGATTGGTTACATTGAATGCTACATTGTTCCAATATTTATTGATGAAGTGTTATAACTTTTCATTGATATTGATAAACATTGACTTCGTCAACATTTATTGTTAATTGCTTATATGTATTTATCAGATAGTCTTATAAAGTACTGACCCATTGAAATAGCTTGCATATATCAGTTTGTTGTTGCTTTGTTCCAGGCTTGTACACTTCTTTGGAGGTTTTACTTCATAAATTGGCATTTGGCCGAACTATCCATTTGGGTGGTGACTTGTGGAGGGGGAAAATCTTATCTTTATCTTATTAGTCTTTTGCCTCTTCAAAACCCCAGGTCACCGGGGACGTCTCCCCTGGGCCTAACCTCCCTAAAGAGAAAGAACCATCCCATTGTGGTGACATTGGGTGGGATTGGTTCCTGTTACGCCAGTTTGGCCTTCTATCTTATAGCCTTTTATCCTAGCTACAAACTGTGCGATAACAGGGCATTTATGTCCTAGGTAGGTATGCGAGCATTCTAAGGTGGATCTATTAGGACACATGATTTACGGGGCCTTGATCATTCACTTATTTTTTTTCTATGTAAAAGGTGATTACGCTTTGTAAGGTTTGTCACACCCATGGTTTAGCACACCTACTTTGCTCCACATGGAGCCTCTCTTTCTTATGTATGTACCAGACATTGGTCATGGGCCTTTGGATATGATTTTGCACATCTCCAAAGGGTCCACTATCTCTCCGACGACTCCAAGCTTGTCTCTAATCTGGGTGTATCGACCAAGGAAATAAGTGACCGACTCATCCTGGAGCATGCAAATGCCCGTGAGTCTATCATGAAGAACCAACTTCCGGTTCTCATTAGGGCTCTCATAAAGCTTGCATAGAGATGCCCACATCTCAAATTCTCAAGCTTTCCTAGTCAAGTGGGGAATGATATGATCCCTCATTGCATCACAAATGGTCCTCTTTTCCTTCTTGTTCCTCTTATTGAACTTTGCTAACAAGGCGGGAGTAATAGCACGAGGAATAGGAACAACTGCCTCAACTATATCCCATAGTTCGAGGTCCTCCAAGACAAAAACCATTCTGGCCTTCCAAGGAGACTAGTTGCTAGCCCCAACTAGCCTATCCTCCACACACATCTGAGATACTGACATCACTACCAAACTGCACTCACTCTGATGCTACAACTGCAAAGGAACGCTGCCTCACTCCTGTCAACACAGGTGTGAAAAGATGCAAACGAACACTGACCTCACTCCTAGCAATATAGGTGTGAAAAGAGGTTGAGAAATATAGCCTCACTCCTGTCCACGCAGGTGTGAAAAGAGGTCATGAAATATAGCCTCACTCTTGTCCACGCAGGTGTGAAAAGAGGATGTTTACAAGTGTCAAATATCAACCCTGAACTGTCCAACAAATCTGCCCACAGACTCTGTCAACATGTTGTCCAAAAATCTACCCTGAACTGTCCAACAAGCACTAACTAAGAGGCACTTTCAAATCTGATTTTACTCACTGTTTTGGATTGTAAACTTCTTGTCCAAAGATAGCCAACAGATCTGATTTATACCTCACAAAACTGCCCACAATAATGCTCAAAAATCAACAAGTCTAAGCCACCATTGGCTTTGATACCATGTAGATTTTATGAGGTCCTTTGTCGCTACCAACTAAGGTCTGTATTTGACCTTAGTATGGCTCTAAGTTTCAACTCTGTGGCTGTCCTTTGCTGTTGTTTTAGGACAACAAACAGTCACCAAAATTTCAAATCAATATTTGATGGTTAAGTGTCATTTTGAGGTGCCCTTGCAAGTGTTTTCTTTACTCAATGTTAGCACATGCAATATACATCACGACAAATAACACTACCTCTAGATCTTTAACTTTAAAATGTTGATCTACACTTCTAAGCATGCATGAAATTGAAACATATGTTTTTGGTCAACATGACCATGGAAACCCCCCCCATGGGGAAAACCAATATGGAGCAGATATATATAGAAGGCCTCAAAGCAAAATGTACAACACAGGAAACATATGCAAGTCAACCTGGTACAATAGCAACCGCTCTCGGATGCCTTGGAGTCCCTTGAAGACCTCCCTGCAAGCCTTGTGAAGTAAGGCGCCCCTTCCCTTTCTTCCCTTTGCTTACTTTGTATTTATCTTGATGCTTTGCCTTGCCTTTGCTCTTGCTTGCCCTTTGAACTTTCCTTGCCTTTGTCTTTCCCTTTGTAGTAGCCTCCTCCTCTCAAGAAAGCCTCCTCCAAGTGATGGTATGCCCATACAAAGAGATGGTTTTTCCTTTGCCAAGCGCCCTCAATCTCCCATGAAGTGTGCCTCCTCTCTACAGGATAGAACCCATCAAAGAATGTGCCTCCCTCTTTGCTTTATGCGCCCCTCCTCAAGAAATTGCACCCTCCTCCTAAAATCATGTGCCCTCACTCACAATGGCTCCCTCTTTAGCACTAGAGTAAGCCACGACAAAGGGAGTGAGCCTCCAAGCAATTGGTAGAGCCTCCTATACTAGATGTGCCCCCCTCCTCTCAAGGTTGCGCCCCTCTCCACTAGTAAATGTGCCCTTCTCTAGGATAGTAGCCAAGCCTCCATGGAAGACTTCTCCAAGCTCCCTCAACTCAAGCCAATCTTCCTTCTCAAACCCTCATGCAAGTGCGCCCTCCTCTCCTCAAGATTTACGCCCTAACGCTCCTTCTCATCTCCTCTTCTCACAAGTGAAGAATGAGTCTAAAAAATGCACTATACTCTCCTTTAGCCTCCTTTGGCCCAACCCTAGAAGATTAGTGGCTTAGATCCAATCTAGCCAAGTCTAATCAATGGGTGAGATTTAATCCCTAAATCTCACTTAGAAAACCCACTTTCCTTAGTTTGTTTTATGTCTATTAATTCACCCACAAAGTGAATTAATTGTCACTTTAATGACTTAAGTGACATATTTCACTTTTGACTTAAATCTCCTAAGTCAAAGTGAAATTAGAATCATAAAGTAAAGCACAAGGGTAATAGTCTCCCTCTTTGTGTTTAGAGACTCATAAACACATGGGAACCACTTTCCAAGGTACCCAAATCTCAACACTCCTTCTTACCGAGGAAAATGCCCGTCACCACCAATATCATCCCTATAGTGGACATGGTTTCCTCCTGGCATATACTCGGTGAGTATGGTTGTACCCTGATCAATGAACACAGTCTCTGACAGAGATCTGCTCAATCTGCGTGATCTATAGATGGAAGTGTCTCTCCACCTATCCAAGATCACCTAGATCTTGGTATCAAACCAACGATCTCCACCTTGGTCTCCCACCAAGGATATCTACCTCCTGGCATCTCGCCAACGGTCACTACTCTTGGCATCTCACCAAGAGTCACTCTCTTGGCATCTCACCAAGAGTCTCCCCCTCTTATTGTGTCACCAAGAGTACCTAGATCTCGACATCTCACCAAGATCATCAACTTGGCCTCTCGCCAAGTAGCTTCCACCTGAAGTGGATCCAGAACCTGATATGCCCGTCTCTGTAGCCAAGAGAGGCTCAAGCCTTCATGGTGCCCTGCCGCTCCTCCTCATCAATCTCTGATGCTCTAAATCCCCTGCACCAACCCTCTGTCTCGACAACTCTAAAACTGAAGTTGTCCTGGGTGGACTAGTCATCCCCTCTGAAGATGGTGTACTCGAAACTTGAGTCTGAGCTCCCTCTAAATCACTACTATGAGTCAGTAGGTCCTCCTCAACTCTGTCTCCCCACCTGATGCTGGATGGTGTAACAACTGACGAATGCACACTCCCTCTCATACTGAGCAACGAACTCAATCTCCTCTACTGTCGTTGTAGTGACATCCTGTTGCTGCCTCTTCTTTGGACACAATCCTGCACAATGACCCATCTCTCCACAAGTAAAGCATCTCACTGTGCTCATGTCTCTCTTCTGCCCACTGTTGTTGCTCTCTCCTCTCTGTGGCGGGGCCCCAAACTTGGGACCATGGCGACCGATCTTCTTCTTGCCCTTTGTCCAAAGAGAAAGGTCCTCATCACCCTAAACTCATTGTTGTTGATGTTGTCCAAAAGCCTCTGCTAATAGCCTAATCTCCTCTTGGATGAATTCATCCCACAACCTCTCATGTGGGCATGGCCTCCCTGGCAACAATGCCACAAACGAATGGACCCCATGGTTTGGTAAAGTTGTTTAAGGTTGTCCTCACCATAGAGTTTGGGTCCACTATCTCTCCGACGGCTCCAAGCTCGTCTATGATCTAGGTGTATCGACCAAAGAAAGAAGTGACCGACTCATCCTGGAGCATGCGAATGCCCCTGAGTCAATCATGAAGAACCAACTTCTGGTTCTCATTAGGGCTCTCATAAAGCTTGCATATAGATACCCACATCTCAAATGCCCAAGCTTTCCCAGTCAAGTGGGGAATCATATGATGCCGCACTACATCACAAATGGTCCTCTTTGCCTTGTTGTTCCTCTTCCTAAACTCTGCTAACAAGATGAGAGTAATAGCAAGGGGAATAGGAACAACTGCCTCAACTATATCCCATAGTTCGAGGTCCTCTAAGATAAAGACCATTCTGGCCTTCCAAGGCGACTAGTTGCTAGCCCCAACTAGCCTATCCTCCACATGCATTTGAGATACTGAAATCACTGCCAAACTCCACTCACTCTGATGCTACAACGCTAAAGGAACGTTGCCTCACTCCTGCCAACATAGGTGTGAAAAGAGGCAAATGAACACTCACCTCACTCCTAGCAATATAGGTGTTAAAAGAGGTCGGAAATACAACCTCACTCTTGTCCACGTAGGTGTGAAAAGAGGTTGTCCACAAGTGTCAAATATCAACCCTGAACTATCCAACAAATCTGGCCACAAGCTATCCACAAACTCTGTCAACACGTAGTCCAAAAATCTGCCTTGAACTGTCCAACAGGCACTAACTAAGAGGCACTTTCAAATCTGATTTTACTCATTGTTTTGGACTGTAAACTTGCTTTCCAAAAACAACAAAAAGATCTTATTTATACCTCACAAAACTGCCCACAAAAATGCTCAAAAATCAGCAAGTCTAAGCCACCATTGGCTCTGATACCATGTAGATTTTATGAGGTCCTATGAGGCTGCCAACAGAGGTTTGTCTTTGACCTTAGTATGGCTCTCAGTTTCAACTATGTGGATGTCATTTGCTGTTGTTTTAGGACAACAAACAGTCACCAAACTTTCAACTCAATATTTGATGGTTAAGTGTCCTTTTGAGGTGCCCTTGCAAGTGTTTTCTTTACTCAATGTTAAAACTTGCAATATACATCAAAACAAATAACACTATCTCTAGATGTTTGAATTTAAAATGCTGATCTACATTTCTAAGCATGCATGAAATTGACACATGTTTTTGGTCAACATGACCGTGGAACCCCCCCCCCCCCCCCCCCCCATGGGGAAAACCAATTTGGAGCAGATATATATAGAAGGCTTCAAAGCAAAATGTACAACACAGGAAACATATACAAGTGAACCTGGTACAATAGCAACCACTCTTGGATGCCTTGGAGTCCCTTGAAGACCTCCCTACAAGCCTTGTGAAGTAAGGCGCCCCTTGCCTTGGTGAGCCTTTCTTCCCTTTGCTTGCTTTGTTTTTATCCTGATGCTTTGTTTTTCCTTTGCTCTTGCTTTCCCTTTGAACTTTCCTTCCCTTTTTCTTGCCATTTGTACTAGCCTCCTCCTCTCAAGAAAGCCTCCTCCAAGTGATGGTGCGCCCCTCTCCTCAAGTGTGTCCCCTCCTCATGCAAAACTCAACAAAGAGATGGTTCCTCCCTTGCCAAGCGCCCTCAATCTCCCATGAAGTGCGCTTCCTCTCTACAATATAGAACCCATCAAAGAATGTGCCTCCCTCTTTGCTTGATGTGCCTTCCCTCCATGAATGCGCCCCTCCTCAAGCAATTGTGCCCTCCTCCTAAACTCATGCACCCTCACTCACAATGGCTCCCTCTATACCACTAGAGTAAGCCACAACAAAGAGAGTGAGCCTCCAAACAATGGGTAGAGCCTCCTCTACTAGATGTGTGCCCCTCCTCTCAAGGTTGTGCCCCTCTCCACTAGTAAATGTTCCCTTCTCTAGGATAGTAGCCAAGCCTCCATGGAAGACTTCTCCAAGCTCCCTCAACTCAAGCCAAGCTTCCTTCTCAAACCCTCATGCAAGTGCGCCCTCCTCTCCTCAAGATTTGCGCCCTAGCTCTCCTTCTCATCTCCTCTTCTCATAAGTGAAGAA
>ML777209.1:606707-635646 GCA_009831015.1 Picea engelmannii | reverse complement strand
AACCCACTTTCCTTAGTTTGATTTATGTCTATTAATTCACCCACAAAGTGAATTAATTGTCACTTTAATGACTTAAGTGACATATTTCACTTTTGACTTAAATCTCCTAAGTCAAAGTGAAATTAGAATCATAAAGTAAAGTACAAGGGTACTAGTCTCCCCCTTTGTGTTTAGAGACTCATAAACACATGGGGACCATTTTCCAAGGTACCCAAATCTCAACACTTTGCCCCACATGGACCCTCTATTTCTTGTGTATGTACCACACTTTGGCCATGGACCTTTGGAGATGATTCTACACATGGTTATCCACTTTCACATTTATCGAGGCAGTCTCACGGATTTCGAGGCATATCACACTCTCCGAGACATGGGCATGCTATTTACATCCACGTTGACACCCTTTACACTTGCCATGTGTCAGATGTTAGAATGTCCCCCTCCTTTGGCACTTTTTAAAGTGTTTTTACTCACTAAAGGGGGCTAACCTCACTTGGGTCACTTTATGACAGTGGTGGCGTTATTTTGAGCACTCTTGGATGATGTGGAGGTCACTTAAGTGATGTTTCACCTTGAATATATGACTTGCCACTCACTTAAGGTGATTTGATGATGTGGAGATGTCTTTACATAATTGGAACGTTAACCCATTCTTTGACGTCATTCTTGTTGTTGGCAGTTTTATGACCCATTTTTTGACTTTGAGGGTCATTCCCATGCTTCATGGAAGTGCCTTGACCTTAGGTATGGACATGGTCATGCTTTGGAGACATATTTCAAGGATTATGGACAATATTAGAACATTGTTTTAGCACATTTTGTGGATGTCGTCCCCTTTTGAGGTCATTCTTCACACTTTCATGAGAACGTTCCACTTGGAGGAGAGAAAATTTGGAGCTTTACTTTCTTGGGAGGCTACCCCACCTTGTTTTGAGGCCTCTAGATCACCCTTTCATTGGAATGTTGTACTTGAAGAGCAAATCGAACCCATCTTTTGTTGGACTCCACACTTTCATGAGAACGTTCCACTTGGAGGAGAGAAATATTGGAGATTTACTTGTTTGGGAGGCTACCCCACCTTGTTTTGAGGCCACCACATCACCCTTTCATTGGAACGTTGTACTTGGAGAGCAAATCGACCCCATATTTTGTTGGATCCTCCTCTTTTATGAGGGTTTTATGCATGTAAAGTATCATTTCAATGTATTTTGACTTAGTCTCCAAGTTATGTGGATGACAAGTCACTTTTATTTTATTTCCTTAACCTAGATTTAGGGAATAAAGAATGAGAAGGATTTGTGAGCCTCGTCTATAAATATAGACACTCTTCTCATTCCAAATGGTTGTGAATTGTTGGAGATCATTGAATCCAGTCATAGAAGATCTTTACTTGGTCTTTCTTGGTGTCAATTCTTGGAGCACTTTCTTTCTTGGTTATTCTTCTTAGTATTTTTAAAGGCTATTGTGAATGTTATCTACTAAAACTAAAACTACTAAAACTAGCAAGATCGATCCATTGAGGAGTTATCAACTACTTGGAAAGAGGACGTTTAGAGTTTATATCTCTTCCATCTGCCCTAAAACAATATGGTAAGTGCTTATCTCTCGTCTTGATTAGTTCTATACACCTTGGCAAGGGTTTCAAGTATTTTGTTGATCTTGTTGGTGAAGGCTATTCCCTTGAGGAAACCCTTCTTGTAGGGCCTTGGTTTTCATGGTTTGTCTTGATTAGACAAGAGACTACTAGCTTTGAGGCCCTAGTCTCTCATTCTAATCCATAAGCATTGAATAACCAATTCTTATAGGGGCATATTTCTTGACCCCATAAGCCTTAAGTGGAGACAAGGCACTAAACTTAACCCCCAACAACCAACCACAAAAACCCTAAAAATTCAATTCTTTTTTTTATGTCATATAAAATACAAAAATACCAAAAAAATATAAAAGATATATTGTCAAAAATATTTATTTTATTGTCTAGTGTAAAGCTAATGGTTAACTTTCACTTCCTAGACATTTTTGTCGGGTTTATGCTTCATTGTTAATTTCTAACCCTAAAAAGGCAAATCGACCTCTATTGGTATTGTGCTCGAAGGTTCTATCTAAGGTTTTGTGGCTGATTTAAGGTGTTTACTAATTTTGGAAATTAAATTAAAGCAACAGAAATCAGAATTTGTGAAACCCTAAAGGTAGGGTTTAACCCTAAAAGGTGCATTTAACCCTAAAAGGTGCAAAGCTAATCGTTGACTTTCACTTCCTCGACATTTTCATCCAAGGGGTTATGCTTCATTGTTAATTTCAAACCCTAAAAAGGCAAATCAACCCCTATTGGTATTGTGTTTCAAGGTTCTATCTAAGGTTTTGTGGTTGATTTAAGGTGTTTACTAATTCTGGAAATTAAATTACAGTAGTAGAAATTAGAATTTGTGAAACCCTAAAGCTAGGGTTTAACCCTAAAGGGTGCATTCTAACCCTACCCTACTTTTATTTCACTTGTGGATTGCTTATAAAGGATATCTAACACATTCTAATGGAGAAATTCATCTCCTAAGCAGTTCATTGCTGTTATTTTTCATTTTGGAGATTTTTTGTGAAACCCTAGGGGGATTTTCATTTCACCACCTCTCTTTGCAAGTATGAGCTAATTTCATGATTATTATTCATTTGTACTTGCATTTAATCATTGTTGGGTTGTTTTTAAATAGTTTATTCATTGACCTAGTTGAAGTACCTAAGGTTCATCATTCTAAGTGCTTTTAGGCACGCACCCTTGGAGTGATTTTTCTTACCCAAAATCTGCATTTTCTGCATTTCTTATCATATATCAGATTCTGGAATTGTTGAACAACAAGAAGCTGGTCCAATTTGCAGCGTTAATAAAGGGATAACTCAAGTGTATCATTGGTTCTTGATTTATGCAATAATATCTCACTCTTGTGCGGCAAAAGGTACTTGTTTCTTCAATTAAAGAGTGATATCATAATCCTAGTTTATTTTCTGTTGTAGCTTACTTATTTCAGATCTCAACACTCATTTAATTAGCTCCCAACCCTCTTTGTATTGTAGTAGTTATTTCCCTAACTCATAGTTGAATATTCTTAAGGCATTTGGCTACTTTGGCACTGATCTATCTAACCATATATTGAGGTGTGTAGTTTGAAGTAAACTGTATCGTGAGATACCAAAAGGTACTATACAGGTTTGTTTCCAAGGATTGGGATTACCCCTGTGGCTTCAAGAAGATGGCCTAAAGTGAAGAGGAAACGACGTCAAGGCAACAATGGTGTGTTTCTCATGTTGTGCTTATCCCCAATAGCACATCTACAAAGGCTGTTAGTTTGGGCATTAACAGAGTCCACTCACAAGCTCTAGAATTTTAAACTATTAGGATAAGACTAGGGGAGTCCACTCACAAGCCCTAAAAATACCCTTATGTCCTTTAACAAACTTCAATAAGATGATTACAAGGGAAGGCAGTCCACTACAAACCTTCCTAAGGTTTGTAAGATAGGATCATGTTCAAGAAAAATACAAGGGAAAATGTACTTTCACCACTTTGATAAGCACACCCACACTTCATATATTCAATGAAGAAATCCACAAAGACTTGAAAACAACACTTACTAGGTAAATCTTTGTTCATCCGCAAACCCTAAACATGAAAATCATTCATCAAACTTGAAAAATCATCCACGATCTCCTCAACAAAACTTCCTTAATCTTCCATCCATAGCACAAATCTCCTCAACAAAACTTCCTTAAGACTAAAATACTCCAACAAATTTCAAAAAAATTCAAACCTTCTAAGGGATTTCTCCCTCCAATCCATTTGAGAAAATGAGAGGAAATATCACTCTATTTATAAGGAGAGAAACTCAACTTCTTTTACATTAAAATAATAATCTCTTAAGTGAAATCCCCTAATCTACCCTATGGAGGGGTTTATAACTCTCTTGCTAAATCAAATAATCTAGAAAAACACAATATAGGGCCTTTTCAAACCAAATTTATAATTTTATATCAAAATTCCTCAAAAAAAAAAAAGGACATCCTCATCAAAGGTGGGCTCCACTTGTAGAATCCGGCCTCCAAAGGTCCTTCAATGTTGAATTCTCACCCAATTAAATCTTCATTGAACCTCCGAGTGGCACAAAATCCCCAAACATGCAAAGTTCAGCCTTCACAAACCTCCAAAAGGGTTAGTTCTTCTAACAAGACTTCAAAGGTATAGGTCGACCTAGCCTTCATCAAATATACACTTGTAGGCTGGCCTTAGCATATTTTAATGCTATAGGTCGGCTCCCATTGTTCATTTCCAAGGCCTATTTATATACATATAGTACAACTTCATGCCTTAAAGTAATAGGTCGCTCTCTTGTTGCTAAAGAAGCCTGAGGAAAACATCTGAGGTGCTGCTGCCACCTGTCTGAGGTCTTCATATTGCCATGTATCCTGCCGGAAATGCAGGACCAACAGATGAAGATGCCACTGTAGAAGAGGAGAGGCACGTTGTCTACCATGCCCATTTATTTTGCTGACCCTGCCGCCCTGCTCCAGGACTAGGTTGCATCATTATTATTGTTGTCAACAAGCCTGCAAATCAGGTGCTGGTCCAAAACTGCTTCATGTCTAATATGGTTCAAATGCTGCCTTTTTACTGATGTTGTGTCAGTCTCAAGCTTTGCAGTAGTTGATCATTTGCCGAAGTGCATGCAAAATAGGCCCTCATTACGACTGAAATGATCATCACTTTCATCTTCATCACTTGAAGCCCTTTGAATGTCCTCATTCAGTTCTGACAAGGTTATTCATGCTTCAAACCAGAAGAGAATTTCTGCTGGAATGTTTCAGCCAATGCGACTCTTCTATAAACTGACCATATACGCTAAAATAACTTTGATCAAATTCTTCAAAAAAATTTACAATGCATTACAACGATTGATGTCAAACATATATAAGCATGTGAGATATCAAGAAGCTTCTCCCAGTTGACCATAAAGGCTGCAGAAAACCACAGATGGTACCGTTCCAGCATCCCAAAACTATTAATTGAGTTGTTGTTGTCAAATTTTTCTTGAGGTTTGACTCAGGTTTGACTCTTCTACAGGAAATAACATAAGCAACAGATGTCTTTATCCTATCGTCACTAATCGGGAGAAAAGTGGCTGTCATCAAAATTATTCCACCCATTCTCCTCTATTAAATTTACATACGCTGTGTAATGCCACCTCCCATTCTTCCATAATGGTTACTCACTGCATACAACTCATAAATATTTTACCGACGAGGCCCATTCTTCCAGCAAAATAATTTGTTAAGTCGAGATAATGGGTAGGGAACTTTACAAAACTTTCTAATTTATTTATCACAAACCAATTATATGAAAACCGTTTAAGATGAACAAGAAGAATTTCAGGCAACGTCCATACCATTTTCACCGTCTAAAATACTGCATCTTTACTGGTTTGTTTATCAATTTTCACATGCACCTATGTGACTAATTTTCAAATCTGGAAATTGCTACCTACTCAGCAACAAGCAAACCCTAGATTTCTTTCACTGAACAATTTCACACTGAAAATTATGACGAAATTATATGCAGTGGAAACAACAAGATAAGAGCTGAATCATCAACACAACTGAGACAATTTTCTGTTCTGTAAACTTTATTAAATTCAGAATATCTGAGAGCAAAACTAGCTCTCTTGGTCTACAACCTTTGGACCAAAATAATCCCGAGGACAAACTGTCGTTCACAAAAAAAATCAACAAAATCAGAACTCAGCAAAATACCAGAAATCTGCCTGCAAATATGTTGCCACCTGTACCTATGCTGACGTCAACAGTATGGGCCTCTTACTTGCCTTCCAACTTGTACGTGTGGATTGAATCTACCCTTCACATGTGCGGCTCCCTTTTTCTTTCCCTCAGCCTGCTGCCACGTGGCTGTGCGGCCTGTCCGTACAGTCATACATGCGGACTGTCTCCTCACACGTGTGTCTGTCTCTTGGCTCCACACGTGCGGCCTCAACTCTTTTTCTTTTCACATGTGTGGTCTCACACGTGTGTCTCTTCGCCTAAGATAAGAACAGAAAACACAAGAAACCCTAAGCCAAATTGCCTCACAATTGCAGATTTCTCCTTGTTGAAATTTCCAAACTCCTAGCACAAGTGCACCTCACTTATGCTATCTCCATCATTCACAATGATCTAATGTCACAATCATATTTCTCCTTTATATACGAGTCCAATGAGTGAGTTTAGTAGCCCTTCCTAAACTCAACAATTAATTAGAATATTGTAATCATCTTTTGTCGGTGTGACACGCCCACACAAGCCCACAAAGCCCATCAACTTGTCCATGATGCCCTAGCCTCATTTCTAGGCCGATTTTGATGAAACGAAAGTCAAAACTGATAACAATGAAATTTCCCACATGCCTAACACCTTGGCATCTAGTGGGAATATCTCCCGAAGCTACAAAATCAACATTGTTTTGAGAAACCCCAAAGCATAATGCTTGCGATCAATGTCAGTATCATTCTAGAATTGACCTCAACGATGTCTTCAGGTTGAAGGACAAGTGAGCATCCAAGATTCCTTACCACACGAATTATATAGGCTACATTCATCTTCCTTCCTTCCTCATTCTCGTCTTTTGTGAGAATGTACCAGTCCACAGAACTCAATAGTTCAAAGAGAAATATTCCATTTGCAAGAATTTTATCCCTGAAGCTCTACATTTGAGAAGTTTTGATTGTATCTTTAACTTTTTCATTTGCCCAATTCACTATATCAAGATCTGATATCTACTTATGACTAGAACGCAGCCTGAGACTCCTGAGCAACTGAAGCATGTTGTACTTGTTGAGATTTGTAGCAAGGAAGGTCTTCCATCATCATTACAGTGTCCTAGCATGATGGAGGACAATGAAACTTAGGCTGAGTTGATTAATTTAATGATTTCCTAAGTCTAACTTAGGAAAAGAACTGTTGATATGTTATAATCTTCAGTTGACTTTATTGAGTACTTTTTTCTAAAGTTAAAGTGAAATAATTTAAGTTGTTGTCCTTTAATCTTGACCATTGATCTCATCATGAGGGTGAGGGTTGATCTCAGCCCTCAATCCTTTTGGAGATTATTGTTTCACTTGTTCAATGAAGAATAAGAGAACGACTTGGCTAAGAGGGCGCATAAGGAGAAGGAGAGATTGATCTACAAAGAGATTGATTGCAGATTTGAGTGTGAGGATTTGCAGGGAGACAGAGGAGGACTCATCAAGAAAATTGGCACACACATCTTCAGCATTTGCAGAGGACTTTAACTCAGATCTGAGGGCCTTCGTACCATGTGACGCAGCACCCACGCAAACAACCATACGATATTGCGCAGAGGCTTATGCAGGGGTATGATCAGACATGTTTTGGTTCAGGGATTTGCAAAGAGGGGTCATACAATTGTTGGGGAGGAGTTTGGGTGAGCATTTTGCTTGGTATTTGGCTGGGCCGATTTGTACTGTAAGAGAACTCTATATTTCCTTGTTGAATAATAATAAAATCTAAGATCTACTGCACCGGTTTTCCCCTCTTGGGTTTTTCCGAGGACTGTTGTCCAAAAATTAGTGTGTACATTTGATGTTATCGCTAACTACTTTTACTTTCAGTTCCTAGTAATTTATTTCTGTTGTGTATTTAATTCACTATGAAGAAAAACCTTGAATAATCAGTTAAAAATTAATTTGATTGGTTTAAAGTGTACCGGGTTTAGAAATTTCACATGGTATCATAGCAATACTGTTAAAGAGCAGTATCACAAGTGGGTTTTCAAGATCCAACAGAAATCTGAAATTTCAGGCATAGATCTAAGGCAGTTGTCATCTTCCCTTGCACCTAGGGTTTCTATGCTAGGGTTTCAACATAAAAGAAAAGTAGAGGTAGGGTTTTGAACTGTAAGGGTTTGAACATAACACTTTTAGAAAATGGCCATGAGTTTGAGGGTGGAAGATAGGTTACAAGGGGCTCAAAATTACCCCACCTGGAAAGAAAGGATGACAATGATATTGGAAATCAATGATGTGTCGGAGCATGTCAATGACAAGGAAACAACTCCCACAGGTGAAGTTAAATTGGTCATCTGGAAGAAAGGTGAGGCTAAGGCCAAGACCCTAATTCTTGATGGGATAAAGGACCATCTGGTCCCACATCTCAGGAAAAGATGAGGCAAAAGACATATAGAAAGCCCTAAGTGAGCTCTACCAAAACAAAAATGAAAACATAGTGATGGCTCTGCGCAAGCAACTGCGTGGAACCAAGATGACCAAAAGTGAGGGTGTAATACCTTATCTTACCAGGATAACACAAATTAGAGATGAACTTGCAGCAGTGGGAGAAAAGATTGAAGATCATGAGCTGGTGCGTATTGCACTAGGTGGCTTTACTAAGTCATGGGACGTTTTTGTCCGTGGTGTGGTAGCTCAGGAGAAGCTCCCTGATTGGCAATGGCTGTGGGATGATTTTGTGCAGGAAGAGATTAGAATTGGTCAAGCAGGGCCATCATCTTCAACTCATGTAGAGGAAGAAGAAGGCTTGGTCCTTGCAGGGAAAGCAAAGGGAAAGAAGAAGAGGAAAGTTGGAAAGAAAAACATTAACTTCTCAAAAGTCAAGTGCTTCTAGTGTCACAAGATGTGTCACTTTGCATCACAATGTCCAGAGAGAAAGAAGAAGAAGCCACAAATGGAAGCTTCAGCAGTAGTGGATGAGTTTGCCAAGTCATTTGAGGAGGATATCTGCTTCATATCTTGTATGTCTAGTATAGTTGTTTCAGACATGTGGTTTGTAGACAGTGGTGCATATTGTCATATGGAAGGGCATAAAGAGTGGTTTACTAGGCTACAGGAGGGAGGCGTAAATCTAGTCATTGAGCTAGGGGATGACAAGCGCTATAAGGCGCAAGGAGTTGGCACAATCTCATTTTAAAAGGAGTCGGGGAAACCACTCCATTTTAGTGATGTGTTATATGTTCCAGGGTTGACCAAGAACCTCATCTCAGTCTCTACTCTTGAGGATAAGGGATATGAGGTCACTTTCTGTAAAGGAAAGGTGTTCATCATACCTGGTGGATTAGGTGAGAAGATGGACAGGATGATTGGGGTTCGAGAGGAGAAGGTCTATAGGTTACAGGTTCAGCCAGGGAGAGCATTAGCGAGTTTCACCACAGATATAGGTGAGTTGTGGCACAGGAGGATGGCACACATTCATTTTGGTGCTTTGGGGCATTTGAGGGAGGCAGTCACTGGATTTCCTAAGATTACAGCTGAGAGGCATGACCCTTGCAAGGGTTGTGTGTTGGGCAAGTATGCTCGAAAACCCTTTCCATCTAGCGAACACAGGTCCAAGGGAGTTCCGAATCTGATACACTCTGACGTATGTGGGCCGATGAGTGTGGAGTCAGTGAGTGGTTCTAGATACTTTGTCTTGTTTATTGATGACTACTCCAGGAAGCCCTGGATTTACTTTCTAAAGACCAAGGATGAGGTCTTTGGGAGGTTTCAAGAGTTTAGAGCTCTGGTAGAAAACCAGACTGGGAGGAAGATTGAGGTCTTAAGATCGAATAATGAGGGAGAGTACACCTCCAAGGAGTTTGAGGATTATTGCACAACATGGATTAAGAAGGAACTTACAGTTCCTTACAATCCTCAACAGAATGGAGTGGCTGAGAGAAAGAATAGGACTGTGGTTGGAGCATCACGAGCTATGATTCATGATCTGGGACTACCATTGTTCTTATGGGAAGAAGCGAGCAGTGCTACAATATATTTGCAAAATAGGACTCCCCACACAGTTTTGGGGAAGCAAACACATGAGGAGACATTTTCAGGTACTAGGCCAGATGTGAGTCATATTCCCATCTGGGGTAGTGCATGTTACTGTCATGTCCCTTCAGAAAAGAGGACAAAGCTGGACCCTGCAACGGTGAAGGGGTTACTTGTTGGTTATAGTGAGGCTTCCAAAGCCTACATGATCAATGTACCTGCATGCAGGAAGGTTATTGTGTGTAGAGATGTGTTGTTCGAGGAGGAACGTGCATTGAGGAGGAGATTGAAGGATTTTCTAGCAAGTGTAGAGAACCAGCAGGGACAGAGCACAGGATTCCAGGAGCAAGAGGCATAGAGTCAGAAGATAGGATCACAGGAGTAGACACAAGATATAGGTGTTCAGAGGGAGACTGTTGGGCATGATCATCAAGAGCGAGTTGATGATGAGGAGCAGCAACATGATGCAGTTCACCCAAAACAGATTACTAGGCCACAACCTAAGTGGTACAAGTCCACAGTCAGTGATTCTAGGTTGGCAGGGCTTCCAGAGAGGGACTTCAGAAGAAGCAAACCACCAGAGAGACTTGGATATATGGCCTTGATGACTCAACTCATTGATGTTGAGCCTTCCATTTATGAGAGTGTTGCACAGCATAAGGTGTGGCAGGAGGCCATGATGGAGGAATATGCCTCCATTATGAAAAATGATGTATGGGAGGTAATTCTGAGGTTAGAGGATAAAAAGGTGGTTGGATCCAAGCAGATCTACAAAGTTAAGCATGCAGCAGATGGAAGCATGGGCAAGTACAAATCTCGCTTCATGGACAAGGGTTTTTCACAGCGAGAGAGAGTTGATTATGAGGAGACTTTCTCTTTAGTGGTGTTAGCGTCGGAAGTCACTCCTGGATTGCCTGCAGGAGCAGAGCCCGACACCCATCAGTTCAGTGTCACGATTTGTTTTAAAAGGATGATCAGATGGAGGTAAAGACTCAAGGAAATATCATTCTAACTCAGGGACTGGGTCTGGTATGTAAAGAGCAAAGGAGGTCTGGAATCCTAACTTCAGCCAGTGGGTTGATTATAAGATGAACAGGTGGAAGACTTAGTAGGAAAAGTGAACAAACAACTTGAGCAACAGGCTTTCGGCAGTTTGCAGAAGAAAGACTCTGAAAGCAAGATCCGCTTGGTTCAGAGTCTCAAGGAACTGAAAGGGGACTCGACTGGATCCTCCAATTCCAAGTCACTCAGCGCTGGGGAAATCACAAGAACTGATTAGAGACAGTGCAACTATTATAGTGATCCATTACAACATCATCCTATAATAGCTACAGCTCGACTGGATCCTCCAATTCCGAGCTGCTCTAACACAGTGTAAACACAGACGTGAAAGAAACTGGCATTCATAAGGCAAGAAATCTCAAAAGTTCATACATAACCAGAGCAACAATGCTTCATTAAAACTTTACAACCGAGAGCTCAACTCAACCATCGATCCTTACAAAAATGGCAAAAATGCCTACATATACTTGGGACTAACTCCGGCCCTCAAGGCGCGATCATATCATGAATTCAATGCTTAACGTTGAGGGGCTTCTCTATCAGGACGGGCTGTCAGTCTGCCTCCATCAAATCTGCCCTCTGTTCCCCTGTCATGCGCCTCTTTAACTCAGCATGGCTCGCGCCAGGGGGTAGCTGAGCCCTTTGAATATTGAACTGGTGTGTGCAGGTTTCTCTGGTGAGTTGGAGACTCAGCGTGGCTTTCCTGAAGAGAACCGGTACAAGGGACCCTCCTGGGTCAATTTCAGCCGGGACCTCCATACTTCTGCAATAAATGGGTGACGAGAGGCTTCACCCACCCTCTTTCTCCTTTTATGTTGAGCCGAAGCGGCTCTTTGGATCCCCGAGTGAAATCCTTGATGAAACCCCGACCTAGCCCACAAGTCTCTTCTCCTTTCCTTACGATCTCCTAAACTTCACCGAGACCTTTTCCCGACTCTGTATCGGGTTACGGGGTTTCGCATTCCCCGTTGTCAAGAGTTCTTGACCCTTCGAACTCCCGATCACCGATTCTTCGATGAGCGCGTGCATGGGTTAGCCCTCCTGGCTATACTATGGTCCATACGACCACCTCTTATATGACCTGAGCCGAACCTCTGTCGGGATTTCGGCGTTTTCGATGTCTCGATACACAAGTCCCCGAGACTTGCGATTCTCCGATTGTCGATGGCTCATGGTCGTTGACATGTCAACGGTCCGTTTCCCGTCGCGAAAGCCTGCCACCTGTCTTCCACTTGCGGTCCCACATGCTAATCGACGGTTGCCGAGATATCGCTCCTCGCGATCTCGCAACTCTGGACGCAAATCTTTGCAGCTCCAACTCACGAACCTCCGAGTTCGCGATATGCCGATGCCACTTGGCGTTGTCTCCCTACAAGGATTGACCTTCCAACACCTGTCCCCCACTATGGTCCTTAACTCTGTCGGGAAATCGCGTATCGGGATATCGCGATTCCCGTTGCCATGTGCATGGGACTTTCAGTTCCCCGATCCATGACTCTGCGGGATATCTCGACACGTGTCCCTGCTGACGGACGGTTCTGATCCAGTCGGGAAATCACGGATCGCGATTCCTACATGCAAGAGTTTCTTGTCTTCGGAAACTCCGATTCTCCGATGAACTGAAACCCGACTTTCCTCCTCTGCACACTGGGGATTAACCCCGGCGCAACTTCACGAGATCTAACGGCTGACGGGATTTCGTCGATCTCCTCTGTAAGATTCTGACCGTCGATTTGCTTTGAGGATGGTTCTCGACTGCTGAAGACAAAACTTTGCCCGCACGCTTGCTTGACTTTCTACTACAAAATGGGATTATCTCGTGATATGCTCAGGTGCTTCCCGTGCCAACTACAGACCTGGGTACGCCTAATCCCGAGACAAGAAATATCGCTAACATTAGGCTCCATGGGGGATAGAGTCGTCCCTGCGATGCTCTAAGAACACCTTCCGCAACTCCAGTGCCTTGCTGTTGGGATATGGAGTCATTTATTAAGCCGAAAACATACAAAAAGAAAAAATAATCAAAGAAGTAAAAGACAATATTTACAAACAAAGGAGCTGACTAAGGCTCAAATAAAACATTTTTTCAGAAAATGCCCATTCACTGGACTGTTGAAAACCTCTTCACCCTCCAGATCCTGCAACCCATAGGTGTTGTTGGAGAAAATCTCATAGATTTTAAAGGGGCCAACCCAAAGGGCGTCGAACTTGCTGTGCTTGCCTTTATCTTGTCTGGGTGCGTCCCATTTAAATACCAAGTCCCCGATCTCGAACTCCTTTTTCTTGACCCTTTTGTCAAAAGCCTGCTTGATCTTCTATTGATGATCGTAGGCCCTGTTCATGACATGTTCCTTGGTTTGCTGCACTTCCACCATCTGATGAATCCTTCTGACCATATGGTCAGGCTCCTCTTCAAGATCCTGGAGGAATTTTGCCACAGGTAAGGCGAGCTGAGTAGGGAAAACAACCTCTGTTCCGTAAACAAGTTGGAAGGGTGAAATGCCTAGGGACTTCTTTGTTGTCACTCGGTCAGCCCATAGAGCAAATTTGAGTTTTGCATCCCAGGCCCTTTTATTGTCTTCCAATAATCTTTTAATGAGATTGATCAAACCTTTATTAGAAGATTCCGCCAGTCCATTTCCCTGAGGATAATAGGGGGTAGAGTGAATCAGTGAAATCTCAAACTGTTCACAGAACTTGACCAAAGGCTCAGACCTGAAGGGGGTGGAATTATCAGTGACAATTCTGCTAGGGCAACCAAATCTAGCCATGACATCCTCCAGGAGGCTGATAATTACTTTGTGAGAAGTGATCCTGGTGGGAACCGCCTCTATCCACTTGGTGAAGTAATCTGTCGCAGTGAGGATCCATCTGTGTTGGCCACTTGAGGGAGGATGAATTTCTCCAATGAAGTCCAATCCCCACTGCTGAAAAGGTGTTGAAACTACTACAGGCTTTAATGGCAGAGATTTGAGCTGCTGCTTTCCTGAGAACCTCTGGCATTTGATGCAAGCTCTAATTTCTCTGCAGACGTCAGGGAATAAAGTGGGCCAATAGTACCCAGCCCGGAGGACCTTGTGCACTGTGGTCTTCCAGAAATGATGGCCTCCACAGAGACCGCTATGGAAATCAAACATAACCTTCTGGGCCTCTTGCGGATCCAGGCATCTTAATAATAACCCTAGGGGGTCTTTCCAATACAGGGTTTGGTCAATGAGGCAATATTTGACCGCCTTGAGCTTTAGAGCTCTCGCCTTGCTTTTTCCCAATCCATCAGGAGGCTTTAGTTCTCGCAGAAAATACAAGATATCCTTGTACCAGTCGCAAGCTGCTAGTGGTAAGGCACCCTGAAAATGCTTGTTGGATGACTCAGCTTGCTCATTGACGAAGTTAATCCCCAAGGCTTTGCAGTTGGATTCAGCTAGCAATTTGGCTAAACCCTGTCCCTTTATCAACTTGGTGGGCTTAACTTCTAGATCAAATTCTAGAATCTTGGCAATCCACTTACCTCTTTTCCCATCCATTTCGGGTTGTATAAGAATGTCCTTCACAGAGGCTGAAGGGACATATGCAATGATCTTTGAGTGCAAGACATAGACTCTGAAAGCTTTGAGAGCTTTCACCAATGCATAGGCCTGCTTTTCCATGATCTCGTACTAGAGTTCTGCATCTCTTAATGCCCTGCTGTAGAAGGCAATAGGTTGCTCTTGCCCTTGATCATTTTTCTGCAACAAAACTGTCGCTACTGTATCACAGGAAGCAAAAGAAAATATCAGGAAATCTTTGGAATAATCGAGGTTGATTAGCACAGGTGCCTCAGTCAACGCCTTCTTTATTTGGACAAAAGATTCCCTGGGTTCAGTGGTCCATTTTACTTCATTTCCCTTCCTGAGCATGGTTGTGATGTGTTTCACCAGCTCGGCAAAATTTGAGACGAATCTCCTCGGAAAATTTATCTTCCCCAAAAATGCTTGAACCTCTTTTTTAGATCTGGGAAGTGACGTGGTCTGAATTGCTTCCACCCTGCTAGGGTCGATCCTTACTCCCTCTGCTGATACTATATGCCCTAGCAACTTCCCCTCCTTCATAGCAAACAAGGATTTCTTGGGGTTTAAGGATAAGCCATACCTCCGACACTTCATAAAGACCTTTCTCAAGTGGCAGCAGTGCTCCTTGTCTGTCCTGGAGAAAACCGTGATATCATCCAGATAGATTACCACAAACTGATCCTTCTCCCCTATGAACGCTATATCCATAGCTTGCTGAAACGTTGCTCCAGCATTCATCAATCCGAAAGGCATTTTGGCATACATGAATGTACCCCAAGGAGTGGTGAAAGCTGTCTTTTCTCTGTCCCCAGGCATGACTGATATCTGATTGTAACCAGAGAAACCATCAATCATGGATATCCTAGATGCACCAGTGACCTTCTACAATATGTGTTCCATGTTGGGCAGGGGATAATTGTCTTTCTTTGAGCTTCTATTCAAGTTCCTGAAATCAACACAGAGTCTGATTTCCCCACTTTTCTTTCTCACTGGAACCAAATTGGCCACCCACTCAGAATACCTCAATGGGACAATGATTCGGGCATCTAACAATTTCTTCACTTCTTTCTCCATGACAGGTAGCAACATGGGATTTATCTGCCTCAGCTTCTACCTGAATGGTTTAGCCTCTTCTTTCAGTGGGATCTTGTGCTCAATGACAGATGTGTCATACGTCTTAAGGTCTTTGTAGGTCCATGCAAACACGTCAGTAAACTCTCTCAACAACTCGGTATACTCAATTCTCTGCTCCTTGGTCAAGCTCGTTGACAGCTTGACAAACTTAGGCTCTTCTGGTGTGCCAATGTTGCACTTGGTTGTGTCAGCATCATCACCCGAAACTCTTCCCTTTATTGCCACATCATTCCCATCGAACAATCTCTCCAATGGGACTAGTCCCCTCGAGATGTGATTGCCAGGCAATTGAATAATGTTGTGATTTGCTATTTTACTCAGCAACTTACCCCCATCAAACTCTTCCTCGGAGACGAAATCTTGGTCGATATGCATCTCTAAAAATTCTTCGATGGTCTCCAAGAATCTCTTGATCTCGAGATCGTCCTCAAACACCTTCCAATGCTTGACATTGTCGGGTATGGAGGGCCTATATTTTACTTCTACATCATACCTCAGTTTGGGCTGCAGGGGTACCTTGAAAATGCTTGCTGATGAAGCCAAAGAATCTGCCATTGTGTTTTCTTCTCTTGGGATGAAAGAAATGTTGAACGCTGAGAAGAAACTGTCAATTAGGTCCCATACCTCATTTCGATAACTCCTGAGTCGAGGATGCTTGGCCTGATAAGCGCTTCAGACCTGCTGGACTATCAACTCGGCATCTCCGAACACTGCTATCTCCTGGATTCCCATTTCCCTTGCGACTCTTAATCCTAGTATAAGAGCTTCGTACTCTGCCACATTGTTAGTAGCTTCGAATTCTAATTTGTATGACAGAGATGTGGTCTCCTGAGCAAGTGACACAAAAACCACTCCAGCTCCGGCGCCTTCTCGGAAACAGGCTCCATCAAAAAACATTTTCCATGATTGGGGTGATGGAGGGGGGAACTTCAGGGGAAACAGTGGGCGGCTTTCTGAATTTCAAAGGAGGCTCGGGGGCATAGGTGAGCTGCAGTAAACTGGAGCCTAAATCAGTATCCAAGGCAAAGATGGGGTGATTGGTAGGGTTGGCTTCATCACTGATTATGTAGGCCAGTTGGGCTTCCCTGTATAGTCTTCTATGCTCCCCTCCGAACACTGGGATGGTAGCATATGTGAGGTCCATCTGTAACGTTCCTCCAAGTCTTTTAAACCAATATCTTGACAACAACATGCCAAACTTGGGAGGAACATTAGTTACCACAATGTCCATGACATACTCTTCATGGGCAGCTGAAACAGAGAAACCACCAGGTCCTTGATGACTCCCAAACACTGCACCCTCCTTGAATCAAAAGAGTATAAATCATGGTAGGCCCTGGTCACTTCTAGTCCCAGCTCCTCCATTACTATTTTGGGCATAAGATTATGGGAAGCCCCTAAGTCCATGAGGCAGTTATGCAGTACTTTATCATGTATATTCAGGGATGTGTAGAAGGGAGGGGATGAATCATCTCTATCTTCTACCATGGGCCCTAAGACGACTGCAGGCTTCTCATATTGAAGGTTTATTGAGTCAAAGGGAGGCTGGGGGGATTCAGATTGTAGCAACTTGGAGAGGGACCTTCTGAAGTCTTCATTTTTAACCAGCTTAGAGAGAGGTACAGGGATCGTAATCTTCTGAATCTCATGCTCAAAATTGAAGGAGGGGGGAGGTTTAGGATCTTCTCTTACCTCAGTGATAGGCTCTTTGGCTACCGGCGAAGCACTTTGAGTCTTCTTTTCTTTAGCTGTGGTTGCTGCCGTTTTAGTAGGCCTATCTGCTATGAGGGGCGGATCTGAGCTGTCAAAGTCTCCTCCTTTCCTTCTCGACCTGAGATTATATCTGTTAGGAGTGTTACCAGCCCTTTCTCCCTTCCCTAACTCATGGATCTGAATGTTCATCAAAGATTTTTCGTATGCAGACTGAGTCAAGTGGGGAAAAGGAGGGGTTTCTTCAATACAGTGAATTTCCGGGCCAAACTCATCTATCTCATCTCTTTCCTCATGATCAACTAGGTTGCTTTGGAGGGGGGTTTGGACCCTTTGATCATCTCTGTCTCTTCCCCTTTGTTCCCTCGGGAAAACCTGGGGCACATTGTTAGCAGGTCGTCTGAAACCTCTATTATCAGTGTTCTGGGGATTTCTGTACATGGGCTTCCCCTCTAATTCCAACCTTTCTATCTTGGCAGCAAGCGATTTTAGCGTTCTAGCTGTTTTATCTGTCTGATGGGGCAGGGGAGAGGGACTAGATGAGGAAGTTTCAGGCCTGTTCTTGGGCGTATTTCTATCACCGGCGTTCCTCAATCGGTTGACAGCCAATATGTTGGATTCTACCTCCACGACTGCGTCTTGCATGTGTGCCAACGTAGCAGCTCTTCTCTCCCTTAGCAGTAGGCAGAAATCAGGATCGAAGGCGCTAGAGTAAGTGATCTTTGCAGAGGCTTCGGAGGGTTTTATCTCAGCAGGAATTTTGTTGTACATTTTATTAAATCTCTTGGAGAAGTCAGAAACAGACTCTCCTTCTTTTCTCTTTAACGACCCAAACTCTGTCATGTAATACATGAAGTCTTTTTTATCTCCCCACTGCCTCAAAAAGGCATTATCTAAAGCTTTGATCCCATCAATAGATCCAGGAGGCAGGGCCTTGAACCAATTTCTAGCCTCTCCTTGGAGACTATGGACAAAAATTCTCATCCATACGTCTGTGTGCATGATAACATTATCATTTGCGAAAGTGTAAAAGGCTGCTAGGTGCTCTTCAGCAGTTATATCCCCCTCGCCTGTAAACTTGGGCAGCTGCTTAAGGTACCCTTCTACTGGGAGGTTATTGAGAGGTTGTGGTAGCATGAGGGGAGCGTATCTAGCGGCTATGATGACCTCTATTTCGATCATAGGGGGGTTTGCTCCGGCCATAGGAATATTAGGTGGAGGAGGACTCGGAGGAGAAGGAGTTCGCGAAGGGGCTACAGGGGATGAATCTCGGAGTGGGGTGGGAAACAAGAGGTGATTCAAGGAGGAGGGAGTGACAAGGATTTCTCCCTCCAATCCCAGACCAGGAGGGGAAAACTCAGCAGGTACACTTTCAAAACTCAGGAAACGAGAAACTTGTGAAGGAGGTCTATCAAGAAACTGAGGGGGAGAAAACGGAGTTCTTACAGAAGGAGATGGCGGATTACCTATTTCGGCGGTCGAAGCTTCTTCTTCAGGGGCCTTTCCTTTTCTGAGGACCACCTCCGGATCGGTTT
This sequence comes from Picea engelmannii, assembly GCA_009831015.1. Taxonomy (NCBI): domain Eukaryota; kingdom Viridiplantae; phylum Streptophyta; class Pinopsida; order Pinales; family Pinaceae; genus Picea; species Picea engelmannii. The sequence goes on along the minus strand of ML777209.1, from coordinate 616,845 downwards.
CAGGTGTAGCTAGGGGCAGCTGTGGATGCGACCGCGTGTGTCTGCCTCTAAAAGCCACAATTGATAGAGCAGGTTCTCCCCAGCGAAGTCGTCACAATGGAGTCGCCAGGTGCACAACAACAATCTTGATAATTCTGATTTCCGATGCACCTTCAGAATCAGTTAGTCGTTGTCATTCAATCCCGGGGAAAATATTCAACTTCGTCCCCGGCAACGGCGCCAAAAATGTTAGCGTCGGAAGTCACTCCTGGATTGCCTGCAGGAGCAGAGCCCAACACCCATTAGTTTAGTGTCACGATTTGTTTTAAAAGGATGATCAGATGGAGGTAAAGACTCAAGGAAATATCATTCTAACTCAGGGACTGGGTCTGGTATGTAAAGAGCAAAGGAGGTCTGGAATCCTAACTTCAGCCAGTGGGTTGATTATAAGATGAACAGGTGGAAGACTTAGTAGGAAAAGTGAACAAACAACTTGAGCAACAGGCTTTTGGCAGTTTGCAGAAGAAAGACTCTGAAAGCAAGATCCGCTTGGTTCAGAGTCTCAAGGAACTGAAAGAGGACTCAACTGGATCCTTCAATTCCAAGTCACTAAGCGCTGGGGAAATCACAAGAACTGATTAGAGACAATGCAACTATTACAGTGATCCATTACAACATCATCCTATAATAGCTACAACTCGACTGGATCCTCCAATTCCGAGCTGCTCTAACACAGTGTAAACACAGACGTGAAAGAAACTGGCATTCATAAGGCAAGAAATCTCAAAAGTTCATACATAACCAGAGCAACAATGCTTCATTAAAACTTTACAACCGGGAGCTCAGCTCAACCATCGATCCTTACAAAAATGGCAAAAATGCCTACATATACTTGGGACTAACTCCGGCCCTCAAGGCGCGATCATATCGTGAATTCAATGCTTAACGTTGAGGGGCTTCTCTATCAAGACGGGCTGTCAGTCTGCCTCCATCAAATCTGCCCTCTGTTCCCCTGTCATGCGCCTCTTTAACTCAGCATGGCTCGTACCAGGGGGTAGCTGAGCCCTTTGAATATTGAACTGGCGTGTGCAGGTTTCTCTGGTGAGTTGGAGACTCAGCGTGGCTTTCCTGAAGAGAACCGGTACAAGGGACCCTCCTGGGTCAATTTCAGTCGGGACCTGCATACTTCTGCAATAAATGGGTGACGCGAGGCTTCACCCACCCTCTTTCTCCTTTTATGTTGAGCTGAAGTGGCTCTTTGGATCCCCGAGTGAAATCCTTGATGAAACCCCGACCTAGCCCACAGGTCTCTTCTCCTTTCCTTACGATCTCCTAAACTTCACCGAGACCTTTTCCAGACTCTGTATCGGGTTTCGGGGTTTCGCATTCCCTGTTGTCAAGAGTTCTTGACCCTTCGAACTTCCGATCACCGATTCTCCGATGAGCACGTGCATGGGTTAGCCCTCCTGGCTATACTATGGTCCATACGACCACCTCTTATATGACCTGAGCCAAACCTCTGTCGGAATTTCGGCGTTTTCGATGTCTCGATACACAAGTCCCCGGGACTCGCGATTCTCCAATTGCTGATGGCTCATGGCCGTTGACATGTCAACGGTCCATTTCCCGTCGCGAAAGCCTGCCACCTGTCTTCCACTTGTGGTCCCACACGCTAACCGACGGTTGCCGAGATATCGCTCCTCGCGATCTCGCAACTCTGGATGCAAGTCTTTGCAGCTCCAACTCACGAACCTCCGAGTTCGCGATATGCCGATGCCACTTGGCGTTGTCTCCCTACAAGGATTGACCTTCCGACACCTGTCCCCCACTATGGTCCTTAACTCCGTCGGGAAATCGTGTATCGAGATATCGTGATTCCCGTTGTCATGTGCACGAGACTTTCAGTTCCCCGATCCCCGACTCTGCGGGATATCTCGACACGTGTCCTTGCTGATGGACAGGTCTGATCCAGTCGGGAAATCGCGGATTACGATTCCTACATGCAAGAGTTTCTTGTCTTCGGAAACTCCGATTCTCCGATGAATTGAAACCCGACTTTCCTCCTCTGCACACTAGGGATTAACCCCGGCGCAACTTCACGAGATCTAACGGCTGACGGGATTTCGTCGATCTCCTCTGTAAGATTCTGACCGTTGATTTTCTTTGAGGATGATTCTCGACTGCTGAAGACAAAACTTTGCCCGCTCGCTTGCTTAACTTGCTGCTACAAAATGGGATTATCTCGTGATATGCTCAGGTGCTTCCCATGCAAACTGCAGACCTGGGTACGCCTAATCCTGAGACAAGAAATATCGCTAACAAGTGGCCAGGTATTCTTCAATCTGAGCAGTCATTTCATTGGCAACAGAGAAGGGCTGGCGTGTTCATCAGATGGACGTGAAGACCGCCTTCCTCAATGTAGTTGTTGAGGAGGAGATATATGTTGAGTAGCTTGATGGATTTGAGGTTGGCATTAGAGAGACACATGTGTGCAGACTGAGGAGAGCCTTGTATGGGTTCAAGCAGGCACCTTGGGCATGGTACTTGAGGATTGACATCTATTTGAGGGAGATGGGATTTCAGCGGAGCGAGGCAGATCCAAACTTGTATTTTCTTGCAGGGAAGGAGCCTCTTATACTGGTACTTTATGTAGATGACTTATTTATCATTGGAGATGAGCAGTTGATAGCAGATTGCAAGGTCAACCTTGCAGCAGAATTTGAAATGAAAGACCTTGGGTTGATACACTATTTTCTAGGGTTGGAGGTTTGGCAGAGGGATGGGTGCTTCTTTCTAAGACAGGGGAAGTATGCAGTAGATATTTTGCGCAGGTTTAGGATGATGGACTGTAGGCCCATATCCACACCTCTGGTTACAAACTGGAGGAAGATTGATGCATCAAATTCGAAGACAGTAGACCCCACTGTCTATCGTCAGTTGATTGGATCGCTCATGTATTTGGTCAATACTCGGCCAGATATCAACTTTGCAGTAAAATCTTTGAGTTAGTTCATGGTGGACCCTCAAAGAGTACATTGGATTGATGCGAAGCATGTGCTTCACTATCTCAGAGGGACAGTGGAGTACGGGCTATTGTATGAGCGTAATGGTGGAATGACATTAGCAAGTTTTGCAACTGTTGATTGGGCAGGATGTGTAGAGGATAGGAAGAGTACTTCAGGTTGTTGCTTCAGCATTGGATCGGGCATCATTTCATGGTTCAACAGGAAGCATAGATCAGTGGCATTGAGATCTACTAAGGCAAAGTACATGGCAGCCAGTTTGGCAGCATGTGAGGCACGATGGTTAAGGAAGTTACTTTTGGGATTGTTCAGGCAGGAGCTAGAAGCTACTGTGATTCACTATGACAATCAGAGTTGCATCAAGATCTCCGAGAATCCGGTGTTTCATGATCGTAGCAAGCACATCGATATCAGGTATCACTTCATCTGAGATTGTGTACAAAGAGGAGTTGTGAGGCTTGATTATATACAAACTGATGAGCAGATGGCAAACATATTTATCAAGGCACTGAACAGACAAAAGTTTGAGAAGTTCAGAGATCATATGGGGTTGAGAAATAATCCCTTCCTCGCTAAGAGGGAGTGTTGAGATTTGTAGCAAGGAAGGTCTTCCATCATCATTACAACATCCTAGCATGATGGAGGACAATGAAACTTAGGCTAGGTTGATTAATTTAACGTTTTCCTAAGTCTAACTTAGGAAAAGAACTATTGATATGTTATAATCTTCAGTTGACTTTATTGAGTACTTTTTTCTAAAGTTAAAGTGAAAAATAATTTAAATTGTGGTCTTTTAATCTTGACCATTGATCTCATCATGAGGGTGAGGGTTGATCTCAGCCCTCAATCATTTTGGATATTAGAGTTTCACTTGCTCAATGAAGAAAGAGAGAACAACTTGGCTAAGAGGGTGCATAAGTAGAAGGAGAGATCGATCTACAAAGAGATTGATTGCAGATTTGAGTGTGAGGATTTGCAGGGAGACAAAGGAGGACTCATCAAGTAGATTGGCACACACAACTTCAGCATTTGCAGAGGACTTTATCTCAGATCTGAGGGCCGTCGTACCAAGTGATGCAGTACCCACGCAGACAACCGTACAATATTGCGCAAAGGCTTACGCAGGGGTCTCATCAGGCACGGTTTGGTTCAGGGATTTGCAGAAAGGGGCCGTACAATTGTTGGGGAGGAGTTTGGGTGAGCATTTTGCTTGGTATTTGGCTGGGCCAATTTTTACTGTAAGAGAACTCTATATTTCCTTGCTGAATAATAATAAAATATCAGATCTGCTGCACCGGTTTTCCCATCCTGAGTTTTTCTAGGGACTATTGTCCAAAAATAAGTGTGTACATTTGATGTGATTTCTGTCTAATTTTACTTTCGGTTCCTGGTAATTTATTTTTGCTGTGTATTTAATTTACTGTGAAGAAAAACCATGAATAATCAGTTAAAAATTAATTTGATTGGTTTAAAGTGTATTGGGTTTAGAAGTACCGCATCAATTTCCACAAATATGCAAGAATGACCGTATTATTTCCTTGCACAATGTCATTCCATTATCTCTGCAAAAGATATCTTGCTTGGATCCAACGACAATCCATTCCTTTCATGGAAAAGATTAGTAACAAAAACAAGAATGAGATTTGGACTCTGGAGAGCCTTCCACGATATTCTTTGGAGACAAATAGCTCGTACATTCAATTTTTTCTGCTTGTGTAAGAACCAGTTCGGCCCTTTCCATATGGTTCTGTGTATACATAGTGTCCAGACTGTGACACTTAGGTGCAAGGACATTTAATAGGACAACATAGGCTTCTCCTTTTTGTAGGAACACGCCTTTTTTATAAGACTTTCACACTGCCAAATCCCTGATGTGTTGGACCTACCACTCCACCATTTCTAAGCAAATTTCCCACATGCTAAAATGTTGGGTAACATTCCTGATAAGCACTTAAAAACTTGGAACAAGGAGCTGATAAAGTAAATCAATTAGATTGCTTTAGACAACAAAATTGATCTGGCTGAGAATAGCAACAGATGGGCTCTGATAGCAACGGATCTGTTATCTTCAGTCCTACAACTTTTCAAGACATCTTTGACATATCTTCAGTCCGACGGTTTTTTACAACATCTTTGATGCCAAATATGATGCACAATTGAATTTCTTGTAGACTAACATCCCATGTATACGTGTCTCATAGCCTTCAGACAGTGATTTAGGGCCCAAATCGGGTATGAGACTCATGGTCACAAACGTGCATGAGTATTTTACAGGACCTACTCCTCTTTCTTTCCACTCTAGAAATGAGTTGGCTTCTGGTCTCTTGACCCATGTCTTCTCTATTACAAGTGCTTAGCGAGTGGCCTAAGGAATGATTATGATATATTGATGAACTAAGGTGAAGTGCACAAGGATTTCATAATATTCAAATCAAATTTCATTCACAAAATACTGATATTTCGAACATCACATCACACATGCTCAAAAATTTCATTTATAATCCTGTTAGAACAATGCCCACTGCTATTACACTTTCCCCTTGGGCTAAGAATTATGGTCGTCTACTAGATCTGTCTTAGCTCTAACTAGATAAATCTAGCTAGGCTCTAACTTCTAGCTCTCCAAAAAAGCTTCTCAAAAAAGGCTCATACTTCAACAAATGCATGCATATTTACCACTGTATGAAAGGGGTTAATTAGATTAAAATCTGAATAGCCATTATTTTCTTGGAAAAAAACAATGTAATGACCTGTTGTCTTCTTGACTACACTAGTGAAATTCAGCTCCTATGCAAGTTCTGTTAGATTTTACTGCACCTCGGGTCTGGTCTAATGTTTCCATAGTTATACACAATTTACCCAATTGAACTGTAAACATAAACACACTGAGATGCCTAACTACTTTAGCACGGAAAAAACTAGCAATTAGATCATACACAGTACACAAAATGTCAAGCCGCAAAACTGATCTCTTAATTTATCCTTCGATAAGAAGTCTAGGGCTCCCGTACCAGAGAAATTGGCCCTTTTACAATCCATACTACATAGTAAAATACCAATTTATTAGTAAGAATACCTGGGCTAAGGCTGAGTCCTTCCAACCTTATTCTGCCCTACAAATCTGTTGTCTCGGGCATAAACCAGCCCTTCAACTTTGCTGTCCAAGGTGTGCTCCATTAGACCTGCTGTCCTAAGGTCTATTGTAGTTGTCCTTTGCTGCCAACATCCTTAACTTTCCTGTACTAGCCTTTTGTCAGCTCTGTCCATCTCTCTCAAGGTCTGCTCTTTGCTGCTGGCCACCTGTGGCTGCCAGGGAATTGCTCTACAGGCCTGCAGCCTCACTTTTCCAGCAGTCCAAGCCCTCTTCTCTGCTACCAACCCTTCTCTCTTGCTGTGGCTGCTTCAACCAGGCCGACGACTATGGCTAAGGCTTGCTCCCCAAGCTCGTGGCCACCCTATCTTGGACAACTGACCCTCCTCATAGAGCTTGGCCTCCTCTTCCAGCCGACTTGGCCCTTCCACAAGGACTAAAATAGGATTGAGGCCTATTCGACCTCTTCCATCCAAGATACCTGCCCAATAAGAGAAAATACCACAGAAATATGAGGCCTAAAGGCCTCCCTTCATTGCTGCCATAATTCCCTTTTTACCACAAAAATTTCAGACCTCTTCCTTCACCATGTCTCCACACAATGATCTAAATGCCACAATGACTTGATCTCTATTTATACAAGTCCAAAGGGTGTGTCAAAAGCCCCTTCATAAAGTCAACACCAAAATAGACTTTCTTGTGGGTGTGAAACCCCATCACAAGCCCACAAAGCCCATAACCAAACCCCCAAGCCCCTAGCTCAAACTACAAGAGGGTTTTCGCCGAACTAAACGTGTGATGTGATGCCCATGACGATTCCCATGTGCCTAGCACTTAGGCCACGTGAGAATACCTGCCCGAAGCTACACAAATCAACACTCCTTAGCAAGGGAGGTATTCCATCCTCCAACATCTAGATACACCATTGTCGAACACAGTAGAAATAGCTTTGTCTCTTGTACTAGATCTTCCACCTCATCTACACTCCAATCCCCAAGCTCGCGGCCACCCTATCTTGGACAACCGACCCTCCTCATGATCAGAAAGACAAATTAGTTGCAGAATGTATGAAAACATGAATATTTGTACATTGTAACATTAAAATGGCATCCATCGTAGTAAGTAGTAGTACATCAATGATTAATCATTCGAGCATCAACCATCTAGAATCTAGCAATTACAAACTTACAAACCAACATACAAATTTTTAAGCCATATAATAGAAAGTAGACCATTAAGTTATGGAATGAAATCAATCATCTAGCAACTGTCAACAATAACATGAGTCATGACCAAATAGTTATGATTACAAAATAGGCCATCTGCATTAAATTATGAAGATCGAAAGGTCCAAGTTTAAAATGTGCTAGACTCTAGAGTCTAGTTGCTAAATGCTATGAATCTATCATCTATAGACTGGCATGTAAAGTAATGAAAAACAAGAAACATCAAACAATTATTCCATCCTCCTTCCACCAACATGATTTCCGCGTGTGCCTCTACGTGGTGGTAGTGGAGGAGCCTGAGAAGGACGAAACTGTGCAGTAGATGAAGATGAATCCCCTGCTGCTGGAGTCCTGAACAGGGGGACCAAGTACTGGCTAGTAGTTGGGGGTGGCATCTCAGCGTGATCATCATCAAAAAGAGCATTCTCCAATTGCTCTAAAAGCATTACCCCACCCTCCAAATTATCCTCCTATGGATGGTTGTCCCAACGCTTCAAGTTTTTATCCTCCTTTGCCTCCTCACAATAATGGGACAACAATCGCAAGTTGTAATGAACATAAACTAAGCTCTCTACCCGACCTGCATTCAACTTGTTTCTTTTGACGTTGTGGATGAAACTGTAGGTGCTCCAACACCTCTCTGCAGAAGAAGTGTTCACCGCCTGTGAAAGCACCCATGTTGCCAAACGTTGGAGCTGTGGGGTGCCACCGCCATAAACGTTCCACCACGCAAGAGAACTCAAATTCCCTCGATCTCTTAATGCATGGTTGGTCCCAAAGGCACCTTGGCCAAGCATGTACTGGCTCAACTGTTGCCATATCTTGTCACACTCCTCCTCGTTCGGGACCAATTTGTCTAATGCTTTCATATAACCTGCAACAATTATAATTTATCATAAATAGAAATGAATTATGAATATAAACCATAAGTAGAAATTGAAATGAACATAAACCATAAGTAGAAATTGTTTGAAAAAAATTCTACCTGCTTGAACCTCTGGATCTTGGTGTGGTTTTTTCTTGGTCCCACCACCAGGTGTTGGTGTTGAAAGCCATGATACATGATAGTATTTCAATGTTATCACGTATGCTAAGGCATGTAGTGGAATATTTAGCATTTCCAACCATTTTTCCACTTCTACACAAATAAGGTTATACATGTTGACATCTTTAGGCTCAATAATGTCTTTAATCAACCCTAGCATGCTATCCATTTGCTCATACACCTCTCCAATGATTGGCCAATCTGAATCTGAAAACTTGATCATGTTATAAATTGGCTTGGTGAATTGCAAAACATACCGAACCTATGACCAAAATTGACTGTCAAGCACTGTGTTCTTGACTGCTAATGCACCTTCTTTATCACTGCTCAAATCATCCCATTCATCACTCATCACCATACCAACCAAAGCTTGTCTCACCTTCAATAGGTGCCTAAAAGTGAGGTAATAGTTAGAAAATCTAGTTGGTGCAATCTTGAGTATCTGCAACCTGGAATAAGTGCTATAGAAGTAATTGACCCTTGTATGCTCGGTGATATATTTGATGACTTTCTTCCCTCTTGTACCACTGATTAATGCATCCACATTCTTTATGTTTAACAATATCATGCAACAAAAGGTTCAAGGTGTGCACCAAACACCTAGACCAAAATATGTGTGGATGCATTCGCACAATGATTTTACCTGCTCCCTTACAATTTGCTGCATTATCAGTGATTACTTGAATCACATTAAAAGGGCCAACTTCATCAATTGTTTTCAACAAGAGCTCTAAAATGTTTTGAGAAGTTTCACTTTTTGAAGAGGAGTCATGTGCTGTGAGAAACACTGCACCACTAGAAGAAACACCAATAACATTGATCAAATGTTGGTTTCTAACACTTGTCCAACCGTCCGATACAATGGATACCCCAACGTCAGACCATTCATTTGCAAACTGTGAAAGACCGGATTGAATTTTTGCTTTTTCCCTGTCAAGTAACACAATTCTAGCTTTCTCATAGTTGGGGCTCTGTATCCTTGGGGGGATTTTTCGTTGATGGCCCTCACCATGTCATGCCAATAGGGGGAGTGAAGCACATTGAATGGGACACCACAAGCATAGAGAAACCGTGCCACTTTTGTATCCACCTCATCCCTACCTCCAGTATCAAAGAAATCTCCTATTGTTCTTCTAGATGTAGAGGTTGTAGAACGACAAGGAGATAGAGATGTGCCACCAAATCTAGATGAGAAATCATCAGATTGAAGCTTTTGTTTTTTACCATGCTTTCTTTGTGCATCTTCCTTTAGATTTATGTATATTTGTCTATGTTCTTTGGATATGTTAGGGAAAACATTAATCCCAAGGGACCCCTTATTGTCATCAATCTCCATCATACCACAAAGATGCCTCCTCACACGAGTATATGAACCAGTATAAGGTTTTCCTTGATGAAAATCATGAGGACATAAAAATTTAATGGTTCCACCACCTCTCCCCACAACATCAAGTTTTGTCACAAATTTCTACAAGGGTGTCAATGAAGCTTTCCCACCTTCATTGTCCTCTTCATTGCTCTTTTCATCCTCTTCAAGCCCTCCTTCATCTTCAAACCCTCCCTCATATTCATTCTCTTCTTCCCTTTGATGCCTAGTCCCCGACAAGACCATGAGAACCAAAAATGGAATGATAAACCAAAAGAAAATCATTTTCCTCAAGTTTTAGATGAACAACCTGCAATAAAATGAGGGAAAAAAAGGAATGGGAAAGAGTAAGAGAGGAGGAAAAAACCATAAACAAATTTAACCCAAGGAAATGAGAGAGTTGGGGTT
>ML777209.1:526909-598559 GCA_009831015.1 Picea engelmannii | reverse complement strand
TTATGTGTTAACTGTCCTTGTACATATGCAAGACTCATCATATATCTAGCATGTATCATCAATAACTAGAGAGTGATAATTCTGCAGTTTCAGATAGCAATAAAACCTTCAAATCAATGACAATAGGGATGATAATTTGCAGTACAAATTGAAACATTGGACACTTAGAGCATCGATTCACCCCTTTACAACATACATAGCAAGAATTTGACAAAACATTGCCCCCAACAGCTATATCGTTACCTTTTAATAATCAATAATATTAAATTATTAATATATCATTTATGATTTAATATTATCATAAATATTGATTTTTAATTTATATATTACTTTAAAGTTTAAATTAATTTTACATATAAATTTTACTATTTAGTATTTTACATATTAATTTTACTTTAAAAATTAAATTTAWTATAATTATATATGACATATGTACATTCAACATTGTAATATTAAATATTATAATATATTAATATAAGTATATACTATATACTATAATGATTAAAATTTAATCCGGTTTAATTTTTAAATTTTAAATCCATAAATTAAAATTTTTAAACTGTAACATTATACATAATTTATAATTTAATAAATAATAAATTTAAAATTTAAAAAAAAAAACTTGCTAGCAGGAGCATACCTGTAACCGGCGGCTGGTGGTTGCAATGGCGACCAGAACCCCTCCCACGCGACCTTTCTGCTAGATCGGAACCCCTCCCGCGCGACCTGACCTTTCTGCTGGACTGGAACCCCTCCCGCGCGACCTTTCTGCTGGACCGGAACCCGACCTTTCTGCTGGACCGGAAACCCTCGACGTATGCGCGCGAGCTCGTCTCTGGAGTGGCGAGGGCCGACTCGGACTGTGAGGGCTGAGGGGTGCGGGTCGAGTGTGAGTGAGGTGTGGGTCGACTGTGTGAGTGAGTGAGCAGCTAAATGTGAATGTGAGGGCGGGTTTGATGGGTAGGTTAGTCTTTACGCACGCGCGGGTGAGTAAGGGCACGTAGATTTAGGTTTTTTTTTTATTTTTTTTATAATTAATGTGCTTATCAGTCCTCGAAATTTTTAGGGACGTCGGTACGGTACCCAATCCGTCCCCCATTTGACCCAGGGACGGATTGGGGACGGCTTAAACGTCCCCAAGTCCCCATTGACGTCCCCAGCGAATTGGAAACGTTTCCGAGGTGCTTTAAAGTCCCCATTACGTGGGAACGCAGGGTACTTGAGTTTTTTTAAGGGGGACGGGTACCCATGCAACATAGTTCAAATCCTACATTGATTCTGCATCAAAAAGAGTGTCGTAGGCCCATCTGTGCCCACATCTTCAAGGACCACATTCTTTGTAAGCTAGAAGAAAACCAACACATGATGACAGATGGTGGTTTGTTTATTTCTTCTATTAGGTAAGATAGCCTTAGTATTTCAAGTTTCAATAGGTTTCAAGAAGTTATGGGTTTCAAAAGGGGTATAGCCTCCTTAATGTGACTTGTGAGAGTCTAGGAGTCTTTTGTAAGATTCAAAGAAAGGGCAACAACAAATTGGCTTCATTAAAGAATGTCCTGGAAACATAGAGATTCAACTATTCTAAGAAATGGTTGTCTGAAACATATCAAAGACCTCTTATAATATGAGAGCTTATTGTTCTTGGGGCAGTTGGAAGAAGCAAATATTTGAGATCGGAGAAGTAAATTCTCTACAAGTTGTTAAATTGTAATTCAAATAGTAGGCGTGCAGGCAAGCTGATACTGAACAGGATCAAAACAATTTATTAGACCCTCGTGCTACCTATAGCATAGATCTATTACTCCATGGTTTATATAAAGTTGCATTGGTGAATGTTGCAATTTGTAGAGGAATAATGGTTGCAAACTTCATTATCAGCAGTCGCCTTTCATTTCACATCTTAGGAAGCAGGCACCCAGGGAATTCCTAAGGTCTTAGAACCTAAGTCATAGGGCTCGACGAAAATGAAGCTTCGGGTTTGAAGTTCGCCAAACCTAAAAAAATAATTCAAATTCATTGAGGTTTGTCGAACCTCAACGAATTCAAACCGAAAAACGAATTTCAAGCCGAATTTTTACGAATTTTTTTAAGGTTCGTCGGTTAGGGGTTCGTGACTTCTTGTTTAGTTGTTCAGCATTAACCCAAAAACATCCGCCTACCGCACACAACATTATATTACCGCCAGTCGCACACTTTCTCTTCACTGAGCACTCTAACCCGTGAAAAACACTTCCTAAATGTTGCATCATATCGTTTCAGACCTCAATTTAGTTGTTCAAACTTCGAACTTCAATCTTCAACCATTAAACGGTAAACCCGAACCCTTGCAAGTTGCAAATATCACAATGCACACGCAAGTCGCGACACAGGTTTAAACTTTACCTTTTCATTTATGTTCGGCGCCAAGCTACCCAAGCTCCATATTGAACCACAAGCAATCCGAACTCTGTGGTTGGATAGTGGAAACGGAGAAGGCAGGGTTCGACGATATCGTATCTCCCTGCGCAGTGTTATTGTTCCAAGTTCCAACATCCGACTGTTGTAACTTTGTAAGGCAACAAATGAAGGTAAGTCCTAATTACTGTTAATTTTCTAGAGCTTTGCGACCTCACCGACATATAAACCTGGTTTTACATGAGTATTGACTGGTGTCCATATTGAATATTCAATACACACAATTCATGAGTGTACACACAAAATTGATGGATCACACCACACTCACCCGGACTATTAAATGCACCTAGCTTCCCTCCAGACAATCAAGGGAGGACACAAACAAAGAATTGCAATTTAATACACCCAATGCACCATGAGAAGGCCCACTAACAAATAGAAATAAGAATTGATTGATTGCCCCAACCCTCAACGAGGCCATAGAATGCACCTCGAGTCTATAATAACATATTACTAAATTTTTTTGTCATATTTTACTTAAATATGTGTGAATTTGAGTTGAGAGTGAATTGGTTTAGATTACATTTGTAGAAGATGAGATCTATGGCCAATATTGTAGAAGAAAGAGATTTGTTTTGTGATTGTAATCAAGATTGTATTTTTTTTAATTTCTCCTGCTTATGAATAAAACATAGAATATTAAATCTACTTTTAAGTTTTCACTGGTTACACCCTCTATTATATTTGTAAATCTAGTAGGTCCATGGCTACAGTAGTAATCTCTGAAAAACATCCATGGCCCATTACAAGACCTCTATTGTTTTCAAACAGTGGAGGGCATTTTGTCATATTATATCTCTAATCTGAATATACAAAACAATTTTACCAAAAAAAACTCAAAACTCTTCGTTCAATGATCAATCATACAATTAACGCATTCTCTGAGCAGAAACTGATACCGATTCACAGTTTTTATACATTTGAATGAATAAAACTCAAGAACTACATTTGGTTTTGAATCTTCATGCAAACATTTGTTTTTCCATGGCACCTCCAAAATCAACAACAGAGGCATGGAAACATGTGGATAAATTGAATGGGTTCAATGGGAGACATCTGAAATACAGATTATGCAATGTTGAGTTTGTTGGGTCTTTAACAAGACCGATGGACCATTTACTCTCTACTAGTAATGGTAGAGGAGGTGGTGTTAAAAGCTACAAAAATGTGTCTGCAAAACTCGAGGAGACACTTCAAAAGAATTTTGATGGAATAGAAAAGGCCAAGAAGGTGAGAATTAAAACAAAAAACAATGCATTCAAGAAAAGATTGTAAAGAACTACAACCCATTTTCTTCAAGCATGGCTGCAATTGGAAGTTTATCTCAGCCAATAAAATCAAGTGGAGCGATCACATTAAACTCTCTCTGGAGGCCCGTACAAAAGCAAGAAGTTGATGATGTTGTGGCCGACATGTTTTTTGAATATGCAATCTCATTTAATGTGTCTGAAAGCCTTTACTTTATCAATGCATGTAAGATGATTGCAAATTTTGGAAAAGGATATGTACCTCCCAGCTCTGAAACTACAAGGACCACTTTTCTCAAAAGATCAAAAGAAAGGGTGACAAGTAGACTGACAAAAATCAAAGAGTATTGGAAAAAAAAAGCTGCACAATTTTATCAGATATGTGTCATAGGTCGTTGATTAATGTGTTGGTTTATTGCCCTAAAGGGGTATTTAATTTTTAAGGTAGTTGATGCATTAGGACACAAGAAGACTTCTAAATATATTTTCAAGATTTTAAAGGAAGTCATTCTTGAAGTTGGGGAAGCAAATGTGGTCCAAGTTGTCACCAACAGCGCCTCAAACTATGTGAGAGTTGGAAAGATGATAATGGACAAATATAAAAAAATCTATTGGACCCCTTGTGTTACTCATAGCCTTGATTTGTTGTTGCATGATTAATAAAGTTTCCATGGATTAATGGAGCAATTCGAAAGGAGAAACAAATTTCTCACTTCATATTTAACCATCAACTCACATTGAGCTTGTATAGGAGGCAAGCATATAGAGAACTATGAAGGCCCTGTGATACCAGATTTGTCACATATTATATTACTCTCAAAAGAGTGGTTGAGGAAAAGACAACTGTAAGAAGTGTCATTTGCAACACTGAGTGGAAAAACTCACACCTTTCAAAAGAAGCTAAAGGGAAGGAGTTGGAACAAATCGTTTTAGGCAATGCATGCTTTTTGGGAAAGTATTGTCAAAGTTCTAAAAGTGTGTGAACCAATTGTTGACATGCTTTGCATGGTTGATCGTGACACCCCTTCCATGAGTTTTGTTTATGAGGGGCATGGACCGTTGTAAGAAATTCATTGCAAAATCCTTTGACAACGTGGAAAATGAGTACATGGTAATATGGGAGAAAATAGATGGAAGATGTTGCAAATCGCTTTGCATGCAGCAACTTGTTATTTGAACCCTAGATTTTTTGGACTAAAAAACAGTAATGATGTAGAAGTAATAAGTGGTCTTTATACAACGATTGTGCGGTCGACTCTAAATCAAGAAGAAGCCTCATAAGAATCTGTGAGACTTGGAGAGCAACTCCGGGCTTACAAGTTAGAAGAGGGGATATTTGGAAGCACTTCTTCCATACACCCATTATTTGTCTAAGGACATGGTGGCAGTTTTATGGACCACAAACACCCGAATTGCAACGTTTTGCAATTCGTTTTTTGAGCCAGGGATGCGGTGCCTCCGCTTGTTTTAACTGGAGTAGTTTTAACCATATTCAATCCAAGAAAAGAAACAAATTACTATCTACAAGATTGGAAGACCTTGTTTATAATTGCAGTAATTTGCATTTGGTCTTAAGCAGTGTGACCAAAAATGCATCTACTTCCTCTCGGCCATGGTTTCAACCTATTCCGAGTGCAAAAGAAGATGATCTTGGCACTGATGGTGACTCACTGGATGAGCCTAGTGATGATGGAGGTCCACTTACTAAGTCACTAGGCTCATCTAGTGAGTCACCATCAGTGCCAAGATCATCTTCTTCTGCACTTGGTATAGGCTGAAACCATGGCCGAGAGGAAGTAGATGCATCTTTAGCCACACTGCTCAAGGCCAAATGCAAATTACTGCGAACATAAACAAGGTCTTCCAACTTTGTAGATACTAACTTGTTTATTTTCTTGGATTGAATATGGTTAAAGCTACTCTAGTTCCTTTCACAAGCAAAAGTACTGCATCCATAGCTCAAAAAACGAATTGCAAAATGTTGCAATTCAGGTGTCTACGGTCCATAAAATTGTCTCTCCCTGAAGGAATAATGGGTCTATCATGTATGAAAGAAGGGCTTCCAAATATCTCCTCTTCCAACTTGTAAGCCCAAAGTTGTTCTCTATGCCTCGCGACTTCTTCTAGATCTGGAGTCGACCACTCAATAGTTGTATAAAGGCCACTCATTACTTCTACATCATTACTTCTTTCTAGCCCAAACAATCTAGGGTCCAAATAACAAGTTGTTGCATGCAAAGGGCTATGCAACATCTTCCATCTTTCATCTATTACCTCTCATATTTCCATGTACTCATTTTTCACGTTGTCAAAGGATTTTGCAATGGCTTCCTTACAACGATTAATTCCCTCATAAACAAAACCCATTGAAGGGGTGTCGTTATCAACAATGCGAAGCATGTCAACAATTGGTTCACACACTTTTAAAACGTTGACAACTCTCCCAAAAAACATTGCTTAAAACGATTTGTTCCCACTCCTTCCCTTTAGCTTCCTTTGAAAGGTGTGAGTTTTCCCACTCAGTGTTGCAGATAAAACTTATTACACTTGAATTTTCCTCAATCACTCTTTTGAGAATAATATAATATATGGCAAATCTAGTATCGTAGGGCCTTAATAGCTCTCTAGATGCCTCCTACAAAAGCTCAATATGAGTTTATGGTTAAATATGAAGTGAAAAATTTGATTCCCCTTTTGAATTGTCTCATTGATCCATGGAAACTTTGCTAAATCATGCAACAACAAATCAAGGTGATGAGCAACACAAAGGATCCAATAGATTTTTTCATATTTGTCCATTATCATCTTTCCATATCCCACACAATTTGAGGCGTTGTTGGTGACAATTTGGACCACATTTGTTTCCCCAACTTCAGGAATGGCTTCCTCTGAAATCTTGAAAATATATTTAGAAGTCTTCTTGTGTCTCTATGCATCAACTATCTTAAAAAATAATATCTCTTTAGGGCAATAAACTAACACATTAATCAACGGCCTATGACACATATCTGACCAACCATCTGATAAAATTGTACACCCTATTTATTTCCAAGACTCTTTGATTTTCATCAATCTCCTTGTCACCATTTCTTTTGACCTCTTGAGAAGAGTAGTACTTATAGTTTCAAAACTATGAGGTACATATCATTTTCCAAAATCTGCAATCATCTAAAATGCATTGATAAAGTAAGGGCTTCTGGCCACATTAAATGGGATTGCAGATTCAAAAAACATGTCAGCCACAGCATCATCAACTTCTTGTTTCTATATGAGCTTCCAAAGAGAGTTTAATGTGGATGTCCCACTTAAATTTATTAGCTAAGATGAGCTTCCAGTTGCAGCCATGCCTGAAGAAAATGGGTTGTCGTTCCTTGCAATCTCTTCCTGAATGCGTTGTGTTTTGTTTTCATTTACCTTCTTGGCCTTTTTTATTCTGTCATAATCCTTTTGAAGTGTCTCATTGAGTTCTGCAGAAACATTTTTGCAGTCTTCAACTCCACCTCCTCTACCATTACTAATAAAGAGTAAGTGATCCATCACTCTTGTTAAAGACCCAACAAACTCAACATTGCATAATCTGCATTTCAAATATCTCTTGTTGAACCCATCCAATTTCTCCAGATGTTACCATGCCTTTGTTGTTGACTTTGGAGGTGCCATGGAAAAGAAAATGTTTGTGCATCAAGATTCAAAACCAAATGTAGATCTTGAGTTTTATTCATTCAAATGTATAAAAATTGTGAATCAATAGCAGTTTATGCTCAGAGAATGCATTAATTGTATGATTGATCATTGAACGAAGATTTCTGACGTTTTTTTGGTACAGTAGTTTTGTATATTCACATTAGAGATATAATATGATTGCAAAATGTCTTCTACTATTTGAAAACAACAAAGGTCTTGTTATGGGCCATGGCTACTTTTAAAAGATTACTACTATAACCATGAACCTGCTAGACTTACAAAGATTAATAGAGGGTGTAACCAGTTAAAATTTAAAAGTAGATTTAGTATTTTCTATGTTTTATTCATAAACAAGGGAAATTAAAAAAATGCAATCTTGATTACAATCACAAGACAAAACCTTTTCTTCTACAATATTGGTCACAGACCTCATCTTCTACAAATTTAAACTAAATCAATTCACTCTCAACCCAAATTCACACATTTAAGTAAAATATGGCAAAAAATATTAGTAATCTATTATTACAAACTTGAAGTGCATTCTATAGCCCTGTTGAGGGTTGAGGTGATCAATCAATTCTTATTTCTCTTTGTTACTGGGCCTTCTCACAATGCACTGGATGTATTAAACTGCAATTTTTTATGTGTTCTCCCTTGATTGTCTAGAGGGAAGCTAGGTGCATTCAATAGTCCAAGTGAGGGCGGTGTGTTCCATCAGTTTTGTGTGTGCACTCGTGAATTGTGTGTATTGAATATTGAATAATATTCAATATGGACACCAGTTGATACTCATGTAAAACCAGGTTTATATGTCGCTAACGTTGCAAAGCTTTAGAAAATTTACAGTAATTACAACTTACCTTCGTTCGTTGCCTTAGAAAGTTACAACAGTCGAAAGTTGGAACTTGGAACAACAACACTCGTACCGCGCAGGGAGATATGATACTATCGAACCCTACCTTCTCGGTTTCCACTGCCCAACCATAGAGTTCGGGTTGCAAGCGGTTAGATCTAGAGCTTGGGTAGCTTGGCACTGGGCGGAAATGAAAAGGTAAAGTTTAAACATGTGTCGCGGCTCACATGTGCATTGTGTCGTTTGCAACTTGCAAGAGTTTGGGTTTACTATTTAATGGTCAAAGCCTGAAGTTCGAAGTTCGAAAGCTAAACCGAGGTCCGAAATGATATGATGCAACCTGCAGGAAGCTTTTTCGCAAGTGTTCACTGAAGAGAAAGTGCATGGTTGGCGGTAATATAATGTTGTGTGCGGTAGGTTGATGTTTTTGGGTTAATGTTGAACAGCTAAATGACAAGTCACGGACCCCTAACCGGCAAACCTTAAAAAAATTAGTAAAAATTTGGCTTCAAATTCGTTTTTCAGTTATAATTTGTTGGGGTTCGACGAACCTCAATGAATTTGAAATTTTTTTTTAGGTTCGGTGAACTTTGAACCCGAAGATTCATGTTCGCCAAACCCTGTGACTTAAGGCAGCACTGAAGTATGTTGCATGTAGTTGTGAGTGGGACAAACCCCTCTTTCAAAAAATCTCTATAGAAAGGTTCATTGAAGAAATTATTATAATACTAAGAAACCATTTTTGGGGGAGTGTTGATAGGGCATTCAACATGTGTGTAGCAATTGTTAATGTGCTTCACACGGGTCATGTTAACACCCTTTGCATTTGATTTTATTATGAGTGTGCAAAACCAGTTGCAAGGAAGCAATTGCGAGTATGTTCAATCATGCGGGAAGGATGATAATAAGGATATAGGGAAGTTAACCAATTGCAAATGGAGGATCAAGCACATCCCTTTGAATGCAGTAGCATGTTTTTTGGACACTCAGTAATTTACATTAAACAGAAACAATGAAAAGAAAATCATGAGTGGCCTCCATGCAGCAATTGAAAAGTTGAATCCAGTTACAAATTAGGTCAAAAAACAATTCAGGGCATATACATTAAATGGAAATATTTTCAAGAGGCTGTGCAGGGAGACTCCTTTGCAACTGAGAGGCGACCAGTAGTTTTCCTATGAGTGGAGCCTATGCATTTCTACCAATAATTATGCAGAAGCCTACACTCTCCTCAGAGGCTTGCAATTAGATCAACAACAACATTAATTGCCTTTGCTGCATAGGTAATATGGCCATACTCATAGGTCTTATGAATAATAAAGACAAATCCAGTCCAATAATCCCAAATAGAATGATATCACGGATTGCAAAACTCAAGTGTACCTTCAAATTTATTTCATCCCATCGCTTAACCAGAAATTTGATGGGAAGGCAGAGAAGTACGCAAAAGGGGTGACCCAGAATAATGATAGCCAGATCAGTACTCGCTACGCAAGTATTTTCAACAAGCATGCTTCTTATTCTTGTTCATTTTCCTCTCCTTTCAGCTTCCGGATGATCCAGATTTGGACCCACAAATGCAGAAAGATGCCAGTGGGAAAATAAGGTACATCAGCAAGCACTCCACCCAAGCAGGGATGCTAGTGACATCCAGTCAGAAGTGAAACCATGGGATTCTTATATATTGTTGGCCACTGAACCTAACAACAGATTCCTGGACTATAATCATTCGCAGCTTTAAATGAGCAGACGCAGAACGTAACAGGGGGGAGGGCCTACTAGAGGAACATAGAGGTGAGCCTACTTCTGACAGTAAAGCTTCATAGCCCCGGGTAGAATGTAGTGGTCATACAAGAGCTCTTAAAGAGTGTGACTTGAAGCAGAAGGCATAGTGTAGTAAATTGTAAAAATACTTAGATTTAATACAATTCTGGAGTTTTATTCCCCAGGAGGGTTTCTCCAGTTAAAGAGCTTCGCATTTGCTGAGAAGAATTGTGAGTGTTTTGTTGTTTGAATTTTTCTTGAGTTAGATTGAGATGACTAGATACATTTAAAAATGAGAAATGGACTTTTGAACTGGTCCTTTTTGGCTACCCTTTTCTGTGTGATCATGCAACTTGCATTTTGTGTTTTTTTCCAGTTGCTAAGGTTACAAATCTCCTAGTTGAAACTAATGCTTCCACCATAACAGTGTTCCACCCTGTATTTAAATTTTAAACTGTTGTCCCCAAATCACCCTAGGCATTTAGATCGGTGGTAGTATCGGAGATAGAAATACCATATTGAAAATTTTCATAGCAAAAGATGTCATGCTACAAACTCTTACAACTGTGTGGAAAAAAAAATCACCATTGAAGTAACTTATTAGTGAAGCATCCCCTATATAGGGCGTTAGGGAAGTGAACTGATGAGAGGATATGGAAACCAAGAGTCATTATGTTTAAGCGTGTGAGATAGGTGGTAAGGACGTCAAAGGTCATCCTAGCCCGGACCTTCCATCCATCAAACAGATTTCCAGTTTGATTGAACATTAATCCACCCCCCGCAGGAATGATGGATTCAAGTGGGCAAGGAAATGATAAATCCATGCAGTCTGACTCAGATATGAGGAGCAAGGCGGTTTGTGATGAGATTTCTCAGGTAAATTTGTTCGCTACAGGCTGAGTCTCTTCTGGGTTTTTTAAGTTATTCTTGAGCCTTGGCAGTGTTTGGAGCACCACAGGTTCAGGCTGGGATAGCAAACCTCTCGAGCTTCCTTGGAGCCTCTCCCATTTACTTCGGGAAGCAAGAGGTAAACTCAATGCCCCATGTGTTACCATAGACAAGGGCGTCGTTACATATAGTGAAAGAGCGAGAACTGGGCTTCTGTTCAGGGTAGAAGATCAGCCTTTCCACAGTCAGATTGTAGGCTTGATTTCAGAGGTAAGTTGAGAGGGAAAAGAGAGGACTGCCAGAAGCCACCCTGCTTGGCCTCCAAGCATCCCTCAATTCTCAGACCATGGTCTTGTGAAGGGACAAACAGTCAGCAAATATGAATGGGCGAAAAACAGAGGTTAAGCCAGCAACTGGGGGTAGCAAAAACAGGGCAATCAGAAGAGGCAGACCACAGTCACGCAAAACTCCCAGCAAAGAAAGCTCTGCCATCAAGCAAGCTAGAGTAGGATTCACAGCTAGGGAAGCAGTAGCGAGGTACAACTGAAGGTTTCCAACTGCAATCAAGGAAGAGGTAGAATGAATTGAGAAATTAGTTAGGGAGAAACGAGGAAATACCCCATCTGATGACATTGATACAGAGCTCATGAATGGAATACTAGACACAGGCTTTTCCCATAGCAGGGACACTTGTATTTCAAAATGGTTGATTCATACTGGCATAACAAATCTTTCATAACCCAGATAATTGAAGAACAAGGTGTACAGAAGCAAGCCATCTTGAACAAATTGGACTTCTTTGATGACAAATCTGAAGCATTGGTCAAGGCAATTTGGGGCATGGAAGCTATGGAGCAAGATGAGAAACGGTGGGGGCAGACAACAGTCACAGAGGCCCAAGCAGACACCAATCCAATTTACATCGATGTGCATTGTGGACCCAGCCTCAGAGGTTGAGGACTAGGTGCCTCTCTGGCTGGTCTGAGTTCCTTTTTTCATTAATCTTTCATGTTATATATTAGAAGGGGCATATCTTTTATTTTGCCTCATAAAACAGACTGTTAGTTGGCATTTTTTTTGTCTCAGAAACATCTTATGTTCTTTTTATATTGTTATATCAAGGTTCCCTGGGCTAGATAGCTATGTTGATACTATGAACAGCTTTTTTAATACTGAAGAACATCACAGGCAGAATCGTCAAATGTTTGATAGTTAGCCTGGACAACATTTAGCTTTTTGTGTATTAATTAATGATCGAGCAGCTAAATTTACCAACAAAAAAACCCTATTAATGCAGAAGTTTTGAGCAGCAAATTACTTGGAGCACCATATGATTCAATCGGTCGTGTCAGAATTTGTTCTTTTCTTCCCATTGGAGTAATACAGCACTCCCCATGGAACTTGACTCTTCTCATTAAATCTTCGCACTACCCAGCAATGGTTTCAGAAATGGTCACACCACTTTGCAGTGATTAAATCCACACTGCATATCATGAAACTGGTAATTTGTTCATATTCATATTTCAAATTTATTACAACAAACGAAAAAGCCAAAAAAAAGAAGAAGCTCCATGAATGCCATCAAAAAATTCAAGAAGTCTAGGAGAAGAATCAGAAGTTGATCAAAGACGTCCAATGCTTGGAGAAAAGGAATCAACAGTTGCAGACCGAGCTCATCCCTCAAAAGGAATTTGTCAACTATGTCCAGAGGAAGATGGAAACTCTAATGTCCCAGTCTGCTTATTTTGGTGACCCCATTTTTGAAAGATTGATTCAAGCAAAGGAGAAATGCAACCAAGCCATGGAAATGTTGATACAGGAAATGGAATTTTCCAAAGACAAGATAGGGAAGCTACAAGCAGAATAAGATGAAATGAAGCAGAAATAAAGGCCTCCAACACAAGATGCCCATACAATGACAGAGGAGGGCTTGGTAAGCACTTCTGAAGGCCCAAATCTTATTCTTCCTTCACAGACCAATCATTAAATAGAATCTTTTGGACAATTTGAATTACATACCAGCATAGATCCATCTTAACCCCAGCTCTAATAAGCACCAAGAAGGATCAGAAGAAACATATCCTTAAAAGATCCTCGGTTAAGATAGATCTATGCTGGTTTATTTTATTATAGAGTTTTATAACTATTATGGTTCAGTTCCAAATTATAAAGAAAAGGGGTTTCACTGAACAAGAATTGGGCATAATGGGCCAAGGCATCAAAATACCAATCACAAGGTTACATGAACCGTCTTTGCGGATAGGAATCAGCTGAAGATTCCAGTGCAGGAGTGGCAGTTGTCCTGAAAATAGGAATTGAGGAATCAACATCCTAATTTCTTTATAAATACACCCTTTTGTGAAAAAAACAAAAAAATTTGGTCAAAAATTCCAGAGGTCGGATTTCAGCATTTTTACCGATACATATCATAAGCAAAATCTATATTCAGATTGATATTCGAGATTCAGATTCATCATTCATATAATCATAAACAAAATTCTGAATTAAAAATTCTGATCTCTAAGTATAAATATCAAAGTTCAAACTGTTAAAGAAATTCAGATCCCTACATAAACAAAACTTCCTTTCAAAGATGTGAAAATCAGAACTGAGAAATTACATCATAGAGTCGTAAATTAAAATAACAATCATAGAAAGAGTATTTTCTCTGTAAAAAGGAAAATTTCTACCTATGTTACACTCCAAACTCACCAAAGGAGAGTGCTGCGATACCAAATCTGCTCTCCAAATGCCTGCTATTACCGTGCTAATGCTCTCCAAATCCCTGTCACTGTCAGTTCTCTGAAGTCTGAACCTCTCATAGTTTGCAATTGAAAGTGAAAGATGATGTTGTGGAGGTTTAGCTTTAGGTTTTGGTTTTCTACGGTTTAGGTTTACTTTCTGTGGCTGTGGGCCCATTCCCCATCCTCTTCCCCACTATATGCAATTCATATTCCCATTTGGCTTTGGTTTTTTTAATTTTTATTGGCATTTTCTTAATAAAGAATCTGTTTCCTCTGCCTGGAAACAGATCCATCACATGCCAAACCGTTCCCTTTAAAAAAAAACAGTTACGAAATGAAAAACACAAAAAAACAGTAATTCCAAAACTGTTGGGTGATTCCGGTGCATTCCAGAAGTGGAAGCAACAGCTTTCCCAGACAATTCCAGTAACTTAGCCCCAATGAAATTCAAGCAAGACCAAAGCATGCAGGTATTGGTTACATTGAGTAACCATAGAGCTTGGAGATTTCTCTAGGTAGCTAAAGCAAAACAACGCACAAGGAGTCCAAACTACCACTACACCAATTAGTGCACAAAGAAGGTAGAAGCACTGGGGAACCAGCTGAGGAAGAATCTACACCAGCTACATTGGGAAACCAATCTATCAGCACAGGAGAATCCAAAGCATCACCACCCCACAAGCCATTGCAAGCTCAACAAAGGTTTCAAACAAGCATAAAGGCAACCATGTAAACAGGTCTGCACACAATTTTTCCAAGTCTAATGTTCTTTGCATTTTTTGTGGAAGAAGAGCTCACACAATCCACCAACGATGGGATTTGCATCCTTGTTAAGTTTGTGGGAAAAAAAATCACAGCTTAGCTACATGCTAGAAGCATGTCAAAGACCTCAAAATAGAGACAAAAATTTGAGTTTAACCAAGGACACGACTCTCAAATCAATGAGTTGATTGTGGACGGATAACCCCATAAAGATGGAACAAAGTCTCAATTCCATTACATGGCCTATCTTTTCTGAAGATTTTCATTTTTGCAGCATCTCCTTGACCCAAAGCATTGTTTCCTCCATTCCAAATTGTAGGGTCTTGATCACTAGTGACAATTTGGCAAAACAAAATGGAGTAAACTTTGGTTTGTTGCAAGTAAATTCATTACAAGTTGTGGGGGCTTGAGAATTCTCAACATTTTTGCAAACAAGCAAATTTTGTGGCAATCCACTCACTTTTTAAAATTTTCGAAGTTTCTAAACATGACCCAAGGCATGATATAACTCCAATTTTTATGCATTCTTTACCAATCCACTTCCTTTGTGCTTGTGAGCAGCAAAAGTCCACAATTTCACAAGCAGTATTGAGTTCTGGGCTTTGTAATTAATCCAAGCAGTTGTAGAAGTTTATCGAAGAGAAACTTCTAACATTACAAGATCAAATGTAGCAGTGGCAATAAACTTTGCGCTCCATTTTTTCTCTCTGGCATATATGGGCAGAAACCCTGCATATAGCAACACTAAAAATCTTGATTCATTTGAGAGCAGCTTGCATAACCATGCAATACAATTGATATTCATATGTTTTGGAAGATCAATGGTCATCGAAACTTCTTTAATGTTTAGAATATCTCTAGATCTTTCCTAACTTATTGCAGCTTTGACAAGCTTAACTTCAATTTCCAGTGCTTGGCACTTTGTGATGGTTACACAAAAATTGATTCAAATCATAAATGTGCTCCTTTATCAGCATTCTTCATGCAAGTAGAAACAGTTTGTTTAGCATGCTAACTTCAAGGGACCTAATCATATTTGGTGCGACTCCATTCCTCCTTCAAGCAATGTACAGTACATTTCCTTGCTCTTCTGCTTATGCAACTCCCACTGCTGAGTCCTTGAGCACTCAATCATCTCTCTCAAAAGCTTTGTATTTTAGGACATCATTTAAGGCAGTTTAAATCAAGTTTGAAGGAAGAGCATACAAGCTATCTCTGAATTCATATGGAATAACAACATCTTTGAGAATAGAAGTTTTTCCATTTTTGTCGAACTTCACTTTTGGCATAAAGGATTTGCATCTTAAGAGAACAAATCAATAGGGTATCCAGCACACCCTCTCTTCCCATCGTCCAGAGAACTACAACCCAGCTCTTCATTCTATGGAAATTTTATATTATCCAAACAACAGCTTGAATGGAAATAAATATTTATAGCCATAACCAGGGATACCATGGCTTTGACATCCGTTGGCATGGATATTAGATTCTATGACACGTGGTTTTAAATTTTTGCTACAGTCTCGGCCAGCTTCTACATTAAATATTTGGCTTATCTGTTTTATTACAACTTTCACAGGTTTTGCCATCAATTTGTGTTAATTTGGCAGCATTGACAGTCATTCTCCAATGAGAGGCCATATGGACCACACTGAGGCTAGCCAGGGAGATTTGGAGAATCAACCAGTCTTGTGAGGTATTGAAAAAATCCAGGGGGAACGTACAACCTCTGTGAGTCAAACCAAAAGTCAGGACGAACAAGATGCTATGTAAGTTTAATGCAAAAGTCAGAGGGAACGTACAACTTTTGTGATCATAAACAGACTAGTGAAAAATTCATGGGGAATGTACAAACTCTGTGAGCCTAGTCAAGCCTTGTGAGCCATAAGCAAAAGTCCAGGCATTTAGCAAAAGTTAGGTTGAATATAAAATTCCTATGAGCTAGAAACAAACGATATTCCTAATATTGCAAATGATATAAATGTATTGATCTAGTGCGTTGGCACGTGTAACATTATCCACCATGAAGAGAAATTTGAATTGCCTTGTAAAGAGTCGAGTTGTAGAAGTCAAAGTTGCATGACTAGGTCAAAGTCAAAGTTGTCAAGTTGTCGCATGTTGCATGTTGCATGCATGACATGCACTGCATGCATGCATGACATATGCATGCTAAGTTAGTACACATGCATGCCAAGTCAAGGGTGAGTTGTAACTGAAGTCTCAAGTCTAGTTCTATTTTTGAACTGAAGTGTGAAGCTGAGTTATGTTAAGCATGCAAACAAGTTCCTAATTCGAGCCATCTACTTCTCCTCTTCACTCCTTTATAAGCAGGTCGACCCCTGTCTTCTACACAATTCATATGCATGTTAAGGGTGAAGCATATTAGAGGCGCATATCAGTGATACAAGAGGCAGCATATCAGAGGCACATATCACTGATATAGAGACAACATATAGAGGTGCATATCAGCATATAGAGGCAGCATATAAAGGCGCATAACAATGTTGTAGTAACAACATATAGAGACAGCATATAGAGGTAGCATATAAAGGCGCATAACAGTGCTGTAGTAACATCATATAAAGGCACATAACAGTGTTGTAGTAACAGCATATAGAGGCAGCATAATAGAGGCGCATATCAGCATATAGAGGCTGCATATTGAGGCGCATAACAATGTTGTAGAGGTGCATATCACTGATATAGAGACAGATATTGAAGCACATAATAGCGTTGTAGAAGCAACATATCAGAGGCAGCTTCAACAGCCCATATCAGAGCTAATATATCTCAGTGTTTGAAAGCAACTCGGATACATCTATATCAATAAGGTCTCTTAGTTCTCTGTCAAGTCAGAGTAAACTTGGCAAGCTCTTTAAGAGCAGAGTATTCATGGTGGATATTTGTAAGTGATTTTACATTATTAATGCAATAAAGGAATATCGTTCGCTGGGGTTTTTCTCCCTGTACAGGGTTTCCCCAAGGTATATGTGTTGTTGATGTGCATGCTTACGTACCTACATGATTATTGCTATTCAGTTATGATTCTATATTGTTGAAATGTATTAAGCTGGAATCAAAGTGTTGAAGAATTTGAAAGAATAATCTGCATAAGAAATCAAGCTCAAAATTTAACAATTTGCAGGCTTGTATAGCACATCTTTGATCCTTATTGCAGCCACTACAGGATTTGTATTCTTTATTCTCCGAGCTTGGCACACATCCAGTTGGTTTTTACAATGTTAAAAGAACAATGGGGACCATTGCTTTCTAAAGGGGTATAAATTAATAACTGATCCAGATTAGGAGCCATGCATGCAAAACACATCAGTGGGAAAAGAAGATACATCAGCAAGCACTCCAAACAAGCAAGGGATGCTAGTGGAGCCCATTGCCGCCTTTGTACACACCTCGAGTAACGTAGAAGAAATCTTCAATCCACTGGGTGTGTCCTTGGGGGCAAGTCTCGAGTCAAGGTGTTGTCACCTGATCCTCAACTCCTCCGTCTAGGCCAACTCCTAGCGAAGCCAAGGGGGGTTAGTCCCTAATAAAAGAAGATACATCAACAAGCACTCCAAACAAGCAAGGGTTGCTAGTGGAGCCTATTGCCTCCTTTGTACACATCTCGGGTAACGTGGAAAAAATCTTCAATCCACTAGGTGTGTCCTTGGGGGCAAGTCTCGAGTCAAGGTGTTGTCACCTGATCCTCAACTCCTCCATCTAGGCCAACTCCTAGCGAAGCCAAGGGGGGTAGTCCCTAATAAAAGAATCCAAGGCTTGAACTAAAGCTAAGCACAATTATTGTTCTAGGAGTTTATTGAAAGCAAAAGCGAAATACAAATCTACACTAGCAGCATATATGACACAAAGGAAATTCCTTATAAAGAAGATATATAAAGCATGTAAAGTATCTGCACAAGAGATACAATAGTGAAAGCAAATACCAATGCTTAAATGGAAACGATAAGCAATATATATAAAGACCAGTGCCAAAAATAAAAGTTGTTGCGAGATAAATGAAAATGTTGTTGTAATGAAGAAGTATTGCAAGTGCTCTTCATAAATTTTATTATGAGTTTGTTAAGTGAGTTTATTGTGAAGTGGTTGTTGTGCGTGCAAGCCCACTTATAAGTGTGAATTGTGTGTGTGGAGTGATTGCAAAAGGAAATATAATCTAGATGTGGCCCTTTAGAGACTATCCCTCAAATTGGCTGCAAAGAACTATGCCGAAGGTCCAACAGGGAGAGTATCCCCCTGACTTCACACACAAGTTCAATAAAATTAAAAGATAAAAAGAGTAATGTCGAAAGTCCAACACAGGGAGAACCAAGATCTCAAAGAGTATCATGTCTGACTTCACACACAATGCTTTATGTATTGTCCCAATAAGAACAATAGCAACTATCAGATTTCCCTAGTTAGACTAAATCCACACTGACCAATCCCCGTTCTAATGGATCCCCCAGATCAAGCTAGGCTCGCAAGAGGTCAGAGCATACTGAGGGAAGCTGAGGGGATGGTTTATTTCCAACATGAAATTACAAAAAAGTAAATTGCGAAAAGAAAACTAATCTAGGAAATTGAAATCTATTCTTAATTAACTAGAAAATGAAAACTAATCTACAAAATAGAAACTGATCTAACTGTTTTGCGGTGTTGCGATTGATCTTATTATTAGTTTTATCTTTTTTAGCAAAAATTGAAAGCACCACAAAAAATGAGACAAAATACATGATTTCCCCCAAAAGGTAGGAGGGATTGAGATGGGCATTGAGTAGCCCACTTATTTCTTTGATGTTACAACTTTATTTTGGAAGAGTTTGTGGTCATTTATTCATTGCAAACCAACAAACTTACAAACTTTAGAAGAATAGATGTGAAGAGAAGAAATGAGGTATCTTGGGTGGTCCCAGAGGGTTTGGTTTCGCGAAAATTCGCAAACACTTCCTCCTGTCTGCTCACTAAACCTGCAAAAACAGCAAGTTAAAGAGCAACAAAGATGCACAAAAACACTTTGGACAACTTGTTGTGAAGTGTTAGACTTGGTACAAAAAGTGGCTAAATGAAATATATACAAATACTAGTAAAATACAACTAAAAGAGCAAGCAAAAGCAAGCTCTCTTATTCTTTGCCGTTCGAAACTGCAAATAATTGGCATTAAGATTGCCAAATATATCTTTAAACCACTTGGGAAAAGAACTACCTCTAGCCTTTAAAAAAAATTGAAAGGAAAACTTGCTAAAAGGAGACTTCCTATGCTAGATCTAATCTTTAGATAAAACTTGAAAGTACCAAAAGTAGATCTATGCATGCAAAGTTAGATAATAAAGATTCAAAATGAAGTTTCAAATCTAAACACTTGCATGCAATGAAGTAACCAAAAGGAAAGAAGGTTTTCTTTGAGAAAGAGGGAAAGAAGAGCAAGTAAGCCTTGGAATCCTTGGGCAATGGAGTCTTCTTGATGGAACATAGAGGGATTATGTCTTTTATGAATCTTGAAGTGTGAGGAAGATGCAATCTAGTTCAACCTCCTCTTCAAGTATGAGAACCTGTAAGCTTCAAACACTTGCAACAAAATGTTAAATAGTAGTGCTTCCTACATATGAAATCTAGAAAGCATGCAATTAAACTAAATTAACATGCAAAGCTTTAACCGCATATGTGAAGAAATGACCAGATTTAAATGCAAACTAGCTTAATAAATCTTGATATTCAAAGGAAGACAAAAATATCTAAAAAGAAAAACTAGTTTAATAGATCATTTCCACATCAACATCGCCTCACAAATTGGGCACATTGGCAATTAGCATCCTATAGTAACCCGAATACACCTGTGAAGAGGGTCTTATCCACTGTCCACACACATCGAGAGCATAACACCAATCTAGCCTCCAAAGCCTTTTATTCCAAATGATAGTACAATAGTGTTACAACCACAAGCCTTTATCCCAAGCTCCAACTAGCTTACAATGGGAGAGAATGCTTGATTAGATAGAAAAGGGGTGAAGATCCTAGGAGAGGGGAGGCGCACCACTTGGAGAGATGTGAGGCATTTGGATGAAGGAAATGGCTGCCACCTATCATCAATGCCCAAGTGATTGACACCACAACAAGATAGAGAGGGAAAGGGATCGCCCCCACTCAAAAGGTAGGTGCCTCTCTCCAAGAGTATGCCACCTCTTGAGAGGGGGGCGCACTTCTTCATGGGAAACTCCAACTCAAGTGGGGACGCCACATCACTTGACTTAACTCCCAATCAAGTCGCCCTTATGTGCCAATCACTCTCAATGAAGCTCAGTTGACAAAAGACAAGCCAAAACATGTCTTCGGCGTGTTTCCTCAATAATAGGGATGCTGATTTTTTTTATTTATTTTGTCTTTTATTCACCTTTTGTGAGTAAAATTGACTTTTAGTGATTAAAAAATCATTATTTTCACTCACAAAGTAGGTACATAAGTAAAGTGGGTATTTTGAGTGTGAAAATGAATACCCCCAAGCCATATGATGCCTCCTAGTACCACTTATTTAACTTAGGAATTATTTACAATTAAAATATCTTGTTTTTGCGGGAAATCTTTTATTAACTGAAAACATTAAAAAAATCCTAGGGAGGACTTAGCGCAATTTCTATATGACTCAAAAATGATGACTAGCATGGTAATATACATTAGACACTAGACTTATATAACCTTACTAAAGCCTAACCATCAGTACACACTCGAGCTTTGGAGGAAATGAGTGAAAAAACTCAAAAATTTTAACTCACTTAAAAATTTTCAAGCAAAAAATAATTAATAAGTTAAAAAAACACTCTAGAGTAATGCACTCATGATCAAGTCTTAGGGGGCTAAGCCTTTTACAAAGTTCATCATGCTAACTCATCTTATTACAATTCCCCATGGGGGTATGGAAATGCGTTATGAAGAAAAGAGAAGGAAAAGGGGCCATAATGGCCAGCTGGACTTGTTCAAATTCAATTTGAACAAATATTTGTTTAACTTTGGCGGCTCAACTGCAAGTCCATCCTAGTGCAACTTGGTGGGTAACAGAGCCCATACGTCAACAAGCATGGATGCTAGTGAAACCCAAGGAACTCCAGCCGAAAGTGCAACCATGTGATTCTTGTAGATCACTAGATAGTTCACCTAATGGATTATTGGCCAATAATCATTAGAATCTTTAAAAGAGCATAAGCAGAACATAACAGGGCAGAGTCTTGTAGCAGAACTGAGAGATGAGCCTACATCTGATAGGAAAACTCCATATCTCCAGGCAGAATGCAGTGGTTGTACAAGAGCTCTGCAAGAGTGTAACTTGAAGCAAAAGTAATAGTACAGTAAATTGTAAGCATTATTTCACAGTGATAGATGTGACTCTAATGAGGAGACTGTATCGCGACACCGCCCACGCGTCCTTGGAAGCCAGCTCTAATTTCAGCTACATCAAGCCTTCACATCCTCTCCTTCGTTCTTGCATTGATTCTCTCTTGTACTTGCACCTTCTTTTATATCTTCTCTTGGATAGATATATAGCTTTTTAGCTTTTTAGCTAGACACTTAATTCTTTGTCTTTTCTACTTTCAGTGTTCTTCTAGTAGTTGCTTTCACCCTCCCTCATTGTATTTACACTGTATGTACTCTTTTAGTCTCATTAACCTATCCTTGTAGTCATTTGTTGGACATGAATAAAATTATCTTATCTTATCTTATACCATTCTTGATTTTTATTTTTATTCCCAGCAGATGTCTCTAGTTAAAAGCTTTATGTACACTGAGAATAATTTATTTATATTATGGCATTTGAATTTTTATTGAGTTAACGTGAGATGATTGGATACATTTAAGAATGAGAAATGGACTTTTGGGCTGGCCCTTTTTGTCTGCCCCCTTTCTATGTGAGCATGCAACTTGCATTTCGTGTTATACCCATAACAGTCCTACAAGATCTGAGATACAACAAGCTTATTGTTGATCTACAAAACAAACCCTTGAGTGTGGATCTACGCAAGCTCAAAAGTCCGCCACAATTGAGCTCTTTTCACGCCCTAAGCTCTGATACCATGTTAGAATTTTAAGGGAAAATTATAGACTAGCTAGAAACAGAAATATGTTTTAATTTTATTTGCTACTGTAATTCTGGATCAGTGATATATTCAAAACAAAAATTCTGATGTAAAAAATTAATAACAAAATTAACATTATAGATCTAGGTATTACCTTAACATAAATAGAGAACAGATTTACCCGATGAGCTTGATGTTATCCTCTTTTTTGTATGCTCAAAAAAAGCTTTAAGGGTCATGGATCAAACCCTCAGGGGTAGATCTCATCATGATCTTTTGAACAGTTTTGCCAAGAAGAACTTTAGGGAAATATCAGAAAACCAACCAGCATACCAATCATCAAGTACAAGGTTGAAACAAGGACACCACTGTCCAATCTAGACGCTGAAAAGAAGCCACTAACAACCTTAACAAAATTTGTCCAAGAATATAGGACTGCTATAGCAATAGGCAAAATTAGGTAGCAGTTTTAAGGCTGCCTCATCAAACCATGATTAGGGTATTAAAGGCAGCTAGGTAGCATACACAGGTCACAAAAGGAGGACAGCGACAACCAGCAACATACAAGTAGTACTAGAAAAGATACAGCGGTAGCATATAGGTGGCACTAGCAGCAGATAAGGAGGGTGGCACCAAAAGGGAAAGGAGGAGGACAACACCAGCAAGGAGCGGCACCAAAAGAGAAAGGAGGAGGATAGCACCAGCAAGGAGTGGCAGTAGAAGAGGAATTGTCCTAAAGGGGACCGCAACCTATGGCCAACAAGAGAAGAGGGCCGCACCCAAACTCAACAAGAAAACAGATCCAAGGAGGGGCCACACCACAAACTCAGCAAGAGAATAGATCCAAGGAGGGGCCGCACCACAAACTCAGCAAAAGAATCAGATCCAAGGATAGCTACACCAAAAAATCAGCAAGAGAACCTGTTCCAAGGAGGGTTGCATCATTTCACAACTAGAACAAAGAGAGCCGCAACAAAAACTCAGACCAAGAGAATGTTTGGAGGAAGAAGAATAAGTGAGAGAGTGAGGGGAGAGGCCTCTCTTTTATAGTTTGGTAGGTAGGTTAGGGTTAGATAAAATTAACCCTAACTTTAGGGTTAGATTAAACCCTAATAAATTAATCAAATTAAATAATTAATATTTTAATCATAAAATATTAATTAGAATAGTCAACAAGTCAAGGCAGCTAGCAAAGAACCAAACCACATAAACATTAAGGAGGACGTGGCTCAAGCAAGGGGTTGCAAAGACAATAAGACAAGGTCAAGGGGGGGGTTCTTATTTAATGGCAAAATGTTCACAAAGGTCTCATGATATAACTTATAAGCTTTTATCATCCTAGCATAAGAGGAAGGTCAATGATGTGATCACGTCCTTCTTAACTGCTCCTAGGTCTCATGGACCATCCCGGGAGAGAAGAAGATCACACATCATCTCGGCTTGGTACTTACCTAGACCAGGATACCCCAAAACGCAACTGGGGGCCCTAGATCATAACTAGGGTCTTATCCACCAAGGTACACAACCAAGGATCAATCCAAGCACCGAGCAAGGATTCCCTGAAACACATTCAGGGGCCCTAGAACACATCTAGGGACTTATATCATCAAACTGCTTGGTCCCTGACCAAGAACCCCAGCAATACATTGGGGGCCCTCACTAGGGTCTTTTGTCATGGCTCTCACTGCTTGGTCCCAGACCAAGAACCCCGAGAGTGTACTAGGGGCCCTAGATCTCAGCTAGGGTCTTTGCCATCCTCTCGGAGAATGGCTCTTGCAGCTGTTTAATTTTAACACTCCCTCTCAACAAGAGAGACATTCTCAGCAACACCAAGCTTGTCTCGAAAGTACACAAACTTTGTCAATGACAAGGGCTTAGTCAAAATATTTGTAGTTTGTTCCACCATCAGAACATACTGAATACTGAGAATGTTCTTTTGCACCATGTCCCAAACATAGTGATATCTCATCTCAATGTTTTTTGATCTATCATGAAACACAGGATTCTCAGAGAGCTTTAAACAACTCTGGTTATCACAGTGAATTATTGTGGGTTCCAGCTTAGCACTAAACAAATCTGAGAGTATCTTTTTGAGCCACACTGGTTCTCTACTAGCAGCACTTGCAGTAATGTATTCTGCCTCTGCAGCGCTTTGGGCTATGGAGCCCTGCTTCCTGCTGGACTAGGAGATCATAGCTGAACCCAAACCGAAACAATATCCGAAAGTGCTCTTCCAATCCACTGTACTGCCCATCCAATCTGAATCTGTATAGCCATGAAGCATTACACCTACACTGGAAGTGTATCTAAGCCCATAGGCTATAGTCCTTAGGACATATCTGAGAATATGTTTAGTAGCAACCATATGAATGTGTTTCAGTTCACACATGAACTAGCTGAGGGCATTCACTGTGTAACAAATGTTCGGTCTAGTGTGTACTAGATACATCAAGGACCCAATAACCTGACGATATACAGTAGGGTCCTCTGGATCTGAACCTATAGCTTGATCATGTAACTTCTTTAGGTTAGAAATCATAGGTGTGGTCATGGACTTACAGTGCAGCATCCCAAATTTGCGAAGCACATCAACTGCATACTTACTTTGTGAGAGAAGAATCTCACCAAGTTTTTGGCACACCTCTAAGCCAAGAAAGTAATGCATAAGACCAAAGTAATTCATTTCAAACTCTGTTGATAACTCCCTCTTAGTTTCAGCTATCAGATATTCCTCTCCACTAAGGAACAAATCATCCACATATAAAACCAAGATAACAAGATGATTCTTCACAATCTTTATATAAAGATTAGGATCTTCTATACTCTTGGAGAACCCAAGACTCTGAAGAAAAATGTCAATTTTTCCATACCAAGCTCTCGAAGCTTGTTTCAATCCATACAAGGCTTTCTTGAGTTTGCATACATGGGATTTTTTCCCATGGATCACAAAACCCTCAGGCTGCTCGATATAAACCTCTTACTCAACTTCACCATTAAGAGAGGCAATTTTAACATCCATTTGGTGAAGTTTCCAATTAAAAACTGAAGCAAGAGAGATGATGATTCCGATAGAGGTATACCTGGCAACATGAGTAAAGATCTAGTCATAATCAATTCCTTCTTTCTGAGAGAAACCACAAGCCACAAATCTAGCTTTGAATTTTTCAACACTGCCATCTGTTGCATGCTTTATTTTGTAAATCCATTTAGAGGTTACTATTAATTTTCCTTGAGGTCTTGGGACCACTTCCCATACATCATTCTTCAATATTGACTCGTAATCTTCTATCATGGCATCCTTCCACACTTTATGTTTGGCAACCTCATCAAAAGTGGAAGGTTCTGAGTCAATCACAAGATTCTACTGAGCTATCAAACCTGAATATTTATCTGGTTTCTTGCTTTCTCTAAAAGTACCTTTAGGTGTTGCATGCTTTTCTGCTCCCTTTAAAACTTCATAGCACCATGTTGGCTTCCTTTTGACAGGAGTTTTCTCTAGTGGAAACTCAACAGAATCCCTTATGGGATCCACTGAAGGCTCTCTGGCCTCCTCCCTCTTCTCATCTGAAATTTGTGAATCTGAAGGTTCTGGAGATGGAACTTCATGCTCCTCTGTATCACATGGAAGTTCTCTCGAACGACGAAAAGCGGCTTCCTCATGGAAGGTCACATCTCTACTAACCTCTATGTATGTTTTCCCTGGTACATAGATTCGATATGCTTTTGAGGTCTCACTATACCCCACAAAAGTGTCTTTCTTTCCATAAGGCTCTAGCTTAGTTCTCTTTTCTTTTGGTACATGAATGTAGACAAGACTACCAAAAATTCTCAAATGGTCAACTGAAGGCTTCTTACCAGTGAAAACTTCTTCTGGAGTTTTCTCTTCCAGGGCATTACAAGGACACATGTTCTGAATATAGACTATAGTGCTCGCAGCTTCGGCCCAAAGAGACAATGGAAAGTTCTGATCATATATCATAGCTCTGGCTGCTTCACAAATTGTCCTGTTCTTTCTTTCTGCAACCCCATTATGCTGGGGATTATAAGGCATGTCAACTCCCTCTTCATCCTAGAAGTCTGGCATAGATCATCATACTTGTAGGAGTCAAACTCTTTTCCATTGTCTGTTCTGAAAACACGGATGTGTCTACCTGTCTGATTCTCAACAAGATTCTTAAAATCCTGAAATTTGCTGAAATATTCATCTTTAGTTTTCAGAAAATAAATCCAGGTTTTACGAGAACAATCATCGATAAAAATGATATAATAAAGACAACCATTCTTGGACGAAGCAGTCATAGGTCCACAGAGATCAGAATGAATAAGATCTAAGATACCATTAGTTTTTCTATTACTGTGAGGGTAAGTTTTCTTTGTATTTTTACCAAGAGCACAGCCTCTACAAATACTATCATGTTCAAAAGAAAAAACTAGCATACCTGTTACCATGTTTTGCAAACATAGGAGAGCATTATAGTTGAGATGTCCAAACCTTTTGTGCCATAGTTTGCAGGGGTTGATCATCTCATGGGCTAATGCTTGAATAACTTGATTAGTGACTTTGTAAAGTCCACCTTATTGAGCTCTGACAGTCATTGTTGAGCTCACACTTTCATTTGAGGGCCACATAAGAGCCTTTCCTTTGGAGAAGGCTATTGAGTACCCTTTACTTTCTAGAACTGCAACTGAGATAAGATTTTTCTTTAGTCCAGGAACATAAAGAATTTCTTCAATATGAAATACATTACCTGACTGAAGCTGGAAGGATGTTGATCCAATTCTTTTGATGGCATAAGTGCCATCATCACCCATCATCACCCAATTCTACCTTCACATTGAACTTCTTATCTCAATAGTTCACAAGGTTTTGTTTGAAGCCTACCATGTGCTTGGAGGCCTCGCTGTCCACTAACTAAATTTCTTTTGATTTGGTGACAGTACTAGAGATAGCCGAAACAAGATAACTTTCTATGCATTGTTCTTGTTCTTTAGTAGCAGCTCAGGTTCTCTTTCTTTGAGGCTCTTCTTCCTCAGTTGCAACTGAAGCATGGACCCTGCCTTTCTGTTTCTGCTGTGAAGGAGGGTTCCTGCAATCTCTGACATAATGACCTAGCTTGTTACAGTTAAAGCATATTATTTTAGATAAATGAGAATGAGAGTGAGAGTGATTACCTTGGGGTTTCTTACATTTGCCTTTGTGTTGAGGAAACCTCTTCCATTTCTTGGATTTGACTGAAAGAGCATGGTCTTTCAGCGTTGAGGGTTCATTTCTGCTTTTAAGTCTACCCTCTTCCTCGAAGCAATCATGCCATAATCTCTTGAAGTTGGGTTAAACTTCTCTTCCATTAACTGATGAGAGAAATGTCTCCCATGATTCAGGAAGACCATCTACTGTTGTTTGTACAAGGTCATCATCATCTACTGCAACTTCAATTGCTACAAGTTGATCTCTTGTTTGGGCGATTTTGGAAAAGAAGGAAGAGATGGTTTCATCATTTCCCATCTTTAATGTACGTAGTTGTTTCTTCAAAGTCCTCTTCTGAGTTGGGTCCCTTTTTTCATATAGATTTGTTTGGGCATCAAAGCATTCCTTAGTTGTCCTTAGATGAGCAATAAGAGGCATCATGTTGTCTTTAACCGAGTAAAAAATGACCCTCTTGGCTTTGGCACGCCTCTTTTTATAGGGTTCTCTTCCTGCATTTGAATTAGCTTCTTCCATCACCCTGGTAACCATCTCATCCAAGTCACCTTCTTCTAGGATATTAAAAACCCTAGCCTTCGAGGCATTGAAGTTTGAAGCTCCTTCAAGCCTATCTTATGCTTTGACTGAAGATGAGGCCATACTGAAAACAAGATCTGATATAAAACAAGCTTATTGTTGATTTGCAAAACAAACCCTTAAGTGTGGATCTATGCAGGCTCAAAAGTCTACCACAATTGAGCTCTTTTCACGCCCTAAGCTCTGATACCATGTTAGAATTTTAAGGGCAAATTATAGACTAGCTAGAAACAAAAATATCTTTTAATTTTATTTGCTATTGTAATTCTAGATCAATAATATATTCAAAACAAAAATTCTGATGTAAACAATTAATAATAGAAATCACATTATAAATCTAGGTATTACATTAACAAAAACAAAGAACAGATTTACCTGATGAGCTTGTTGTTATCCTCTTTTTTGTATGCTCAGAAAAATCTTTGAGGGTCATGGATCAAACCCTCAAGGGTAGATCTCATCATGATCTTTTGAACAGTTTTTCCAAGAAAAACTTTAGGGAAATATCAGAAAACCAACCAGCATACCAATCATCAAGTACAAGGTTGAAACAAGGACACCATTGTCCAATCTAGAGGCTAAAAAGAAGCCACTAACAACCTTAACAAAATATGTCCAAGAATATAGGACTGCTACAACAATAGACAGAATTAGGTAGCAGTTTTAGGGCTGCCTCATCAAAACCTGATTAGGGTATTAAAGATTGTAAGCTAGGTAGCATACACAGGTCACAAAAGGAGGACAGTGGCAACCAATAGCATACAAGTAGCACTAGAAAAGACACAGCGGTAGCATATATGTGGCACCAGCAGCAGATAAGGAGGGCAACACCAACAGAGAAAGGAGGAGGACAACACCAGCAAGGAGCGGCAGCAGAAGAGGAATTGTCCTAAAGGGGGCCGCATCCTATGGCTAGCAAGAGAAGAGGGTCGCACCCAAATGCAGCAAGAAAACAGATCCTAGGACGGGCCGCACCACAAACTCAGCAAGAGAATAGATCCAAGGAGGGGCCGCACCACAAACTCATCAAGAGAATCAGATCCAAGGAGGACCGCACCAAAAACTCAGCAAAGGAACCTATTCCAAGGAGGGCCACATGATACATCACTTCACAACTAGAACAAAGAGAGCCGCAACAAAAACTCAGACCAAGAAAAATTTTGGAGGAAGAAGAATGAGTGAGAGAGTGAGGGAGAAGTCTCTCTTTTATAGTTTGGTAGGTAGGTTAGGGTTAGCTAAAATTAACCCTAACTTTAGGGTTAGATTAAACCCTAAAAAATTAAACAAATTAAATAATTAATATTTTAATCACAAAATATTAATTAGAATAGTCAACAAGTCAAGGCAGCTAGCAAAGAACCAAACCACATAAACATTAAGGAGGACGTGGCTCAAGCAAGGGGTTGCAAAGACAATTAGACAAGGTCAAGGGGGGCGGTTCTTCTTTAATGGCAGAATATTCACAAAGGTCTCATGATATAACTTATAAGCTTTTATCATCCCAGCATAAGAGGAAGGTCAATGATGTGATCATGTCCTTCTTCTTAAATGTTCCTAGGTCTCATGACCCATCTCGAGAGAGAACAAGATCACACATCATCTCGGCTTGGTACTTAACCAAGAAACTGCCTGGTCCCAAACCAAGATACCCAGAACGCAACTGGGGGCCCTAGATCACAACGAGCGTCTTATCCACCAAGGAACACAACCAAGGATCAATCCAAGCACCGAGCAAGGATTCCCTAGAACACATCCAAGGGCCCTAGAACACATCTAGGGACTTATATCATCAAATTGCTTGGTCCCTGATCAAGAACCCCAGCAATACACTTGGGGCCCTCACTAGGGTCTTTTGACATGGCTCTAACTGCTTGGTCCCAGACCAAGAACCCCAGGAGTGTATTGTTGATATTATGGTAGTTGCGGGAGGTATTTACCTCCATGTGTAACCTGACGAGGATAGAATACTCTGGGAAGAAAGAAGAAACCCTAATGAGTTGGTTAATAACCCTAGAAGACTTGTCGACTCAAGAAGATAATTTATATTAGGTTATTATCCTCCAAGAGAAGAAGTCGGCCAGAAATAATAATATATACTAAACAGATAGTACCCAAAATGAGAAGTCGGCCAGAAATAATAATATATACTGAACAGACATATACCCAAAATGAGAAGTCGACCTAGGCAGTTAGCCAGAATTAGTATAAATACAGGAGGCCAGTTCTCATTCTGGCAGGCAGTCTCAGAATTGCAGAGCGACAACTTGTGCACACTGTAGTGCCTAGTTTTGTGCGCAGGTTTGAGGAGAGTTGTCGGAGCAGCTGCTGCAGCTAGCAGTTACGTTTTGGCTTGGAATATCTCTTGGCTAGGGTTTGGCCTATCTCATCAGCTCTTGTTGGTGCGCTATCCTTGGGGAAAGGTGTGCTACCCTTTGTTTGGCTATCTAGCCTGGGTTTGCTTCCGGAGTGATTCTCTAACAAGGTTAAGGTGCTCGAAGGGTGGCTTTGACCTATGGTTGGGTGACAATAGAGATATTGTCAATGGTAAAACGAGCACATCCATTATATTCTAACAGAGGCCCACACCTCCTTCATTCAGTCTAACGGCTGGAAGGAAACATAGCTAGAAGGATATTAAGCTCGTTGAAGCATTGTCGCTAGGGTTACTAGAAGGTGCAGTTGAGAAACCCTAATCCTCTCGTTGAGACACCTTAAGTGAAGAGATTGACCTAATCTCCGAACAAATCAGTGTGCCCTAGCCTAGTGCATCTCCTGGTACTCTCATCAAGCCAAGACGTCAAGTTTGAGTTTGTGGTCAAATCTAGGGTTTGACCAAGTCAAAGCAACCATGACTTATTCTATGAAGTCAGAGAACAAGTTAGATGGACCCTCTAACTTCAGAGCGTGGAAGACAAGGATTGACCTCATCCTTGCCAAGAATAAAGTGCTAGATATCGTGAAAGGAAAGATCGTGGAACTAGAGTTTGAAGAAGGAAAAGAGAAGGAACCACAGAATGTTGCAGTTATGGAGAAGTTCAAAGACGATGACATCAATGTCATGAGTATCATAGTGGAATCTATAAAAAACCACTTGATACCCTACATCTCCCATCTTGACTCATCGAAGAAGATGTATGATGCCCTAACAAATCTCTTCTCGATCAGAAACATTAGACAAGTTATGAGTCTGAAGAATGAGCTCTGTGACATGAAGATGAATGATGAAGACAACATAACATCATACTTTGTGAGGATCTCCCAGTTAAGAGATCAAATACAAGCTATTGAAAAGATCATTTCAGAGAAGGAATTGGTAAACATAGTACTCAATGGTCTTCCCAAGACGTGGGATGCATTTGCCGCAAGCATGAACACAAGAAAGGAGTATCCTACATTTGAAGAACTTTGAACTTGCTGTGCTCAAGAAGAATCCAGGATCAGTGCAAAAGAGAAACCCCAAAAGAAGTACGATGATTAGGGCTTCACAGCGAGATTCAAGAATTTCAGGAACAAAAGAAGTTTGGCTCAAGGAGGAAGCCAAATCAAGAGAAAGACATTTCAGAAATACAATGCTTCAAATGTCGAAAGTATGGTCACTACAAGAATCATTGTCTCGAGCTAAAGAAAAGAAAGGAGAAACATGAAGCATCAGTGGCCAAATAAAAGGAACCTACAAAGAAGACTAAGCAAGATGAAAGAGACTTCTTCTTCTGAAGGTAACAATACTCTTCTTATTTCTTGTACATATCTTGTTTGCATCGTCTCTGTACATATCTTGTATATCTATCTCCTGGAAGATAATGTATTCCAAGAAGAACTATACCTATGGAAGAACAACAAGATAAGGATGAATATCATTAGATAATACACATGAAAGGATGAAATACATCAAACAAATCATGTGAAAGCTATTGCAAGATAAGTCGAATCCATCATGAAGAGACTTAGAAGAAGCAATGATAGAAAAAAGTCAGCAATCAAGAGGAAATTGGAGAAAGAATTATGACGTTTTTATAGAAGACAACAAGATGGAAGCGTGGACTCTGTCAAACAGAGAGATCCAATTATATATTGTAGTAGACAACAAGGATGCAAATGGAAGCATGGACTCTCCCAGATGGAGGGAGACGATTATACATCACCAAAGAGAAGAGCACGAATGAAGCAAGGATTAGGAGGGAGCTAATCCTATGATCCATTGAAGATGATGAAGTATATATCCATGGGTTGGAGTTCTACATCAAATGAATGCAAAAAATGTTCTCCAGAGCAATTGAACAAAGAGCATATGAAGAGCAACCTCAAGACTTTGAGGCATACCAGAAAGAGATCCTTGTATGAAGATGGAAGAAAATAACTTGGTGGAGAACCTCCTACGCAAAAGCGTGGTAAAGATTTCCTATAACAAGATATTGTATCAAGATGATTACTCAGAAGATAAAATCTCATGATGACAGAAGAAGTGCCACATGGAAATGTTCCAGTTTTCCAACAATGATATATTTTATTGATCAGAGCTACATGAAGCCTTCAAAGAAGATGAGTGCTCCAGAACGAAGTACATTTGAAATCAAGCATTACATTATCCGTAATTAAGTTCAGAAAGGAGAAAGAGGTTCTCCAATACATATCTCCACAAATGAGCAGATAAACAAACATCTTGGTAAAGCTTTTGTCCAAGATAAAAGAGTTTGCGTACTCAAGTTGGAGCTCGTGGAGATGACATCCTTATTGAAAAAGGAAGAGATGATTCCCAGGTTGGGAGGGAGCACTGATATGTATTGACTTATGGACAGTCATTTTTCAGTTCGAAAAATGGTCCAGGATGAGCAATTTCCTTTCCAGTTTGAAAAGTGGATTGAGATTTCTAACGGACAGCAATTTCTCATTCTCTCTTCTTGAGGGTTACTCAAGAACACTGGCCCGCCTCGCCGGACAACGATTTCTCATTGTGGTTAACATGAGGAATGGTCTGTTTTGGAGGTTGGTACAGGACAATCTTTTCCTCTTGTAGTTAGCAGAGGAAATGGTTTGGACAGTCATTCCTTAGGGTTTATACATTCTCTCCAGGGTGCACTTTGATTAGTGTAGGAGGAATGGTCCAGGTTCAAAATACAAGACAATTATTCTTCCTTGCTTGAGAAGAATAGTCCAAATATCTCATTGTTCTACTCTGAGAGCAGATATTCTTTCAGATCTCACAGAGATGTGAGTGAAAGATTGGCCCAGATGATTCAGTTTATATCATAACATTGTTTCTGTGCAGGTTGATATCATATGATTGTTATGAAGATTATATGACAGTACATGTATACTACTGTGGTGGATGTGTTCCATTGTTCATGACTATACGTTGTTGATCAAGTACTTGTGTGTTACTTGGTGTGGTAGTGTACCACTGGATTGTAGTTATGTACTACTATGGATAGACACAGTTGTGTTCTATTTTGTTTCGATTGCCTTGAAGACTATCAGCAGTATTGGAAATGATTATCAGCTAGATGGATAATCAAACGAC
This sequence comes from Picea engelmannii, assembly GCA_009831015.1. Taxonomy (NCBI): domain Eukaryota; kingdom Viridiplantae; phylum Streptophyta; class Pinopsida; order Pinales; family Pinaceae; genus Picea; species Picea engelmannii. The sequence continues at coordinate 564,802 of ML777209.1, read as the reverse complement.
AGAGATTTCCCAGACAAAAAATGGTTCAAAGCATTTACTATTCTAGATTAGAAGAATGGCTCTTGTATCACTTTGTGGAGTAAGAATCATGTCTGATTACTCAGATAGAGTATGGTTTCGAGAGATGATGCAGCTGATGACATTGATAATGATGATGGTGCTCATGATCTAGTTGTGATCTAGTCTATACAACTATGTTTATGCTACCGGGTGAATGGTATGTTTTTGTGCTCAAGACCATTACCTGTAATACCTCCCTAGCTAGGAGGGAGTGTTGATATTATGGTAGTTGCGGGAGGTATTTACCTCCACGTGTAAACCTGATGAGGATAAAATACTCCGGGAAGAAAGAAGAAACCCTAATGAGTTGGCTAATAACCCTAGAAGACTTGTTGACTCAAGAAGATAATTTATATTAGGTTATTAGCCTCCAAGAGAAGAAGTCGGTCAGAAATAATAATATATATTGAACAGACGGATACCCAGAATGAGAAGTCGGCCCAGGCAGTTGGCCAGAATTGGTATAAATACAGGAGGCCAATTCTCATTCTAGCAGGCAGTCTCAGAATTGCAGAGTAGCAACTTGTGCGCACTGCAGTGCCCAGTTTTATGCGTTGGTTTGAGGAGAGTTGTCAGTGCGGCTGTTGCAGCTAACAGTTACGTTTTGGCTTGGAATATCTCTTGGCTAGGGTTTGGACTATCTGATCAACTCTTGTTGGTGTGCTATCTTTGGGGAAAGGTGTGCTACCCTTTGTTTGGCTATCTAGCCCAGGGTTTGCTTCCGAAGTGATTCTCTAACAAGGTTAAGGTGCTCGGAGGGTGGCTTCGACCTATGGTTGGAACTTGGGTGACAATAGAGATATTGTCAATGGTAAAACAAGCACATCCATTATATTCTAACATATACCGAGGGCCCTAGATCTCAGCTAGGGTCTTTTCCATCCTCCCGGAGAATGGCTCTTGCAGCTGCTTAATTTTAACAGAAAGAAAACCACATAGAAGAATCCTGGCCTAGACAGAATGCACCAAGTCCAACAACATGCACTTGAGCTCCCTGTGAAGAAAACTAGACATGGAGGAATAAATGGAAACAACCCAGAAACTGCTAATCACAGAGTGGCATGAGCCAAAAACCGCTAAAGAGAGGGCCCTAACTCAGAGACAACAAACAATGTTGTCTTGGGCAGCAAGCGTTGCAGATCTGGGGAAAGCTTCCCCCCCCCCAATAAAACGAGAGCTGAAACTACCTTGAAAACAATGCTTCAGAGATTACCCCTATGGGAAGCACTTGCATGTGAAAACCCCTCCCTTTTACATCTCTAGAGCCAAGTCCTCATATATCTAGCAACACCTTGGAGCGATTACTATGAAGATGACCTAGGTTCAAATCCTGATAGTCTAGCTCCTCACCTAATGGGGTTTGTCAGTTGTGGCTTGCAACTAGGCTGCCTTTGTTGGGGCACATACCCTCTTAGATATAGCTAGAATTTATGAAGAGAGAAGAAAATGAAAGGACACAAATGTTGTTCTGAAATTAAATATGAAAGACACTGGAGAAGGATCCGAAGAAAGTTTGGGATAAAATTGAGCATCTAACATACTAGGATGAAAGGTCGGAAAACATAATCAAGTCCAGTTATGAAAATTGTGATTGCAAATTTAATACCGACTAGCATAGATCCATCTTAATTTTGGATCTATTAAGCACCAAAAGGGATCAAAAACAAATTGAGATGAAAATATCTTGATGTTTAAAAGATCCTGCACATGAAAAAGAGTGTATCCTCCAAACTCATCCCTAGACACCTTGTTCTTTGGGCCATCCCCAATAGCTAGAAAGAAAGAAAACCCCAGGATCAAAGCCACAGAGAAGAATTATGGCTTGAAAGGAATGCACCATGCCCGCAACCCAACAACATGGACTTGAAATTCCCATGAGGAAATCTAGCCATAGTGGAGTAAAGGAAAAATTCTAGAAGTTGCTAATCACAAAGTGGCATGAGCCAAAATCAATGAAAGAGAGGGTCCTAACTCGAAGACAACAAACAGTGTTGCCTTGGGCACCAAGTGTAGCAAATCTGGGGAAAGCTTCCTCCAAACAAACAAAAACGAAATCTGAAACCACCATAAGAACAACCCTTATGGGAAGTGCTTGCATGTGAAAACCCCTCTATTTACATATCTGAAGCCAAGTCCTCATATATATATATATATATAATCTGTGTGTGTGTGTGTGTCCAGATGAGATCTAGCAGCAACTTAGAGCAATTATTATGTAGATGACCTAGGTTCAATTCCGAGTGAGCTAGCTCCTTCCTATGTGGGTCTGTCGATTGTGGCTTGTGACTGGGCCACTTTTGTTAGGGCACATGCCCTCTTAGATATAGCTGGAATTTGTGAAGAGATAAGAAAATGAAACGACAATGATGTTAGTTTTCAATGAACCTCAGGTTAGGTCTAATGTTTCGACAGTTATACACAAATTTACCCAATTTGAAGTGTAAACATAAACACACTGAGATGCCTAACTACTTTAGCACAATGGAAAATACATAAGTGATTAGATCATACACAGGTACACAAGAATTTAATGCCCAAAATCATGTTCTTAAACCAAGAACCAACAGGGCTCCCATACCAGGGACAATGGCCCAATTTCACACAAAGTAAGATACCAAAACACTTACAAAACTCAAATGAAACCTTTCATGATTTTCGCACCATACCTGGTCTGCAAAACTGTTGTTGTTACAGCTCAGCATGTACTATTGTAACAGCCTTCTAGGGCTTGTCCAAAGTTGTTGTTACACCACTGTAACAACACTCCTTTGTTACTCCAAAACTCTACCTTATCCTTGTTGTTGTTCTAGTGCTTTCCTGCCCTCAAGCAACCTTTAACTTGTTGTCCAAAAAACACTTCAAGGAAATGTTGTAACATACCTGTTACAACCCTCAATCTCTGTTAATCCTAGCCTCTACAATTGTTGATACATACCTGTAAGAATTCCTTGTTCGCCTAGAATTTGTCCAAGACACTGTTGATGTCCTCCAAGACTGGGGGTTGTCCGAAGACCACCCAACAGTCCCTCCTTCCTTGGTCGAGGCACCAATCTGCCCTCAACATGCCTGTGGCCGACCTTTGACCCTTCAAAACAGGCCCAGCCCCTTGCTACTCCTCTTTTCCACCAGGCCGAACCTCCTAGGCCTGCTTTCCATCCCTTTCCTTGTTGTCTAAGCCTCCAACCAACAGACTAGCAGACCCGGGTTGCCTTTCCTTGTTGTATGAGCTCCTCTAGGGTCTACCCTCAACATGCCTGTGGTTGACCTTTGACCCTTCAAAATAAGCCCAGCCCCTTACTGCTCCTCTTTTCCACCAGGCCGAACCTCCTAGGCCTACTTTCCATCCCTTTCCTTGTTGTCTAAGCTTCCAACTAGCAGACTAGCAAACCCGGGTTGCCTTCCCTTGTTGCCTAAGCTCCTCTAGGATCTGCAGTTTCCTCTCCTAAACAGACCGAGCCTCCCTAGGCCTGCGACAGCCTCCTTTGGCATAGACAAACCCTCTTCCAACTCTACACAAGCTTGCGGGTGGCCTCTCCTTGCTACTGCCCAATTCATCCCTCTTCCTCCTTTGGTACCTGTCCAAAACAATCACAAAAGACAACATAAATGAGGCCTTTCAGTTTTCTCCATTTGGTTGGACTAAGGTCGCCAAGTGGTGGACTGAAATTACCAAAGACTCCTCTTCACTTATCTCTCCACAATGATCAAATGTCACAATTACTTGATCTCTATTTATACAAGTCCAAAGGGTGTGTCAAAAGCCCCTCCACAAGTCAGCATTAAATTAGAATAATTTAATCTTCTTGTGTGGGTGTGAAGCCCCAACACAAGACCAAGAAGCCCATCATCAAACCCTCAATCCCCCAGCTCAAACTACAAGCGGGTTTTTGCTGAACCGAAAGTGTGAAGTGGTGCCCACGACAATTCCCACATGCCCAACACCTAGGGCATGTGAGAATACCTACCCGAAGCTACACAAATCAACACTCCCCCTTCGCGAGGAAGGTATTCTCACCACACTCCACAATCACCCGGAAGTATCTTTGTCCCCCACACTGGATCCGCTACCCCGGTTTCTCTCTAATCCACCTGATTGGCTGCCCCTCTATAACCGAAGGAAACCTGCTCTACAATTCTCCTTACTGGTTGCACCCTCGGTCACTAAAGCAAATCTTGATGTTTGGCATGATACCTCCCTAGAAGACACCCTGCTCCTAAACATCCTGCATGGCCATTTCAACCCATGACATCGTCCTGACAATCTTTTGAGATGCCTCTCTCCCATCTGGACCTGAAGGTTGGCTACCAATGAGCGACTGACTCTCCCTTTAAGCCTCCTGACTCCCTCTAAGTCTCCTGACTCCTTTTGAAGTCGAACTCCCTCTAAATCCACTGACTCCCTCTAAGTCTCCTAACTCCTTTTGAAGTCGGACTCCCTCTAAATCCACTAACTCCCTCTCAAGTCAGACTCCCTCTGAGTCTACACAACCTTTGGAACTACCTTCTCCGTGTCCACTATCCTTTGCACAGTCCTGGGAGGCTACTCGTCACAACACGTATAGGCTGGCCCCTCAGCCTATATATTTTTCCCTCTCTAACTCCAGGACCACTATCGTGCTTAGGCTAGATCCTCTTGACATCCAATAACACGTGTCCATCCCAGAACAACACTGCATGGCCCTACTCCTCAATCATTGAGGCTGAGAACACACTCATGGCACCCATAGCACATTTTCCACCCGCAACACATCCCCTGACTCCATCCGGAATACCATTGCTCCAGATCCCTCTACTACACGTCTAGTCCTCATGCCAAGCTCCTCGTACATACCTGAGTCAGACCCTGTGAAGTTCATAAATCTTGTGCCCTTGCCATGCCTCGATGGCTCCCACTAGATAAGAACCATGCAATCCTCCAAGGCAAGCATCCTGCTTACCCAAGTCACGACCATCCAATGAACTTTTGCCCAAGTCCATCATCCAAGTCATCCTCCGAATCTAACCGAGTCTCCTCCTGGATACAATTAGTCCATAGTCTGTCAAACCCTAGCAACGTCTCTCGTGCACAGATCCCTTGCACAAAAGATTCCCAAGACCTGGGAAGGCCTCTCAACCAACTCAACATCAAAGTCACAAAACTCTGTGTCTATGCACATGCTACAACTGAATCTGTGTCCTCATCTGGAAGAGTCCCGAGTTGCGATTGGACACTCAGTCTAGTCCACTCTAGACCACCGCAACTCATCTCTGCAAGCGTCCTCATCCTCCTAGGTCAAATACCCCATACATCGTCATACTTTGACAATGTACAACTCTCCGGCCCGATGAAGACTCTATCTCATCAACCTGCCAAACGTCTCAAGCTATCTCGTCCATGCCAAAGCACCTAAGTTGCACCCATCGCAACTCACCATGACAAGTCATCGGAAGTCCATCCACAAAGTTAGAAATCTACCACACAACATACTACTATGATCCGGGCTCTCCGCCAATCCACCAGAACTCCCAACCTGCCACACCATCGATTTGCACTAGTCCATAACTCCACTTCTAGATGGTCTACTCCATGTCTCAAACCATAGACCATCTAACCTATTGCTACTTGCAACAGTCATTGTAGCTCCCTCCCAGAGTTGTCACATGTGCAAATAACTTTGATCCCACTGCCCTTCTCAGAACCACAACTCTAATACCATGTTAGTTTTCACTGCACCTCAGGTTTGGTCTAATGTTTCGATAGTTATACACAAATTTACCCAATTTGAACTATAAACATAAACACACTGAGATGCCTAACTACTTTAGCACAACGGAAAATACATAAGCAATTAGATCATACACAAGTACACAAGAATTTAATGCCCAAAATCATGTTCTTAAACCAAGAACCAACAGGGTTCCCGTACTAGGGACAATGGCCCAATTTCACACAAAGTAAGATACCAAAACACTTACAAAACTCATATGAAATCTTCCTTGATTTCAGTGCCAAACCTAGTCTTCAAAATTGCTGCTGTTACAGCTCCACATGTACTGTTGTATATGTAGTCTCAGGGAAAGTATCGGCAAGGGTCTGGAATGTAACTTTTCGACGACATCGACGGAAAATATCGAAATATCTCGAAAAATGTCGCAAGACCTAAAAAAAACAAAAACACTCATTTTTTTCAATTTTTTAAACATGTAAAGCCACAACAACATCAAATAAACACATTGCTACATAAATATGAAAATACAACCAATAAATAAGATGCATAAGATGTCAAGTGGTCACATATCGTTACTAAACTGAAAATTCTGAAACATGTTCCTGATAGGATGATAGTAGATACAAAATCACATCAAATGATCAAAATAAATGTATCTCATGAGATGAATCATCATGAGGCATCTAGATAGTAAATAGTACATGATAAAATGAAAATGATAGATCATAGGAATCAAAATCATTGATTCCCTCTAGGTTGTGCCGCTCTAGCCCTTTTACGGGTAAAGGGCACCACTTTTCCTCTGGAAGCAGTAGGTGGTCATGGAGGTACTCGGGATGAGCTTGGAGTGGAAGCTCCAGCTGCTCCAGATGCTCCATTTGAGATGGTAAGTGATGGGGACGAGGTGCAAGGAGAAGTGTGTTGCCTCCTCCTAGTCCCAACAAACCCAAGTCCAACTCTAGGTATGGCTCTCCATGGAGGTGGTGGTGGCATTGGATCCATTGGAAGTCCAATCTCTTCCTCAACCTCTGTATCCACTGGAAGTGGAACATCGCCCTCCTCCTCTGTTGTCGCCTCCTCCCTCAAATCATCTACATGCTCCTCCAACCACTCGAGTGCCTCCTCCATCTCAGGCTCCTGAATCTCCACCCTCCACTGACTAGTGGTGTCAATGTCATCCAATGATATGGCCTCTATGTCAAATTCTTTGTCAAGTTGCTTCACCCACAACCTTAGATTGTAGTAAACATATACCAAGTCATTAAGGCGTTGGGTACCTAACCTGTATGAACATTGAATGCTATAGTTAGTGATGGTAAATAGTAAATACTAAATTGTAAAAATTAAAATTAAAAAAAAAATATTAACAATTTAAATTTTGATTGTCACATTTTTTTAAATTTCTAACTTGTTGCGCTTCTTGGAGTGTATCTTTTCAAAGACACTCCAATTGCGCTCACACCCTAAAGAACTGCAAGTTTGACTAAGCACTCGAACGACAAGTTTCTGTAGATCTGGGAGCTTTCCATCATAGTGTTTCCACCAGACATCTACAATGAAAAAAATGAAAGGAATACAACAAATTATATTTGGGATTTCCATCAAGTAATAAATGTCATATATAATATATAGAAAGGAATAAACAAAATTTGAAATTGAAGCTTACCTAGCATCCTTGTGGTCCTGTCTTGGACAGCCATATCATAGCCCAACAACCCGGATGCCATCCTATATATCTCATTATGTTTAGAAATCTTTGAGCGTTCAACTAGAGTCAACACCATCCTCTGAACACATTGGAGGAAACCATCTAAGACCTCACCATCAAAATTAAATCCACAAACATAAGCGAATGCAGGGTTGAGGTAGAGCCCTACTGCATGAATGGGACGATGGAGAGTGTTATTCCATCGCTCATCAATCACACCCCATATCTGAGCTCTCTTGGTGATTCCTTCCTCCCCCTTGTCCTAATAGTATCGATAGATAGCTTCCTTGGCCCTACCCATGGTCTCATACAAGTATCCCATTACGAGCTTCTCACCATCAACCAATCAAAGAACCTTTAACAAAGGTTCACTAATGGTACATACCTCCCCTACTAAACTCCAGAATCTTTGGTCGTGTCTCACAAGTTGGGCTATGGCTTGCCCGTCTTGTTTGGTGCTATAGACACAAGCAGCCCACTCATTAGAAAGAAACATTCTTTGTAACTTCAACATACTATTGAGGAGAAATTGAAGAGAAATGAAACTGGTGGCGAAACGTGTGATCGCAGGACGCACCAGCTCTTTGTTCCATGTGAATTGTCTCATGAGTGAAAGAACAAATGTGTGATTATATATATATTGTCACACTCCGAGCTGAAACAATGATTTCCTTGATCCAAGGAAGTTTTCCCATGTCCTCTAGCATCAAATCAATGCAATGGGTGACACAAGGACTCAAGCACAAGGATGGATACCTCTCCATAAACATCCTCCCAGCAACAACATAATTAGCAGCATTGTCTATGATGACTTGGACAACATACCGCGGGCCTATCTCTCGGATAAATCCATCTAGCAACTCACATAATAATTGTGCATCTTTTGTATATGCACTTGCATCAACACTTTTGATAAACATTGTACCCTTGGGACAATTAACCAAGAAGTTTAGAATTGACCTTTCCCTTCCTATCAGTCCACCCATCCGACATCACGATGCATCCGATGGTCTTCCATGTTTCCCTGAGCTGAGCTAATCTTTCTGTGCAGTCGGCCTTTTCCCCTTGAAGGAGACGTCCTTTCAAATCTTGATAGGAAGGGCCCCTATACCCCGGGCCAACAATTGTAGCATCTTCAAACATGGAATGGTAGAAGGGGTTATTGGCAATGTTAAAAGGTATATCACTCCAAAGAAAACATTTGGCCACAAGCTTGTCGGCCTCCTCCGTCGCTTTCCTTTTAATTAATGATTGAATAGAAGGTTGCCCCCCAGGTGTTGACCTCAACACAAAGAAAGGTGAGGTTGATGAGCAGACTGCAGAAGTTGAGGGCCATGTGGCTGAGGAGTGGGATTGTGGTATTGTTCCTCCCTCAGAGGCAGCACTTGTTCCAGTGTTTCTATTTGCAAGTTCAAGTTATTTTTTGTGAGCCTCGACCGCATCCCTCTTATTAGCCATATCAATGAGTGATTGGTTTGCAATATGCATAATTTTCGGGCTACTTTTTAGACAAATTTCCACATCAAACCCAGTGATTTTGGCAAGGTGGTATTTCAAGCGATTAATTCCTCCATAAATTATTTTGCCACAAAGATTGCATGTCAATATTTGTCTATTGGGAAGTTCCACTAGTTCACCATACACCCACATTGGATCCAATGCCTTCGGCATTTTGTTTAGATGAAAATATTAAACGTATGTCACAAAAAAAAAACAAAAAAAACATATGGTAATGCAAAGGTTAAATAATGAGAGGTAGATGAATTAGAATGATTGAATCTTCCATTCAAAAACAACAAGAAGAGGCACATTGCAAACCATAGCCTAACTCTAAAAAAAACAAAGTTCAAACTTCAAACAAATGAAAGAAAAACGTTTTGGATCATACCTGGAAATCTTGATCTCTCCGCTGGCACTAATGGAAACAAGATCCTTGGCTTTCTCCTCCTTGGATAGATGCACAATGACTTCCCTCACACCTCTCTAGCTCTTTCACACCTTAGAAATGAAACAATGAGTGAAAAAAGCAACCCGCAGCCTTTAAAACCCCTTCACACACACTTTTTCCGCCCTTTTAGCTAGCAGGTCGATATTTCCCTTCGACTCGTGATATATTCATAAAGTGTCGCGATATTTTGAAAGTGTCGGATGTGTCGCGACACATTCCCAACAAAATCTCGACCCCCTATAAATATCGATGATATATCCGATATATCCAATATAACAGCCTTCTAAGGCTTGTCCAAAGCGGTTGTTACACCACTGTAACAACCCTCCTTTGTTGCTCCAAAAATCTGCCTTATCCTCCCCCTGATGTTCCAGTGCTTTCCTACCCTCAAGCAGCACTTAACTTGTTGTGCAAAAAACGCTTCAAGGAATTGTTGTAACATATCTGTTACAACCCTCAATCCCTGCTAATCCTGGCCTCAACAATTGTTGTTACATACCTGTAACAATTCCTTGTTCGCCTAGAACTTTCCCAAGACATTGTTGTTGTCCTCCAAGGCTAGCTAAGCCTCTTCGACTGTCCCAAGACCACCCAGCAATCCCTCCTTCCTTGGTCGAGCCACCAATCTTCCCTCAACAGGCCTGTGGTTGACCTTTGACCCTTCAAAATAGGCCCAGCCTGTTGTTGCTCCTCTTTTCCACCAGGTCAAACCCCCTAGGCCTGTTGTCCAGCCCTTTCCTTGTTGTCTAAGCCTCCAACCAGCAGACTAGCAGACCTAAGTTGTCGTCCCTTATTGTCCAAGCCTAAGTCACATGGTTTGGGTTCGAGTTCGGGTTCGGCAACGATTAGGTTCGATTCAGGTTTAAATTTTCCAATAACGTTCGAATGAGGTTCAACTATATATATTGAACCCTAATGAAACCTCGTCCCAAACCTTGTTGCTCCTCTTTTCCACCAAGTCGAACCCCCTAGTCCTGTTGTCCAGCCCTTTCCTTGATGTCTAAGCTTCCAACCAGCAAACTAGCAAACCTAGGTTGCCTTCCCTTATTGTCCAAGCCTAAGTCACATGGTTCGGGTTCGAGTTCGGGTTCGACAACAATTAGGTTTGATTCAGGTTTGAATTTTTCAATAAGGTTCGAATGAGGTTCGACTTTAGGTTCGGCTATATATATTGAACCCTAATGAAACCTCGTCCCAAACCTCAATAAAAATCTCCTTCAAATTTGTCCTAAGGTTTGAATTTGGGCACACTTTCGAGTTCGTTCAGGTTCGGCATTAGGTTCGGTGAACCTTGAGGTTCGCCAAATTTCGAACCTCAAGCTTTATTTTCGACGAACCCTGTGACTTAGGTCCCAGCTCCTCTAGGGTATGCGGTTGCCTCTCCTAGGCAAGTCGAGCCTCCCTAGGCCTACGATTGCATGTCCCAGGCATGAGACAGCCTCCTTTACCTTGGCCAAACCCTCTTCCATCCCTACACAAGCCTACGATTGGCCTTTCCTTGCAGTTTCCCGATTCGACCTTCTTCCTCCTTTGGTACCTACCCAAAACAATCACAAAAGACAGCATAACTGAGGCCTTTCAACCTCCTCCATTTAGCTGGACTTAGGTCACCAAGTGGTGGACTGAAATTACCAAAGACTACTCTTCACTTATCTCTCCACAATGATCAAATGTCATAATTACTTGATCTCTATTTATACAAGTCCAAAGGGTGTGTCAAAATCCCCTCCACAAGTCAACATTAAATTAGAATAATTTAATCTTCTTGTGTGAGTGTGAAGCCCCAACACAAGCCCACGAAGCCCATCATCAAACCCCCAAGCCCCCAGCTCAAACTACAAGGGGGTTTTCACCGAACCGAAAGTGTGAAGTGGTGCCCACAACGATTCCCACATGCCCAACACCTAGAGCATGTGAAAATACCTGCCCGAAGCTACACAAATCAACAAAGAATGCCTCTCTTAAAGTAAATATGGATTATCAGTGGCCCTAACTCGAAGACAACAAACAGTGTTGCCTCAGGCACCAAGTGTCGCAGATCTGAGGAAATCTCCCCCCCCAAAAAAAACGAGATCTGAAACCACCAAGAGAGCAACGTTGCATGGATTATCCTTACGGGAAGTGCTTGCATGTGAAAACCTCTCCCTTTACATCTCTGAAGCCAGGTCCTCGTATGTATAGAGAGAGAGATAAGATAAGATAATTTTATTAATGTCCGATTGATGACCACAAAAGTAGGTCAAAGGGACTACTGGGTACAATGATGTCATTACAAAGCAAGAGTACCAAAGGTCTCCTATAAAAGGCAAGATGCAGAAAGTAAGGTAGAGTAGAGAGTGAGAGCCAAGTTGAGGCATGAATAGCCCTCGACTCCAAGCCCAAAAACCTGTTGTGGGGTGGAGATGTATAGGAAGAGAAGATCCAGAAATAAGAAGAACCAAACGTAATGAGGTAGGTCTGTCATAGAATAAATTCATCTCTCCTAACATCCGAGGTCGAATAAAGAAAGCTCAGTATAGTATGATGTCCCGAGGGAGAACTCGTGGGATATCTGGATTTGTAAGCTTGGATGTTACATCTCATTCATATTGGCGTGTTATTTTAAAAAAATTAAGTGTTGAAATCTGTTGGGTTTTAAGTGCTAAAATCGCCTTGTCCACATCTGTAACCTTTAGCTTTTTTGTAAAAAGACTACCCATTTCTTCGGCTCCATTTTCCGCCACCAAAATCAAACATATAATTAGAAAATCCGCGTCTGATTCAAAACCTAAAATTTCATAACTTATTACTAAAAATGTTAATCTCATCTCACACCATCCTGGAAATGAATATAAAATTGCCCCATTCAAATTCTCATAGTTTTCTTCATCGTCATCAATTTCTACAAATGCTTTGCTACAACGTTTGTTGTTAGATTTGGAATGAATTATAGTGTCAACAAATGTCTATGTCGATTTGGTTTGCGTCGCAGTCGCCTCTATTTGTCCATTCTTCCTTAGTCGTAGTCACCTAGATTTAGGATTAGAGTTGAGCACCCCTAAAAGGTCATTTCCCGCCATGCTAAATAAATAAAGGATGGAACTCAGGGATGGAATTTGACGGGAAATTGCCCTTTGCCCGTCAAATATGAATACGGTTAAAAATTTCTTATCACCGTCAACCTTCTTCATTAAAACGGGTAGAACAGAGATTGGAGTTTTCAAAACTATGTTCAATTTTAAAATTCCAACTCTAGCTGGAAGGATGTAAGTGGCCAAATGTAAACCATGCCCTCCATGGAACATTTGATGATTTTAAAATTTATTTTGTCCCTTTGACACGAGTACCAAACACATTTCGAGGGATGGGAATAATTTGTTTAGTATACCTCTAAACAATTGCACAGGATGCTCATGTGAAGGTTATACTACAAATTTAGGAGTGGGCTCTATGGATGGGATTTTTCAATAGAAACCAAGCTTTTGAGAAGAGTTTTCAACACACGTTCAAGAAGTTTAGATTCCAAAACTTCTAAGAGGATGGAACTAATTTCACCTAGCATACTTTGAAACAATTGTCAAAGCCATATTGTAAGTTTAACACTAACCTTATAGAGAAGACTTTTCAACATGAACTTGGCCTATAGAGAAGACTTTCAACATTTGCTCAAGGAGTTTGGATCCCGAAACTTTAAGGGAGGTACTCAATTTAACAATACGAGATGTTTTTGAATAACCTCTTGAAGTACTTCCCATACAATGGTCCCTTATCTTAATTTATACTTTCGGTAGCCCTTAGATTGGCAACAATATGTCATCCAATGAGATAATAAATTAAAAATGCTAGAGAAAGCACTTTTGTTGTTTCCAAGGGTAATCCACATTCAAGGGGATGGGACTAATTTCCCTCAATATGCCTTGAAACAATAATGCAGAATGCTCACATGAAAGACATACTATAAGTTTAACATTGTGCCCCTCAGAGAAGACTTTCCAACATGAACCGAGCCTCTTAGATAAGACTTTTTCAACACATGCTCAAGGAGTTTGGATCCTGGAACTTCTGAGGGGAAGGGACTAATTTCACTCAACATAACTTGAGACAATTGTGCAACATGCTCTCATGAAGGCCATACTACAAGTTCAGCACCAAGGCTCGCATAAAAGACTTTTCAACATGAACCAAGCCCTATACAAGACTTTTTCAACACACACTCAAAGAATTATGATCATGTAAACTTCTAAAGGCATGGGACTAATTTTGCCCAGCATACCTCAAAACAATTGTATGGCATGCTCACATGAAGGCCATACTGCAAGTTTAGCATCGAACCCAATCAGTGTTATCAAAACCGGACTAGAACCAACGGAACCGACTGATCTAATCGATTTTGGACCAAAACTGGTCCAAATCGTTGATTCAAACCAATTTAGGTTGGTTCAATACCAAACCAACCTTTAGGAACCAAAATAGGTAGTTTAGTACAACATCGTACGACACAACTAGGGACCACCAAAATCTGATTAAAAAAAAACAATAAATTAAAAGAGAGGGTACCTAATAACTAACCCTAGGGCCCTACTAACACCATTTAAAGAGGTCCCCCCGCCCCCCCCTCCATTTCCCCCACCCTAGTAATTAATGGTAAAATATTAAATTCCTAAAGTAAAAAAATGAAAATGAAAAAGGAGAATCTCCTTTATCTTTCATTTTCATCCTTTTACTTAAATTTTAACATTACCTTTAATTGCCCCCCCCCCCTCCATTTCGCCCACCCTTGTAATTAATGGTAAAATATTAAATTCCTAAAGTAAAAAGATGAAAATGAAAGATAAAGGAGAATCTTCTTTATCTTTCATTTTCATCCTTTTACTTAAATTTTAACATTACCTTTAATTGTTTTAGGATGTTTGAGTGGTTCCAACCTCATTGGACTTCATATGGAGAAAGTAGAATTTTAGGTCCCGTTCAAAATTTAGCAAATTTAACGATTTTCAGGATTTCAAGATTGGCAAGATTGCAACGTTTCCACTAGATTCTATCATGTATGAAGATATAGAACTAGCATTTAATCAAGAGCACCAAGCCCTCTATGTACCTTGAAGTTGGTGGCATTGATTGGTGAACTCTTCTGTCACGACCCTAGTAAAAATGTACCCTTCACTCAAGTAAAATCACTTATTATGCATGTCAAACCTTTTCTATCTTATTTTAATGCTTAGAGGGTGACACTGATGATGAGGATCCTAATATAGGCAACGATTTTGATGATATGTAATTATTTGTTGTAACATGTTTTTTTTTGGACTCTAGAAGCCATTTAGAGCCTCTTTGTCGAAGTATTTTGGTTCAGAGATAGATTGCACTTGGTGCTATTTTGGTTATATGCACCCTTACTTGCTATTTACATGAGACACTTTGCATATTTGTGTATAATGGTTTGGATTCATATGGATGCACATGAATATATATGTTTTTTTTTCAAAATTTAAATATTTTATGTATTTTTTGGTCGATAGGTTTTTTCCAGTTAACATTTTAGGGATTGATTGGTTCGGTCCCCTATCCGGTTTTGATAACACTGAGCCCAATAGAGAAGAAGGAGTTTGGATCCCAACTTTTAAAGGGGGGAGTACTATGGATCCTCACCAAGGAGGTGGGGGAACTAACTAAATATTTTTCTTTGTATTCTTTATTGTGGTTTCAATAATGGAAAGGATTATAGTTTTTAAAAACCTACAACCTATCTAAATAGATAGATAAAGAACTATATATATTATTAAATCTTCCTTAGAAACAACCATTTTTACATCTTATGTGATATTTTCCGATAGATTAAAGTAAGAAAGTGTGATAATTAGAGCTAGTGGTGTAATGGTGGGACATATTATCACAGGATTTGTACTTGTGCAAAGCCCTCCACAAGATCCCAATCTTGTGTAACAAGTGGAAGTTTTTACCACTGTCACCTAAGTAGATATTTCCCTTGTTTTAGTGATGGAATAAGGTCCAACACAAAGAAGGCTTCCCTGATCACCTCAAGGGATCAAATAGCAAGATTAGCCAAGCCTACAATCCCCTAGTCAACAACATCCAATTGCTAGATCTAAGTTATGATTATCTCAAACCACTTTTCCAAGTATGCAACAAATAAAGTAAACCCTAGTGGTTGTAGCAATTTTTTATAACAGCGGCACTAAATCTCATCATTTTGCTAAAGTTAAAGGAGTTAGTAAAACCGCTTTGAGAGACATAATGCTAGTTCTAAGTATGATTTTCACCAAAAGAAGAGCTCAAACCCTAAGGTGCAAAGCCTCTTGGGCCTTCGGAGTCCAACCTTCAAGATAACAATTTCTAGGGTGCAAAGCCTCTTGGGCTCTAGATGTTGTTGTCTCTCTTCTAGATGACCTAGGTCAAGGATCAAATGACTAAAAGATCAAAACCTTGAGGTGCAAAGCCTCTTGGGCCTTAAGCCTTTGAATCTTAGCAAGAGACTAGGTCTCTTAATGCCTTCACCAATCTTGAACAAACAAAAGTATTAAAGGAGAGAAAGCCCTATGTCTCCTTCCCAGGGTTTAAGTATGGAAAAGTAACATGCAACAAGATAGCAATTAACAATTATACCATAACAAAACACATAAACTTAGAGAAAATCACTTACTTATCCAAATTGTTATGCCAAGAGAAACCCTAGATGAAACAAGATATCATCCAAGAGAGAAAAGCATCCACAAAAATCCTCTTCCAAGTGTAGAGCATGAGATCCAAGAGACAAAAAGAGAAGAGATCGAACTTTTCTAGAACTCCTCACTTGTGTGAGGGGAAAAGTGATGATGAAAAATGAAATGAGCACTCCCTCTATTTATATGAAGTAATTAGTGGTATTTGTCCACATAATTGAGTAAAACGTCATAAATTCTAGTTACAAGTGCGGTCAACCCCTCAAATTAGCCTCTATAAATGCTAAATCATGAAAATAATATACAATATGGTCACACATGTGGTGACGTCAAGCTCTCAAGGGCATGGAGAAGGCCTCCAAAGGCCACATGGCATCAACAAAGAGTGTAGCAAGGTGGAAACCATCGTCAAATACCATGTCACATCATGGGGTATCCAAGTGGCAACAAACCCCATCATCTCCATCAAACCCAACGTCTAAGGTGTAAGGGATGGCATCCAAAGAAGAGAAGGTTGTATGTCATCTCTATGTGCCCTCCAATCATCTCCCAATGCAATGTCCTCCATCCAATGCATGATAGTCTCTGGGGTGTAGAGCCCGGGGTGTGGGCTTCCTTCCCATCTTTGTGCCACCATGACCATATCTAGCATATACATGCCCATATGTCCGTCATCCAAGGTCCAAAATATGTGAGAGCCAATATCTGAGTGTGTCAAGCCACTGGGTGACTTAATGCTCTGCATCGCACGTACCATATCCTACAATAAAGGCACAACGTCCTCAGTGAAAACCCAAGGCATCCATCAAAATACCATGTCAAGGGCATCCAAATCAAAACAAAGTATGGAATCAAGTAAAGTCAATGTTCATAAGGTAAGATAGTCCTTAACATCATACAAAGGTCATTACTTAAAATATAAGCCACATAAACAATTCACATCAAGTATCCCCTTCAAATTTCACATTAACTCCAAACTTTATTTAAGTTGACAAGTATGAATATGGGAGGACCTTCATCAGATCCCCTATTAGGTGGACCAACCAAAATAGTGAAAGAAAATACCCAAGTAGAGGGATATGTCTCGAGGGAAGCAAGAAAGAAAAGAACCCTATAAGAGTAAGTGTTGTAGTGGTATGTGTTGGGGTTACTTCATGGTTTATGATGTCATTTAGTCCATTTCTATGAGCACCTTTATTAAGGGTGCGCCTTCTCTTGAGATACCACTATGTTTTTCCAACCCCTTAATCTGCCTTTTAATTGTCCTCTTATCATATTTGCAAATCCCCTTTTATGAGGTTTCAAGCTATAGCATCACCACTTTGGGACTCTGGCGAACGCGAAAAGGGTAGAGCTGAAGTATGGACTAGCTTTTGAGAGTCCTTTGTTATGATTCCTTTCTTTCTTTAGCATCATTCTTTTATTCTTTTATTAGCAACCGCAATCAACCTCCAAGCCTTCAGCCCCTCTTCTCATGAGAGAATGAACCATGACCCATTAGCGAAGTTTAGTACACCACGATTGGCTCAAGGATGGAAGGGTTAAGTATGGCAGAGAAACAGAACATTACCGTTGTGAAGGCCCCCCAGTAGTAGCCCTTTTCCTTGGGGGTGGCAACACAAGACTAGGGTACAAATGTTGGCCACCAAGATGGAACAAGGAAACAAACATAACTTCTTGATCTAGTGATCCATTATCCAACTTCAACCAATGATCCTCATTCACATGCCTAAGTATATTAAGCACAACACCTCGTATGAAAGGACTAACATACCTTATGGTGACATACGCTTACCATCTCCCATACAATGGGGATTGAATGTGATGAGCTTGGTCAATCTGAGATAAAAGAGACAAATATGAGGGAGGTTGTTGGATTTGCTATCTGTGGACATGTTGGTCACCATCATGGTCAGTATCACTGTCTTCATTGTGGGCCATGAGAGATGATCTCCTCTAGTTACCCCTAGACATGATCTCAGAAATTTACCTCGTGAGAAATGAAGGGCGGGCTTGGCACAAGTGAAAAGTAAGCCTGTGAATTATGCTCAAAGTCAATTTAGGTTCATATAGATCAATCACTTAAAGATTGATCTCTGTTAAGGAGATCATAGGACTATCTTGCTATAAGAGAAAAACCCCAAACAAAAGAAACAAGAACCACAAAGAGTGTGCTTGAATGGCAAACCATTATCTCAACCACACATAGTGAGAGATCTGACTGCTAAAGAAATTGTGGCAGAAAGAAAAGAACCTGGAAGATCAGCCACGGCCTTAACACAATCCAGATCTGTACCTAAAGAAGTGGACGACAACCTGTAATAAAGAAGACACAAAGAAAAGGAGGCCGGCTAGAATACCACATGGATCTCACTTGAAAGAGGATCGTAAAAGGCATATCTCACACACTAGAAGGCACTGACAACTAGAACAGGCCTAGAACAAGAGATGGAAAACAATAGCGTAAGGAAAGCCGCAAGTCCGAGAAGAATTGTCTTGCTAGGAGGGCCGCAATTCTAAGGAGGACTATCTTGTTAGGAGGGTCGCAAATCTAAGAAGAGAACAATAGAGGTAGCCGCAACCTTGAAGAGATAAATGAGAGTAAGTGTGTGTGAATAGAAAGGTAGGACTTAGGATAATAAAATATTAATGAATATAAGAACATATCAAATATTAAATTAATGGCTTTCAAATAGAAAGAACCCCAAAATAGAATGCCAAAAAAATCATCTTCTCCCAAACTAAGCTCATCAAAACACTCGACGGGGTTGGGTTCTTTTACCTCGATCAAATAATGAGCAAGAAGATCTCGGTATTCAAGAAGAGGACTAGCTTATTTGGTTACTAAACCCTTCAACTCATTTGGCTCGTTTGACTAAACTCCAAGAGGTGGCTCATTTGACTCAACTCCAAGAGATAAATATGCAACGTTACTACAAGAGGGACGAGAAGGTCTTTAACATCAACTATGTCATCTTTAGCAATACATTTTACATGGTTTCAAAGATAATGTGAACAACAACAAAAGGAAGCAAAAGCCAAGCTGCCAAGTTACACGGCCAATGGAAGATCCTAAAGCCAAACTGCCATGTTGCAAGGCCAATGGAAGATCATATTCTATGTGTTGGTAGGGACATTGATTTGATTAAAAAAAAAAGAATGAAACATAAACAGCGGGCAAACAACAACATCAAATTTAAGAATATAGTATTTGCCTTCAACTTCAGAATTTGACTTTATACATAAACTATTTTACAGAGGCATATATAAAAACGAAAACCCAAGAACCTTACACGTATGTTAAAAGCAATACCAGACAAGCCAAATAATATCCATAACTTTTGAACCTAACCATTTGATAAACTTCAAATCCAATATCCTTGCGACAGATACAGAGAAACTTTTTGCGATATGATAACACAAACTAAGATTTAACTGAAACTCATCTAAAATCTCAGAAAAATATTCAGATCGCCGACCAAAACTTTCAGAAAAGGATTTAAAGATAACACGAAATTTTTCAAAGTAAAACACAATAATAATTACTTCTTAAAACTTCTCCCCCATACATGGGGGAGCTTCGGAATATATAACAGATGCATTCTAAATCTTTATCATAAAGGTAAAACATTCATTCATATGATATAACGGATATTACATCTTCGTATTCAACGAAGACTAATTACTTTCATAATAACCATTGCAATAACAACCAGAACACTAGTCTGGCATCATTGGACCACACGCAAGACTAATTACTTTCACAAATATAAACTAGAGTAGACTACACACGCAAGACAATAAAAACAAACAAATCCATACAGAGGGTTCAAAGAGTTCATAGAGACCAGCATGGACTTTCAATCTAAAAACTGCCACCACGAAGACGGAGCACCAGGTGTAGAGTCGATTCCTTCTGAATGTTATAATCAGCCAGAGTACGTCCATCTTCCAGCTGCTTACCAGCGAATATCAGCCTCTGCTGGTCAGGCGGGATGCCCTCCTTGTCCTGGATCTTAGCCTTCACATTGTCAATCGTGTCTGAGCTCTCCACCTCCAAAGTAATGGTTTTCCCAGTTAGGGTTTTCACAAAGATCTGCATCCCACCTCTCAGACGAAGCACAAGGTGTAGGGTCGATTCCTTCTGAATGTTGTAATCGGCCAATGTCCGGCCATCCTCCAACTGCTTACCGGCGAAAATAAGCCTCTGCTGGTCTGGAGGAATGCCTTCCTTGTCCTGGATCTTGGCCTTAACATTATCGATGGTGTCTGAGCTCTCAACTTCCAAAGTTATCGTCTTGCCAGTGAGGGTTTTGACAAAGATCTGCATGCCACCCCTCAGACGGAGGACTAGGTGCAAGGTGGATTCCTTCTGGATATTGTAATCAGCAAGGGTACGGCCGTCTTCGAGCTGCTTACCAGCAAAGATCAGACGCTGCTGGTCGGGGGGAATGCCTTCTTTATCCTGAATCTTGGCCTTGACATTATCAATTGTGTCCGAGCTCTCTACTTCCAAAGTGATCGTCTTACCAGTGAGGGTTTTAACAAAGATCTGCATTCCACCTCTCAGACGGAGGACAAGGTGCAGAGTAGATTCTTTCTGGATATTGTAGTCGGCAAGGGTTCGGCCGTCTTCGAGCTGCTTTCCGGCAAAGATCAGACGCTGCTGGTCAGGTGGAATTCCTTCCTTGTCCTGAATCTTAGCTTTTACGTTGTCGATGGTATCTGAGCTCTCAACTTCCAAAGTTATCGTCTTGCCTGTAAGGGTTTTGACGAAGATCTGCATACCACCCCTCAGACGGAGGACGAGGTGCAGTGTGGATTCCTTCTGGATATTATAGTCAGCAAGGGTTCGGCCGTCCTCAAGCTGTTTCCCAGCAAATATCAGACGCTGCTGGTCAGGGGGAATGCCTTCCTTGTCCTGGATCTTGGCCTTGACATTATCAATGGTGTCCGAACTCTCAACTTCCAAAGTAATCGTCTTGCCAGTAAGGGTTTTAACAAAGATCTGCATGCCACCCCTCAAACGGAGGACAAGGTGCAGGGTTGATTCCTTCTGGATATTGTAGTCGGCAAGGGTTCGGCCGTCTTCGAGCTGCTTTCCGGCAAAGATCAGACGCTGCTGGTCAGGCGGAATTCCTTCCTTGTCCTGAATCTTAGCTTTTACGTTGTCGATGGTGTCTGAGCTCTCAACTTCTAACGTTATCGTCTTGCCGGTGAGGGTTTTGACGAAGATCTGCATCCCACCCCTCAGACGGAGGACGAGGTGCAGTGTAGATTCCTTCTGGATATTGTAGTCGGCAAGGGTTCGGCCGTCTTCAAGCTGTTTTCCGGCAAATATAAGACGCTGCTGGTCCGGGGGTATGCCTTCCTTGTCCTGGATCTTGGCCTTTACATTGTCAATGGTGTCAGAGCTCTCAACCTCGAGAGTGATAGTCTTGCCGGTGAGCGTCTTAACAAAGATCTGCATCTTGAAAACGGAATAAAGAAGTCCTGCAAATCAAACAATTACCATTATAATACTGAAACCACAAAGCAACAGGAATAAAAAAAGGCACATGAAAGCAAAAGATCGCAAAAGCTATAAGCATCAGAGCCTAAAGATAAATTTTACAGACCGATACATCTTAAAATCGTTGAATAATATCTTAAATTGAAGGATCACTACCATAACCTGAAAATCCGCTGCCTAAAAACACCGAGACTAGGAATAAGACCAAAATATAGGCACGCGGCCTTTAAAATAAAATTTCGCACAGAAGCCCTAATATAGCTCGATCTTCGCAAAGAGCATAGAAGAACCTGTCAAACTTTAGCCGGACATTAAGGAAATTTCTTAACACGACAGAACAATAGATTAATAACAACTCTTAAGGTTCAAAAATATGTTTAAATTTACACTATCAAAGACATAAAATTGAAATCCAGCAGGATATAAATCTCTAATCAGTCAAACCTTAGCCAGATATCAAAGAACTATTCACATGAAACCATAAATATTACAAAGTTAGATACAAGTCTAAACAACAAATATCAACAAATATGAAGAGGGCAAAACGTAAATAATAATAATAATAATAAAAGCCCTAGCAGATCTCACGGAGAAAAATCTTAGGCCTACAAAAATCAAGAAATGCCTAATTTATGAAAATTTAGGCAGATTACAAAAATTCCTGCAAAAGCAACGACAAATAATCCTTCACATGAAAAGTACTTCAACCTCGGTGAAGCCATATCTGCCAACAGAAAGGAACGAGAAAAGAGCAAAGAAACCCTCATACAGATTATCAACAGAAAAAAATATTGTAACCTACTAAAAACGCACGGCCGGGAAAAAAATATTGTAACCTACTAAAAACGCACGGCCGGGATGTTACCGACTATTGAACCTTCAATCACCTATCAAATTTTATCCAGAAGCCACGAAAAATATTATTTTTCAGGTCAAAGGACCTGTTAATATTCTTAGAAAGAAATAAAGAAGCTCGAAATTCCATACCTGTCAAAGTAAAACGATCTGAACTTGACGAAATGATAATTGAACGCGAGCGAAAATATAAGAAAGAGAGGAAGGGTGGGTTATATTTATAGAGAAGGGACAGGGAAACAGTGGGTTGTATTCGTAAAGGAGGAATTGCGAAACGGTGGGTAGTATTTATAATTTTTAATTCTGGAGGAGGTTTCATGTTTGGGATAATATAAAATATATGTATTTATCTATATAATTTATAGAATGTAGATGCTAATATATAGGAATTAAATCATTACACTTAACTCAGTAATTTATGAATACAAATTTAATTATAAATTATATTTATAAAAATTGTAAGTGGACATTTTAGAAAACTTTTCAATAATATTAAAGAAAAAAAATTGTAGAAACGTTTGAAAATACGAACAAGATAAAGTGGCGTGCTTCACACGTTTTTTATGTTATTAATTTCTAAATAATATTAAAAGAAAAATATAGAAAAATAATTGTGTGGACTCTGGAGACGGGTTTCACACGTTTTTTATGTTATTAATTTCTAATTAATATTATAAAAAAATTGTGTGGAGACGTGTTTCACACGGTTTTTATGTTATTAATTTTTAATTAATATTAAAAGAAAAATAATTGTGTGGAGACCGTTGAGAATGTGGCGTGTTTCCCAAGTTTTTTTTGTTTTTTATGTTATTAATTTTTAATAAATATTAAAATAAACAGTCGAGAATATGAAATCGCATACTTTTAACCAAAATACTAGAATGTGTTTTATAGTTTTAGGTTATTAGTCGACTCTCTATTAGTTCGATCTTTTACTTGATTTTTGTTTATTTGCAATGTTAAACTTAGGTAAATGTGAATAATATTTTTATTGTAATTAAAGTAAATTAAAATATATATATATATATATATATATATCTTGAATTTCAATATTGGGGTTTGATTGGTGGGGTGGCACCATACATTAATACTTTTGCTCCTATCTATAATAAATTATCCATCATTTTCTCAATCCCCACACTGTGTATTGGTTAACATTTACTAGCTCTACCAATTATCTATGTCTCACTCTCGGAACTCACTACCTCTACCTCATTCTCTGAGCTCACTGTTTTCCTCAACATCACTGCCTTCTTCAACCATACAATGTTTCCATCATTGTTGCTACACTGCTTTCTTCTACCGCAGCTCATAATACCCATAGACTTGTTGAAGGCTTGATCAGAATTACCCATCATTGTTGTTACACTGCCTTGATCAGAATTGTAGCCCAAAAATTAAAAATCCTTGACTCCAATGCATTTGAAAAAATCACTAAAAAGATATTGACACCATAGCTCTCTGTGAACTAAATTCTTACCCTCCAAAATTGTAACTCTTTCCTCTTCCCTGGAACGATCGTCTAAAAGAGGGAAGACACTCTCGATGGCCTTCACTGCTTGCAAAATGGAAAGAAAACAAATCTTAAAACAAGAAAGATGCTCTCAATGGCCCTTGCTACCTACAAAATGGAAAGAAAATAAATATTTATCGTGATCATGTTACCACATATGCCTCTCTTGCTAGGCCTCAAATTTTCCTTAGTAAAGCAAAATATTGCTTCCCAGAAATTAAAAATCCTTGACTCTAATGTATTTGAAAAAATCACTGAAAAACTAATGGCACCATAGCTCTCTATGAACTAAAATCTTAGCATCCAGGCTTGTATCTCTTCTCTCTCCCCTAAGACGATTGTCTAAAAGAGACAATACTCTCTCAATGGCCCTTGCTACCAAAGAAAACAAATTGTAAAACAAGAAAGATGCTCTCAATGGCCCTTGCTACTTGCAAAATGGAAAGAAAACAAATCTTAAAACAAGAATAAGAAATCTTGAAACCCTAACAAAATCAAGAAATCTTAGAAGAGACCGATCATTGTTGTCATTTTAAGGTTGTCTCTCCTTTGGCTGTCATTGTTATCCGGTGGAAGCCGCTAAGCATAGCCTTAAAACCAACGAAGCAAAAATTGGCTAAACACAGTTGCCACCTTTTGATTAAAGAGAAGGTGAGGGAAATTATGGCATATATGCCTTGATGAAGGTACACCTTCTCTTAGTGGCAGCAGTTGCTGGGAGAGGGGGTTGTTGTAAAGAATCAATCTGGTTCTTACGACGGACATCCATCATAAATGGAATAAATAACTGTAATCCACACTAGACAAGAAAATAATGAGATAAAATATATAATATATGATGAATAGATGAACAATGAGAGTGTCAAATATATAGAGGACCTAAAGGCACATGTGGTGACCATCCATGAAAGGATGTGTCCCTTAGACAATTAATAACTATTTATTATTATTATTATTATTTATGATTGTTATCACTTAATATTATATATATATATATATATATATATATATATATATATATATTGTATGGTACATTGTCTTCTCCTTAAAAATGATTTGTCCTCAAAGCATGATTAGAGAAGCACCTATCTCTTGTTCTAACTCGAACTTACTTCTCATGATCTTTTGTTTTTTTAGTTGCTACACTTGACGAAACAAAACAATGTAATCTTTGAATTCTTGAAGTAATATGTTGCATCTTTTTGGAAGTGATCCTTCCCAATTCTACTTTCATTGGAATTGTTTGATGATTGATTGTTCGAATAGGATTTCTTATTTTAGGCTTCCATAGAAGTTGTCGATTTTGTCTTCGTTCTTTTTCAATGTTGTAATTTAGTTGTTGGTAAGAAGAACATTGTTTATATGTCGTAACAACTCTTGTGATTGGGATGATGATAAGGCACCCAAATCTCTTCTGAATATTGTTTATTGGATCTTTCTTCAACTTTTGATGTTTGTGGTAATTCAATTGGATCAATGTTTATTTCTTTCTCTAAGGTTTGGATTTTTTGAACTAGAAGCTTATCTATTTCAATTGATTTAGTCATTGTTTCTTTGTGATCTAGCTCTTCTTGTAAAGATTTATTATCATGCTTTAGCTCTCTAATTTGGGTAAGTAAATCTTGATTATGTTGCCTTAAACGTAAAAGTTCTTCCTTATTTCCTGACTTGTCGTCTTCATTTTATTATTCCAAATTTTATGTTATTTTGTTCTTTAAACTTTTAATTTGTGCAAGCAATTGTTGATTAAGTATTCTTAAGCGAGAGGTTTCTTCATTTTTTTTCGGATAATTTATTCTCATTCTTTAACTTCTTGATTTGTTCAGCCAATCTTTGATTATGGTTCTTTAAACGACAATTCTCTTCATATTCCTTTGTTAATTTCTTAATGAGATCGTGATTAGCTTTTTCTAACTTCTTATTCCTTTGCTTCTTATATTTTGCCTCGTTTATTTGTACGAATAACTTTTGGCTATGTTTTTTAAAGTAAGAAATGTCTTTGTCTTTTTCTAGTAATTTTCCCTCGAGATTTTGTTTTTGTCTATCTTCTTGGTTTTTTAGCATTTGCTCCAACCCAACTTGAAATTGTAAATTTATGTTGTGTTGTTGATAATGAATTAGTTGGTTTTCTAATTCTTTTATTTTCACTTCCCAATGTGTGTCACCTTGATTTTCTTTGTAGATGTCATAGTTCACTTCGTATTTATTTTTTATAAATGATAAATATATGAATTTCAAAAACCCACTTTTTAAAACAATCCACTTTTTTGTTTTTTGTTTTTTGTTTTACTCATTTTTTTTTTAATTATTACTCATTTTAATATTTTTTCACTTTATTTTCTTTAAAAATTATGACTTGATCATTTTTAAACTTTATAAAAAGTACCTTATAAATCCTTTTTATATTGGTGACTATTTGTTAGCGTCGGTTAGGGATCAACAAAGGAGACCCTAAGTTTTGTGAAATACTTATTTAGAGGTAAATACACACATATATATTATATATGGTATAGAATACCATGGGCCAATGGTTTTCCAAAACCATGGGATGGTAAATCTCCAAAGGTAAAATAAAATATTCACTTTTCCTCTTCTTTGAAACTTTTTCTTTTAAATTATTTTTTCTCAATTTTAAATGACAATTAACTTAACTAATGTCAAATCTCGAATGTTTCCTTCAAACTTCTTGGTGTGCACGTATACTTCTTCACATGCACCTTAAGAAAACCTTCCTTTTTTTAATTTTTTCTTTTTTATGGTTTTTCTTTTTTCTTTTTTCTTCAAGCAACAATATGACCTGGTATTTCTTCTAATTGTTTTCGCAGTGGAGTAATTCTTAACTTTGAATGGCCAAAGGCCAGGTTTTGGTCAAAGATCGAAGTTCCAAAAACTTGAAAATTTGAGTGGCCAAAGGCCTACAATGACAGTGCCAAGGGCAACAAAATTTTGACCACAAATCTGGCAGCCAAAGGCTGGGATCATAATTGCTCTGATACCAATGTAAAGAACCAATCTGGTTCTTACAACAGACATCCATCATAAATGGAATAAATAATTGTAACCCATACTGGACAAGAAAATAATGAGATAAGATATATAATATATGATGAATAGATGTACAATGAGAGTGTCAAATATATAGAGAACCTAAAGGCACATGTGGTGACCATCCATGAAAGGATGTGTCACTTAGACAATTAATAACTATTTGTTATTATTATTATTATTATTTATGATTGTTATCACTTAATATTATATATATATATATATATATATATATATATATATTGTATGTTATAGTTGCTTATGACCTTCAAGGAAACCAAATCATTTAATTTGATTGGGGTCTCTGGTTCACTTCAAACAACCATACATAAGCTTTAGCCGTGTATATGGGGATCATTCTTACTTGGGGATACGCAAATCGGGGAATTATTGTAATGGGAGATTCAAAATTGATTTTAAAGGGTCTAAGACAACTTAGTAAAAGATCCCACCCAACTCTCCAGCATATATATCAAAGAATTGGAGCAGAGGAGATAAACTTTTCCTCGATGGATTATTTCCACATCTTCTACCGACAGAATGATGAAGTTGATTCACTTACTAAAGAAGCTCGGTAAATGGGTCAATGTTCCCTAAGGGTCAATGGAACTATGTCCGCTCATTTCCTTCCATAGCCTTATGGGTGATTTATTAAGGATTTTTATTAGGAAAAAGGGTTGGTGTGTGACATGAACCACTACCATATCATCAATAGAAACATGCACTTGGATCATAGTCGTGATTCCACTTCTCCCATCCCACGCATGTCATGGAACATTTGGCACATGTTCCTTGTCTCCTTTGTGCTTTGTTTTATCTCTCCTTCGTCCTTTCTAATGCTCGCATATGGGAATTTACCTGGGTCTATCATCACCCTGCATTGTCAAGGTTGGAATTGTAGTGTGTGCACTCGAATGGAGTTATGGACACGAAATTTTGGCCTGGCTTCGCGACCAGTCCCGCTCTCAAGTATTCTCTCTTGTAACGTAGTTGTGTGATTACACATGAACTCCGTGTTGGAATGGTTATATAGCATCGCAACCCAGCATTTAACAACCATCAGTGAATTGGCTTCCAACCATTACAAAGTCTCTTAGTGCAGTCGATTCATCTTATGGAAAATTTGGTATTCTCCCTCACTCCATCATTGCTCGAATCATCGCAGCCTCTCAATCACCTCCAACACCAGGAGCCTCATGTGGCATCACAGTCATCCATTATGTCATTGTTCCAACTGTGAAATGGAGAGTCTTAAAGGTAAATTGAAGATACAACAATAGGAGTTGGTAGCTCTTCGGGAAAATAATGCTCAATTGGAAAAATTATTGCAGGAAAATGAAACGAAAAGGGATAAGGAGCTTGCCATAGTTTTGAGGAAAGTTAATCACCACTCAAAGAAAATTCTCTCACTCAACCAATAAATTCAAGAAGGGGAGATAGGACGGACTCAGTCCCGAGCTTTGGCGCCTTCCATGGGTTTGCATGCATGTTACAAAGTTTAGTAGATAGTGGAACAACAACCAGAATGCAACAAGAGAGAGGAACCTCAGGAAGAGGTGGACACAGTCCTAAAACTCAACTACTGCAAGTTATATGAAGGGAAAATTTGTCTTTTTGTTATGCTCCTATATTCAAATTTATTCATGGAGGCTTGAGATTTTGTATGTAGATGAAGCAACAATCATAAATATAAGACTGTTCCTCTTTTTTGTTTTTATTGAACTTCTCTATGTTTCTAGTGGGAATTCTGCAACATTCAGTTATTTTAGCATTGCTACAACCCTCCTTTTATAATTCAAAAATAATTGTTCTTGTTAAAAAAAAAGGCACACAGTACACCTCCTATACAAACTGTCACCTACATGTTGCTTTTATAATTTAGTGCATCACCTCATTTCTCTTCCTTACATGACTTGGCTAGATGATCTTGACTTTGGTGGCTCATTTCTTGGGGACTAGAACCTAAGCCTATGTAGTGTACTTAATGAAGACCACATGCATCAACAATTGGAGTTGGATATTGTGTAAATTGCCAGTCAAATGCATCGAATCTCATCCACATTCCTTCATCTCATCACAAGTGTTAGGATTTCACGGAGGAGAAATTCCCACTTTCATAAGCTCACATAGAATAACACTGCCTACCCACATGTGACCTATGTTCATGCAGAGGAATTCCTCACCTTTGTACCAAGCCTCGCAAGAAGCTTTCCACTTTATCGAATGTAGAAATTGAACAATAATAGTACTTAGTGGCTATTTGTTTATATTTACACGTGTATGCGACCTTGGCCTTGAGACTAAATGGCTTTGTATTGTGTGATGCATTGATCTCTCCATATATATGTCACTTTAACAGAATCCTAAAACACAACTAAGAGAGCCTAAAAAAACAACCATAATGTACTTCACTTGGGATTAGTGATATAAGCGCATTTTACTATAAAACAATTTTCTCTCCTCCCTTTTATCCTCTAATATGACCAAAAGTGAGATTTGTATAGTTTCTCGTTAATAAGTTTGATCGCTGAACTTAAGAATTTTCAAGTAGGTGTCAAATTTATTTATTTTAACGAGTAAAAAATGTGATACTTTCATTATTATTATTATTATTATTATTATCTTGTGTATGAACTATGTTGGAGGTATTACACACTCACCTAGTATTTATTTTCCTAGGTTAACTAGTCTATGTTGAACGCACACTTGGTTAGAGATATTCTCCCCTAGATGAGGGTGCCACATCCTCTTTAGTCTTGAGTCAGTTACACCTCATTTAGACTAGTGAAGTGGATTATTGCATGGAAACCTCGGTATTATCACCAAGTGTTGCATGCATACCTCAATATCATCACCATGAGGGAACACTTACCTTTAAATCCTCACCAAGAAGGTGCCACACATGTGCATGCATGATTCTCCACTCACTCCACTAGTGATTAGTCAGTTAATTGATGATTGCATGGCAAGTTAACTAGGACTAGGTGGCAGTTCGCTCTAGAGACAGTCTGTGAGTGTCTAGATCTCTCTAGATCACTATTATGGCGAGTTAGTTTGCTCATGTAGAGTATATTATGTGTATTTTACCATTTTTTTCATTAGTGAATACAATTCTATTGATTTTTTTATCTCATCTCTTCTCTCCTTCTCTCAATTCACAAGCTTTGTACGGATTGCTCTTAGCTAGATTCTCTGTGCAAGTTTAACCACAATTCTACATGGTATCAAAGCCCATAGGTTGCTAGGAGTAAGGCGCGCAGGTATCTTATTTGCAGGTCTCATATGGAGATGTAGTAAAAAAATATGGATTGTTCATCGACAATACTTCTCACACCTCATAACTACTTCGAGTGGAAGCTAAAAAATATGCATCAACTCAGATGTAGAGGCTTGTACCAGATTACCATGGCTACAAAGATTGAGCCAACCTCTGCTATCGAGAAGAACAGGTGTTTCAACAGCATGGATGAGGCTTACAACCTCTTATGTGTGTCTATGTCCCCCGAGCTTTTGTTTCACACTAAAGCTTGTACCACACGAGATGAGATTTGAACAAAGTTGGAGGATCTCTTTGGAAAACAGGTTGAAATGAGAGGCTATATGCTCGAGGTCGAGCTAAATTCCTTAGATCTGAGGAATTTCAACAACATCCAAGACTTCTTTGCGAAGTTCAAGTCCCTCCTCCTTCATCTAAAGGGATGTGGAATAAACAAATCCACTCAACACAATCAGATAATCCTTTCTATCTTAGCAAAACTTGGTCTTGATTATGTTGTTTTTGTCTCATCGTTTCATACAAACAGATTCACTTTAGGAGCGGCCTGGAAAATGCCGACATTGGATCAGTTTATTGAATCCCTCACGCTTGAGCAATATAATCTCATCAAAATGGGGATAATCAAGGGACCCAATGCGCATGCACTTGCTATGCATGAAAGCAACAAAACTTCCAATTCAAAGTCCAAGCAAGAAGGCAAGAGAAAGGCGCATGCAGAGCCAAAGAAGGAAGGGTACTCCAAACCCTTCGATGATTCCTCAAGCTCCAAAGGTGGGAAAGGAAAGAAAGGGAAGATCAAATGTGGTTACTAGAACCGTGGTTATCATCCTGAGTCCTCATGCATGAAGAAGCAGATTGATAAGATGGCACAAATTCTTTAGAAAACTAACCTTAGGGATCACATTCCCAAAGTTGCCAAGAAGAAACTGAAAGATCAAGCCAAATGAGGTAACTCTCATGTACTAATTGCCATTAACTCTTCTCCTGATGCATGGATCTTAGATTTAGGTGCATCCCACCATATGGCAGCAACATAGAATGTTTTATCTTCTA
Organism: Picea engelmannii; assembly: GCA_009831015.1. NCBI lineage: Eukaryota > Viridiplantae > Streptophyta > Pinopsida > Pinales > Pinaceae > Picea > Picea engelmannii. The sequence continues at coordinate 533,464 of ML777209.1, read as the reverse complement.
TTTATGCATGCACGAGTCCTCCCATCCTCATGGGAGATGATACCCCAGTTGAGGTCATTGGCCAAGGGAGAGTAGAACTCCCACACGAAAGTTTTTAGAACGTCTTGCATGTTCCAAAACACTTTGTGAATCCATTCTCCACTTATAAAATAACACATTCTGGTACATGAAAAAGGGTGGAGTTCACACCTGATTCCATAACCATATTTGATATTCACGATAACTCTATGATTGTTGTTGGTGAGGTAAACCACCAATCTCGTTTGTATACTTTCAGTAATTCATTGCTAAATCTGATTATGCTTTACTATTGACACATGTTGATGATACTAGTAGATTATGGCATGAGAGATTCGACCATATGAACTTCAAATACATGCAACAACTATAACATAGATCGATTCATCGATTTTAATTGGGCTGGTGATAACACAGATTGCAAGTACACATCTAGGTGTGTGCTTAATTTGGGTTTTGGTCCCATCTGTTGGTCGAGAAAAAAGCAAGCAGCTATTGCTCTATTGTCAGTAGAGGCCGAGTACAAAGGAGCGATCAACATCATTATTCAGGCACTTTGGCTTCAGAACTTCCTCACTAATCTTGGCATCCAGTTTCATCATTCGACTGTCATTTGGTGTGACAATCAGAGTACTCTCAAGTTTTGCAAAGACCCTATGTTGCAACAGTGGACCAAACACATTGAGATCCATATGCACTACATCAGAAAGCTAGTACATGACAGGATCATCGATTTGTAGTATTATCCATCCACCGAACATACTGCAAATATCTTCACCAAGACATTTACTAAGTAAAAGTTCCACTTCCTGCACGATCATGTTGGAGTGAAGGACATAGTTGCTTAGCAACTTCTTTTGTTCCTTCTCATGAGGTTTTCAGATATTACATGTCCTAGGTACTGTATTTTATTTTGGTAAAAGTCACATTTGTCAAATTGTGCATACAGTTTGTGTTTTCTTAAAGTTTGCAATACTATCCTTAGATTTTCTTCGTGTTCTTTTTTTGTTTTCTAATACACTAGGATATCGTCAATAAATACAAAAACAAACTTATCCAAATACTGACTGAAAATGATATTCATTGAACACATAAATGTTGTTGGTGCATTAGTGAGACCAAACGGTATATCAACAAATTCATAATGTCCATATCTCATCCTGAACGTTTTTTCACTTACATCTTCATCCTTTATTCTAACCTGGTGATAACCAGATCTTAAATCCAACTTAGAAAAAATCTTTGCCCCTCCCACTTGGTCGAACAGATCATTGATTCTAGGTAGGGGATATTTGTTCTTAACAGTCATTTTGTTTAACTGTATGTAATCAATGCATAATCTCAGAGTTTTGTCTTTCTTTTTAACAAAAAGGACTGGTGCTCCCCACGATGAGACACTTAGTATGATGTATTCCTTGTCCAACAGTTCTTGTATTTGAATTTTTAACTCTGTTAATTCGGGTAAACTCATTCTGTAGGGTGCCTTAGATATAGGGGCTGATCCAGGTAGCAGATCGAAAGAGAAGTCTATCTCTCTTCTTGAGGGCAGTTCAGGTATTTTGTCTACAAACAAATCTCTAAATTCATGTAAGACGACAAAATCTTCCAGGCTAGGTTTATTTTCTTTTTCCAACAGATTTGTCACTTGGATAGCATAAATCTGACAACCTTTACTCATTCACTTCTTAAACTGCATTGTTGAAATCTGCCTAACTGAGACTGGTTTTCGTATGCCTTGTATTGTCCCAACAATGTTGTTTTCATCTCTGTACGTAAGTGTTTTTTCATAACAATCCAAAATTGCTTTATACTTCTCTAACCAATCCATTCCAATAATTATATCGTAAGACCCTAAAGGTAGAATATTCAGATTTAGCTTTGTGTTTTGACCACCTAAACTGAGTTCACAATCATAAATGAAATCTGTTACTTTTCTTTTTGTTCCTATTGCTAGTTGTACTAGCTAAGATTTTGTAAGCTTTACTTTCTTAAGCTTGTTTGTATCCACTACACCAGGAGAAACATAACTTAAAGTAGCTCTCGGATCAATCAAAATAGAAATATAATTATTATTAACTTTACCTTCAACTTCCACTACAGTGGACTGGTGATCATATTGTTGGCCATCCACAACTGCGTTGATTCTGTGTAAGATTCTGCCCACATCTCCCACTGTAGAGGCCTCTTCCAGGTTGTGAACCGTGTTCCTTGCTGCATAATTTAAACATGGATAGTTCTTCCTTAAGTGAGGTTCTCCACATTCTCAACATTTTAACAGTTCTCTGGGGTTGTCCCCAAACTTCTTGGTTCCCAGATTAACTAGTCTACCACCGCCTTGGGTATTCTGTTTATTGGAGTGGAAATATTTCCTTGGGAAATTCTTTGCTGCATTATGGAAAGGCGTTGGTTGATAACACTTCTTCCGCTGGTTCATTATGTCATGTTTCTTGTATTTCCAAGCCTTGGGAAGTTCAAACTGTTGTTTGTATTGATCGTAACACATTCGGGCCTTTCTAAAAACTTCGCTTAAGGTTTTTGGGTTGTCGAACTCGATTTTGTCCTTATAAGACTGTGGTAAGCAGCTTAGGAACTGTTGGATTTTTTACTTTTTCTTTCCGGATATAAGGTATGAACCTTAATAATTCCAAGAATTTGTTTATCATGTCATCCATAGTCATTTGACCGAGTCATAGATCATAAAACTCTTTGGTCTTTCGTTCATAGTAACTTTTTGATAAATACTATTTTTTAAAGTATTTCTTGAAATCCGACCATTCCATCTATTTTTCCTTTAAGCCCTTGGCCAGCTTCAGGTCCTGCCACCATATACTTGCCTTTCCTTTCAGGTTATAAATGGCCATTCTGACCTTCATGTTGCTGAATAATTGTAGATTTGGAAATACTTTTTTATGTCTAGTAACCATGCTTCAGCCTCCTCCCTTGTCATGGATTCCTCGTCAAATGTGGACGATTTGATTTTCTTAAATTCTTCCTCCAGGTGGTCCACCTGTTTCCTCTTGCGTCCTGTGGTTGTTTTATCTTTTGTTGATGGTGTGCCTTTGGAAGAGCCGTCCTCTTTTTCTGCTTCAGGACCAGAATTTTTGGAGGCTCTTTTGCTGACCTCTTCTTCCTTGTCACTGTATTTTGGGATCTTCTTTGTTACAATGCTACGCAACAATACTTCATTTATTTTTTGTTGGTCTTCATCTGTCTTTTTCAGTTTCTCATTATCTGCCTTGAAAACTTGCAGTTCCACAATAAGGTTCCTCATTATTTCCAGAACCTGGGTAGTTGAACTTCCTTCACTATTCTGCATAGGTTCTTTAGTAGGTCCTTACTCAGGATTCTCCTAAAGTCTGATCTCCCCTTCATTCTGTGTTGCCATTATCACAACATAAATATTTTTTTTTTGTTTGTAACAGTTAGCGCTTTTGTTAGTTTTTCATTAAACAAAAAAGTATGTACTAAACATAATTTTTGGCCCTATATAAGGTCCAAGTGTTGTAACCTTTGCTCTGATACCATATGTAATGTACCCCAAATTTCCAACTAATTTTTTTTTCTAGATGCATTACTCTTTTACTCCGTTATACTTGATCTGTTTAAAACTAAGATATTACTGTCTGAATACGACGTGTACTTATTTATATTATCAGTGAATGAAATACGGTGATTACCCTTTCCATGAACTCGTGCTTATTATTATTACTCAAAACATGTGTTAGCATTTGCCATAACAAGTTAAAGTGTGGCCTCTTCATAACACTGTGAACTAGTCATGTCCATAAGGTCTATAGTAACTCTAACCTACATAGTTCTTACTTTTATTAAGGGATCCACCAAGCATTTCACTAAAGTTCCACTTCCAAACAAGTCTTGGTACTCTCTTCCTCATAAAAGAAAGGGGTACTTCAAACTTCATTACGACAATCCCATACAACCATCTTCTTCTCTTTATTATAACCCCTTATAATTCTATATATCAAGAACTATTAAATCATTGATACTAGATACAAAACCCATTACCATAAAGTTTTTATGTGTAAAGTTGTCCAAGGCAACGCATATTTTTGTTGAGTTTATAAGAATGCATTGTTGTGTGTCTTACCTGAAGGGTTTACCCTTGGTCACATACGGCCTCCTTGCAACGACCATACCCTAACTGAACGTCTATTCTAATTGTCACAGTAGTGGACGTTCTCATCATTTTTATTGGTAAGGTTTTCAACACAGTAGTTAGCGAGATTTACACACACCAGTTGAACAACCACAGGGTCACCCGAATAAGGATATTAACGTTGGGGTTAGAAACCTACCTGGCATGACAAGTCACCACCCTAAAGCTTATTTTCCATCATGGAATCCATTCGATTTCATGATAAGGATTAGCACTAACAGTGTTAGTGGGCTTGGTTCAATGCACAATTAATACTTGTCCATAAATACATTGAATTCTCTGGTTGGGAGTTATGAGGTTTCCTGCATGGTGCTGGTCCTAGGTCATTGTGACCAAAACGGATACGCCAGGTGACCAAAGTCACATGGCCCAAGGACCCAAGGCATTCATTCTCCATTACTTGCGATACGAGGGCACTTGGGTAACTAATGCTCCATTTCTCCTTTAGCTCTTATGCATTTTCGTAAAAAAAAATGGCTGCATTAGCCTCTGCAACACCACTCTACATATAACTACCGACGATGAGGGGGTTCCTGCCCTGTGTAAGGAAAGAACAATGTTACACATCTGTCTGGTTTGCTCCATTACTGGGTAAGTTCTCAAAACTCTAATGCTTGAATTAACTGTAAAAAATATGGAAGGTCGGTTGATTTTAAGTCCGTCTCTATAATAGCTTCTTTACGGTTTGCTAGTTGGGGACCTTCCTTTCGCTAAACTCAACTCTATGCAGTATTTTTACCCATGATCTGGATACAATACGTAATTACTAACTCGTGGCGGTTTACGACTTTACCTCTCTCATGAGGGTAACTACCCATTACTAATGGGTTTCTTTAAACTGGTAAGCCATTTTACACCGGTTCAAATTCTAGATTCAGGGATAGCCCCATAAGATTTTGTTAGGGTTTGGTCAACAATAGTTATCCTCATCCACCTCTTTAATGTTTAGACTTGTATTTTGGTGGAGTCGCTCACGGCATACCTATCGTTGCAACTCCTGTGGTTAGAACCCTATTACAGTGACCCTACATATTCAGCATAAGGCTTCCTGTAGAGTAATTGTATACCAAAGTTCTCTGTGTATTATGTCACAATCAATTTTACCATTAGTGAGGGTTTTTTTGTCAAGACCAGGACCTTGATCCTCGTTGCTTAAACTCACACTTTTAATTGGTTGTTCACTTATTGTATTCTCTGCAGGTATGGGTTGCATTTTTAATACTCTGTTTTGATTTAGTACTAAGTCTTCGAGCTATCAACTCTTGCATTGATCCAGAATCGGATTCAGGAGCCTGAATTCGACGAAACCAACGCCATTGCGTCAGTCTTGTCTTCCTGATTCTGGCCATATATTTACTTCGTCAAACGGACTTCGTATGCGAAAGATATCGCATTATGTTCGAAAACCCAAACAAGCAAAAAAAAAGGGTGATTGTACAGTCTGTACAGTGCCACATGGTAGGCTGACTGTACAGGCTGTACAGCTGATGTGGCAGCTCCTGGTGATGACATGTGGCAGGTGATGTGGCATACGACAGGGATTGGACTAGTCAGAGGGTGACACGTGGCACAAGCTGACGTGGAAAACACAGTGGCATGCTGACAGGGCAGTGACGCGGCAGTACGGAGCTGACAACTCGGCGGACAGGTGGTCCAATCTTGTGTTGACAAGTGGCATCATATTTGGCTAATGGGAAGGTGCCGCGTGGCCCAGTCATGGTCTGCCACATGGCACCCATTGGTTGGCTCGTTGGTTTGTGCAAAATATGGGGTCTCCACTGGAGTCAAACCCCCAACCTCCTCCAAGCTACGGACTGGCAGGACTGGGCTAACCACCTGCTCCACCGTTGGTTCTTATTAACCATATGGAAAATAAATTATTTAAATTAAAACAATGTGCTAGTTGGAGGCGGAAAGGGCTGGGGCTTAGCCCCAGCCCATGGTTTCAACCGTGGTCGTGTAACACCCATACACCCGAGGGCGCGGGCACCAGATGCGCGGGAGAATTAGATAGGGGCCAGCCCTTGGACCCCGCGCCACCATGTAACCAAAACACACGAGTCGGGGGGCCTATCCCTCAAGGCTCGGGCTTTTTTTAGGCCGAGGATCTATGCAAAGCCCCAAGAACCGGGAGCTAGCGCAAGAATGGGCCAGCGCTTCGTCCTTTGGGCTAGCGCTTGGCCAAATTTAGTTGCATGTGACCGAGAATATGGGGCCGCGTGCCCAGTTTGGGGGGATTATGCCCAAATATAATTGCAGAGTGGGTTTTTATATAATGTTTTGGATTTTTAATTGATTTTATGCCTGTAACTAATGGATTTTATCCATTTTTGGGAGATATTGGGCATTTTTGGAGGCCA
>ML777209.1:470458-497325 GCA_009831015.1 Picea engelmannii | reverse complement strand
GGAAAGTCTGGAATGCCATTCCCAAATATGTTTGCTGGCAGATTTGGCTGACCCGGAATGATATGATTTTTAATGAAAAGCAGCAAGCCCCTTTTTTGGCAGCAGTAAAGGCCAAAGCCTTCCTCCTGGAAGCAGTTCAACAACAATATATTTCCGATTGTGCCTTGTTGCTTCCTGAAGAAGAAAGGTGGCTGGGTCCCCTTTTGCCTCACCCTCGGAATCAATTGTCAGCTCCTCAAGAAATGAGCCCGGTGTGGAAAAAAAGAGACTCCGAAGCTACCACCCAAGAATGGTGGAGAAGTCAAAAAATCGCCACGATCTTCTTCGACGGAGCCTCTAAAGGCAATCTTGGGTCAGCAGGAGCAGGAGGAGTCATCTATGACTCGGACGGCTTAAGAAGGGACAGTTTTTGTTGGGGCATCGGGCATAAAACCAACAATCAAGCAGAGATCCAAGCCCTGCTCAAAGCCTGTCAAATTGCCAGAGACAAAGGATATAAAGAATTTCAAGCTCTTGGAGACTCAGAGATTTTAATTAAAAATTTAAACACGGATAATTTGTTCACCAACGCAAGCCTCAACAAAACTCTAAACAGATTAAAGAGAATCCTGCTCGACTTTGACTCCTACAAATTCTACCACATCCTCAGAAACTTGAACATCGAAGCAGATCTATTGGCGAACAAAGGTTGCACTCTCGGGAAAGGGCAGCTTCTCCTAAATGAAGAAAATTTAATTCATCCTTGTAATTCATGAGTAATTTGAACTCGGAATTAGTAAAAGAATCAGAAACAGAAGCTTTGTAATGATGGCTGCCATGGTGCATGCCCTTTCTTTTCCTCAATAAAAAGAAAAGGGCAGCAGCTTGCAAAAGAATGTAGAAGGAAGCAAAGCCTGAGAAAGACAGCTGGAACAGAAGCTGAAACACAGAGCTGAAACTCAGATGCTGGAACACAGATGCTGGAACACAGAAGCTGAAACACAGTGTTGAAAGTGTTAGATCTTATGCTGAAACACGGTGTTGCAGCAACTGAAATTAAGAGCTGTTTCTTATGCTGAAACACAGTGCTGGAATAGTTGTTGAATCACAGTTTGTTACATATGCTGAAACACAGTTTTGTCACATATGCAGAAACACAGTTCTGTTAAATATGCTAAAACACAGCGTTGGAATAGATGCTGAATCTCAGTGTTGGAAATTATGCTGAAACAGCGATGGTTCTTATGCTGAAACAGTGATGCAACACTCTTTGTAACTGAAATTGTGGCTCTGCCAGCCCTCTAATAAAAATTATAACCGTTTTCGTTAAAAAAAAATAATACAATATGAGGGAAATGTGTAATTCCTTTTGTGTTCATCATGGAGGAGTTGACAATTGAAATATAAAAAATATTTATAACAAAACGAAATATATCAGTCATAAATAAAATATGTCAATATCAAATTTATATATATAAAGTAATTGAAAGTTACTAAGTTCTTATAATTAAAATATTTCAATATTGAGGGAGATGATATATATCCATGTGAAAAGATTGAGAAAAGTTACAATTCAAAAAATTTGATTGATAATTAACATTGATCTTGTATATGTCCATCTATAATAATGTTATCAATCACTCAAACAATGATTGTTCTAAAACATATAATAATGTTATCAATCACTCAAATAATGATTGTTCTAAAACATATAAATATCAACTTGAGAGACGAAGGTAGTGTGTGATTGACAATTGTTTGTAATAATATCATGATAACCTAGGAAATGAAATAACTATATTCAAAGAGTGAAGACAATAACAATGATGAGATATCATTTTCTTCAAAAATTTAAAACCATATTCAAGATACTAACATTGTGTGCGATTATAATTTTTTCCAACATGAGCACACATAACATTATGCAGAATATATCATCACCAATAATTGCACCTTTGAATCTTATAATTGCACAACCATAATGTATTCATTTGTTTCATTTTATTTGTATTCATAACAATTATTAAATGCAAAGTTTTAATATTAAAAAAAAAAACACTCCAACATTGCCACAAAGAGTTGTACTATGTACATCATTGATCCAAAAAAATAAATAGTATGATAGATACTATTTGTAATCAAAGGCTTTAATGACTATGAAGTGATAACAAGTGATTATGAAATATGTGTATATATCCTACATATCACTATTTCTCTATCATGCCAACTCATCAGACAACATAGAGAGTGAAATCCTAGATGGTATTGTATTCATGTATATTTCTTTCTAAGTTGACTAGACATGATAATTGCTTCATGTATTGACATGTTTAATTTCAACCTTATGTTTAAATAGAGAGCTTTGTTTTGTTATACATTTACTTGATGTTAAATACTTTGATTGTATCGAAATATTGAAAAATGTGTTTATCTTTAATCTTTAACCACTAGATAAAAAGGGCTTGAAGAAGCTCCATTTGAATCATCAAATTCAAACAAAACCAAATTATATATGTTTTAATAATAAAACATTTCCTTTTTTGAAAAGGATAAATAGAATCAAATTATCTACCAGCAACTCGAGATATGAAAATGTGAGATATTTAAACAAAAGGATAATATATAAAACATAAACCAAGACAAAATAAATATGTAGCAGCTAAATTCAAGATATACAATTTAACACTCTAGCATATACCCTAGTCCAAATTCTCACACAAAAAACATAAAATAAGAAAAAATAAATGTGTTAAATTTTATATACAAAATCTAACACTGTAACATAGTTTTTTATATAGCATATACTCTAGTCCAAATTTTCACACAAAAAACATAAAATAAGAAAAAATAAATGTGTATTAGTTAAATTTAAGATATAAAATCTAACACTGTAACATAGGTTTATATATATATATATATATATATATATATATATATATATATATATATATATAATTAATGTTAATTATATGATGTAACCTAGCAATGGGATTGCGTTCTCAATTTCCCATTATAATTTTCTTACAAGTACAAGAAAATTAACAAAATAATTATTATACTTAAAATATGAAGTGTGACATCAAATATGTTATGTCAATTATATGATGTAACCTAGCAATGGGATTGCGTTCTCAATTTCCCATTATAATTTTCTTACAAGTACAAGAAAATTAGTTCAATATGTAGTTTTAACCTCTCACAAAGCTCATTGTTTAAACATAATGACTTTGTATAAGTATATATCCATTGACCATTTATCTACTTACTTGAAGATTAATTCTATGAGTATATATTTATGTATCATGTGGATATAAAATTACTATTTGAAACATAGTACAATTTTGTATATATTAACCTAGACCATAAACCAAATTTCATCTTACAAGAATGGATTAAGAAAATAAAAAAAATTATCTTTTGTCTTACATTATTTATTTTATTACTATTGAAAAAACTATTAGAAATTTATTGTTATGTTTTCATTTTAATGGATTGTTAACATTGTAATATGACGACATAAAATAAAATGACAAAAAAAATATATAAATTGAATTACTTATCCATAGTCTGAACAATTTCTTATGTGAAACATACTTTATAAAAAGACTTGTAAATTTATGGTGTGACTAATGTAGCATGTGATCAAACTTTGAGAGTAAACAATAGGCTCCACCATAGCAAATTCTACAAGATTGCTTTGAGAATAAACAATAGGATCCACTATAGGAAATTCTACAAGGTCTTCTTAAGTTGTTTCTTAGGAAGAATCGACGTTTTGCATTGACAAAGCAAGGAGTTTATCAATAGATATTAATTTTTGTATCCTAAAGGTTATGCCTCTTATACTTAAAGTAGGCAAAAAGAGAACAAATAAGAAGATGAATGAAACTCGCAACTCATTTGAGCAAAGAGAAGGTTGGGATAACCTAAAGTGAAGGATGCTGTCCTTCACTTCACTATGGGAAAGGGATAAACTTTGGCATCCCATGTTTGGATAATGCCTCTAATGTGTTGTAGAGAAAAAAGATTGCCAATTATTTATACCACAAACTTGGCATAAGTTCATATTAATTCAATAAACAAATATTACTAATATTAATAAAAAAGTATATATATATATTTTTGTTTGTTAATTTGTGCAGGACCTGGGATTAACATGTGGCTTGAGAAACCGCGACTCAGGGGCATCTAAGCCGTCAAAATCACCCGGGGATCGCACCCGGCCTGAGCCACACCAACCCTTAACATGGTTGGATTTTTTGTCCCCGCAGGTTTCGAACCGGTGACTTTAACATCACGGAGTGGCTTAACAACACACTCCGTCACCGACTGTCCTACACCTCGGGGACATAAAAAAGTATATTTTAACACATCCAAACAAAATTGCTTTTCTTGCTCTATTGTTATTAATCTTTTCACCTAGCCTTCTTTGTTGTTGTAACTATAGCCAATACATAATACTTGTTTATAATTAAAATTTGTCTTATACTTGTTTATAATTAAAATTTGTCTTATTCAACCACTTATTGGTAGTCTCTGCCTTCAACACTAATTGTATACTTAGTGGAAAAAAGTGCTAAAATACCTATTCAAATATCATATAACAAGTTAAATGCATCATTAATGAGAAATGCATCTTTGAAAACTATCCTTGTCAAACACAGTGCATCCTTTGAGCATTATCATTGCATATATTATAGATAATATGCATTGTCACACTTATTCAATTTTTTCTTTTTAGTAAGAGTAATATTCAATATTTTCTTTCTAGTAACATCTATATTTGTGAGACAATATAACATGTGTCAAATATTTTGAAAATACCTCATAACTCTCTTTCTTAATGCCAAATGCCCAAGATTTACTAGACATATCATTTGCAAAATTAATAATTGTAAAAACATTTTTTTTTTATCTGCTATGTCATGCATTTGACATGGTTTCAAAGAGAAAATGAACAAATTAGTAGGCATAAGTGAAGAAGAGTTAGCTATAGCAAAGCAACTAGCTAGGGTGTAAACATATACTCAATAAGAATAAAATATTTGGTAGTCTTGATTAATAATGTATTTTAACTCTGTGTTTGTGTAGAACTCTAAGAGCTCTAACTTTTGGCATCTTAAATTAAATAGTAAGCAATAGATGTGTTCATAATTAATTCTCTATTAAATAATAAGCATTAAATAATAAGTAATGAAAACAATCATACTCGATATACATATTTCCAAAACCTTCAATGCATTGAAATTAAAACTGAAGAAAAGATAATATTCTTTAAAATTGAAGGGAAATTGAAAAATTCATATCACATGCTCCTCAAAAGTTAAGCAAAATGGGTGGAGCAAACAGCTTCAGAACTACATCAATCCTTCTGGCATCCCAGAACATTATGTAACCAGATCTTCATATGGTTTCCAAACTATGAAATTAAAAAGAAGCTAGATCTGATTCAATTGAGATCAAGTCAATAAAAGTTCGGTTGGGACATTGAATTGACTAAAAATAATAAATCAAATCTGATCTGCTTCGAATTGAACTCGAAGATCTTCAAATAGAAAGTTGGTTGGAACAATGATTGGACAAAAAAAACACTAATTAAAATCAAGTACCGAATGAAACATAAAAGCCAGAGATAGCACCAGGAGGAGGAATCTTACCGAATTACTCACTAATTCTGTCCTGTTTTCCCTTTCAGGACAGCTGATTCAATAATACAAACAACAAAAACTTCATAGAAAGAGTAATAGGGGCTATTACCTTTTACAAGAAATAATTACTTTCATAGTAACCGTTACAGTACCCTCCAGAACACCAGCTTTGGCTTCATTAGACTCCACACACAAGACAATAAAAACAAGCAAATACATACAGAAACATATTTTATCAATACCCAGGAAAAGGGTTCAAAAAGACCAGCATGGCCTTTAAATCTACAAACTACCACCACAAAGACGAAGCACCAGGTGTACAGTCGACTCCTTCTGAATATTATAATCAGACAGAGTACGTCCATCTTCCAGCCGCTTATCAGCAAATATCAGCCTCTACTGGTAAAGCGGGATGCCCTCGATGTCCTGGATCTTAGCCTTCACATTGTCAATCGTGTCTGAGCTCTCCACTTCCAAGGTAATGGTTATCCCAGTAAGGGCTTTCTCAAAGATCCGCGTTCCACCTCTCAGACGAAGCACGAGGTATAGGGTCGATTCTTTCTGAATGTTGTAATCGGCCAATGTCCTGCCATCCTCCAACTGCTTACCAGCAAAAATAAGCCTTTGCTGCTCTGGGAGTGGGCCTTCCTTGTCCTGGATCTTGGCCTTGATATTATCGATGCTGTCTGAGCTCTCAACTTCCAAAGTTATCGTCTTACCAGTGAGGGTTTTCACAAAGATCTGCATGCCACCTCTCAAACGGAGTACAAGATGCAAGATAGATTCGTTCTGGATATAATAGTCGGCAAGGGTTTGGCCGTCTTCGAGCTGCTTTCCGGCAAAGACCAGAAGCTGCTGGTCGCGGTGAATCCCTTCTTTGTCCACGATCTTGGATTTTATAATTTCGATGGTGTCTGAGCTCTCAACTTCCAATGTTATCGTCTTGCCGCTGAGGGCTTTAACGAAGATCTGCATACCACCCCTCAAACGGAGGACGAGGTGCAGTGTGGATTCCTTCTTGATATCGTAATCGGCAAGGGTTCGGCCATCTTCAAGCTGTTTTCCAGCAAATATCAGACGCTGCTCGTCAGGGAGATGGCCTTCCTTGTCGTGGATCTTGGCCTTTACATTGTCAATGGTGTCGGATCTCTCAACCTCAAGAGTGATAGTCTTGCCGGTGAGGGTCTTAACAAAGATCTGCATCTTGAAAATGGAATAAAGCTAATGAAGAAGCCTGCAAATCAACAATTACCATTGTAATACTGAAACCACAAAGTAACAGAAATAAAAGAGACACATGAAAGCAAAAGATCGAGAAAGCTATATATTTCACAGATCATTTTGATAAATTGAAAAATCACTACCATAAGTTGAAAAAACCCTGTCTAAAATTCACGAACCCAGGAAGACCAAGAACACGAAGGAAAGCCCCCCCCCCAAAAAAACCTAAACAATGAACACAAAAGAAACCCAATTTTTTTTTATAGAAACCCCAGCAGATCTCAGACAAGGCTAAGAATATTACCGTAGAAAAACCATGAAATGTCTAAATTATCAAAATTTTGGCGGATTACAAAAGCAACAGCAATTCATACTTCGCAGAAAATATATAGATCTCTCATAAGCCATATATACCAAAAGAAAGGCCCAGATTATCGTATCCGTAATAAAACAAGACAGAGCGCGGATATTACAGGTGATTCAACCTTCAAACCTGTCAAATTATATCCAGAAGCCGCCGTTAATATAGCAAAGGAAGGAGCCCGTTGATGAATATTCTTACAGAGAAATAAAGAAGCTCGCTAACACACAACTGTCTAAATCAAAATAGAACGCGCGCGAAAATAGGAAGAATGCACTGTATTTATAAAAGTGGAGGATGTAGGAAACGGGGAGTTGTATTTAGAGAAGTGGAAGAATTAGTAAACGATGAGTTGTCTTTAGATGAGTTGTGTTTAGAGAGGTGGAAGAATTAGTACACTGTGGTTGTTTTTGTAGAAGTTGTATGGAAGAATTAGTAGAGTGTAGATTGTTTTTATAGAATTTGCATGAAAAAATAGTAAAAGGTGGGTTGTATTTAGAGAAGTGGAAGAATTAGTAAACGATGAGTTGTATTTAGAGAGGTGGAAGAACTAGTAAAATGTGGGTTGTTTTTATAGTTGTATGAAAGAATTAGTAGATTGTGGATTGTTTTTATAGAATTTGCATGGAAAAAATAGTAAAGGGTGGGTTGTACTTAGAGAAATGGAAGAATTAGTAAACCATGAGTCGTATTTATAGAAAAGTGGAGGAATTATGAAACAATGAGTTTATTTATAGAAGTGGAAGAATTAGTAAAGATCGGTTGTAATTATATAAGTGAAAGTTTTTATAGAAGTTGCATGGAAGAATTAGTAAACTCTAGGTTATATTTATAGAAGTGAAACAATTAGTAAATGGTGAGTTGTATTTATAGAATTGGAAGAATCAACAAACTGTGGGTTGTATTTATAGAAGTTGCATTCTCCTTACCTACTTAAGTATAGGGATCAAGAATTACCCTAAAATTACCAAATATTTGAAGTTTGGAAACCCTTTCTCAGTAGATAGTTTTAAGAACACTTTTAAAACTAGAAGCTTAACATAGTTGTTGATGACCCCTCCCAAACCCGCCTTGAACTTAAATAAATGAGTGTTGTTCACATAAATGATTTTGTTTGCCCCAAAGCAAGGAGGATTGCCTTGACTAGCTTCATCAAAATAACCCCAAACCTTAGTCTTATRTATAGGCTCATGAGAAATTTGGCTTTAACAAGTGACCTTTGGTATTGACTTATAAATCACAAAGATAGGTCTACATTAAAAGACACATTAGAAAAGAAGGAACATGCATATGTCCTCAAATATGATCACCACAAATATAGAGGTGAAATTTGAAGAGGTTTCTTGAGATAAATTATATATACCTCTCCCTTGAAGAGAAGCAATCAAGTTTTCAAAAAGCTTATAGGCTTGTCCACTTCCCATCCACAAATTAGCTTCTACCCTTACTATTTCACCATACCAAACTTCCAATCCAAACGATCTCCAAATAAAGGAAAGACTAGGATAACTGTTTTTCGAACTATAGACATGTTAATCCATTCTTCTACCACAGCAGATTCAATGTATTTTTGGGTGATAATTTGACTCCACATTCCCTTAATCAATATGAGCTTCCATAAGCACTTGGCTACCAAAGCCTTCCAAAGTGGATTGAACTAGCTCATGCATTCAAAGTGTTGTAAATGAGTATGCATGTGAGGGAAAATGATTCATGTACACCAACATGTATATATCCATAAATGATAGCGAGAGGTGTTTTTAATAGTATAATATGAGGAAAATGTGTTATTCCTTTTGTCTTCATCATGGATGAGTTAACATTTGGAATTTAAAAAAATATTTATAACAAAACTAAATATGTTAACCATAAATAAAAATATTTCAATATCAACTTTTTATATATAAAGTAATTGAAAGTTATTAAATTCTTATAATTAAAATATTTCAATAATGTGTTGGTCACTATGAGGGAGATGATATATATCTATGTGAAAAGATTTGAGAAAAGTTACACTTCAAATAATTTGATTGATAAATAACATTAATCTTGTTTATATCCATCTATAATAATGTTATTGATCACTCAAATAATGATTGTTCTAAAACATATAAATATCAGTTTGAAAGAGTAAGGTCAAGTGTGTGATTGCTTGTAATAATATCATGATAACCTAGGAAATGAAATAATGATATTCAAAAAGTGAAAAGAATAACAATGGTGAGATATCATTTTCTTAAAAAATTTAAATTGTGTGCAATTATAATTTTTTTTCAACATTAACACACATAATTTTAGGGAGAATATATCCATTATCAATAATTACACCTTTAAGTMGTGCACACTTTAAGTTGGCACAACCATAATGTTTTCACTTATTTAATTTTGTTTAAATTCATAACAATTATTAAATGCAAAGTTTTGATATTCAAAAAATTGACACTCCAACATTGCCACAAAAAGTTGCACTATGTATATCCTTGATAAAAAAATAAAATAACAAAAATATTAAGTAGATTATGAAGTCATAATAAGTAATTATGAGACATGTAAATATCCTACATATCATTATTTTTGTATCATGCCAAATCATTGATAACATAGAGAGTGAAATCCTACATGGTATTGTATTTATGTCCATTTCCCTCTAATTTGAAAAATTAGACATGATAATTGTTTTATGTATTGACATGTTTAATTTCAACCTTATGTTTAAATAGAGAGCATTGTTTTGTTATATGTTTACTTAATTGATGTTAAAAGTTTTTTGAAATATTGGAAAATGTGTTTATCTTTAATCTTTAACCACTAGATAACAAGGGTTTGAAGCTGTTGGAGTATTTCACACATACCTAGGATTTATTTTTCCTAAGGTTTTCCCTATGTTTATTAGTCATTATCCAGTCTCCTAAAGTTTAGGGAGAATATTCTCTTCAGTTTTCACTTTAGTTTGATCAGTTGAGTGGACTCTAGATGCTACATTCCAGGATTATCACCATGCAACATTGGGATCATCATCATGCAGCATTGGGATCATCACCAACTAATGTGCATTGTTTTTTGGATCATCACCGTACTAGCGCATTACTCATGATTCCCTGATCTCCTCCCCACTTCACTTGGTTTCATTCAATTAACTGAAGATTAACAGACTAGTTAACTCAAACTAGGTGGTAGTTCACTCCCGTAACTACCTGAGAGACTAGACTAGATGACAGTTTACTCCCGTAACTGTTGGTGTCACCACCACTATGATGCATTAGTTACTCATGTATCCTATATCTATTGTAAATTATTCACTCTTTGAGTGTGGAATATGGTTAATGAGAATTCTTATATTCTTTCTCTCTTGCTTCTTCTTTCTCAATTTCTCTCTGCAAATGTGTGGTATTTTCTAGCTAAACTTATTATGTGCAGGTTCAACACATTTACAGAAGCAACTTCATTTGAATCAAGATATTTAAACATATGGACAATATATTAAACATAAATCAAAACAAAATAAATATGTAGCAGCTAAATTCAAGATATAAAATTTAACACTGTAGCATATATCCTAGTCCAAATTTTCACACACAAAACATAAAGTAAGAAAAAATAAATGTGTATTAGCTAAATTTAAGATATAAAATCTCACATTGTAGCATATAACCTAGTGAAATTTTGTATATATCATTTAGCAATGACAAACTTCCATATACTATTAAAGGGCCACTCAATAAAATAATTATTGTATTTGAAATATGAAGTGCAATCTCAACATGAAGTACGTTAATAAAAAAATAATTATTATATTTGACATATGAAGTGCAATCTCAACATGAAGTATGTTAATTATATGTTGCAACTTTTTTTCCAGGGAAGAAATTGGTTCAAATTATATTACTGAAAATCTATTTTTTTTTACATCTTTAAGATCACTATAGATGATCATAGTAGAAACTGGTCCATAATCCAAGCTCAAAAATGCTATTAACAAAATAGCACGCAGGGTGTACCACGAGAAACAAAACATGGGTAAAAACCCCAAAACAGAACGCAGAAAAGAAAAACTGAACTAGAAGCCGCACGCCCCCAAAGGACCTCAAAGTGATTATATAACACCGCACACCCCCAAAGGACCTCAAAGTGTTCAATAATAAACTGCACACCCTCCGTGTGGACCTCAAATCTCTAGTCCAAAACCTCTTCTATCCAAGGCGGAAGAGGACAAGAGAAACTAGAAAAAGCCAGAGAGAACAACACCCCCAATGTAACAAACCCTGGAAGCCCTCATCAAAAAATCCAAAGAAACCCACTACACAGCAGTCATAAGAAAATGGTAAAAGCAGAGAAGAGTAAGTCCTCGAACAGCCACCGCTAGCTCCTCCACCATCCGCAGAACACTGCTAGGAAAAACGCCCCTCCACCACCACCTTCGGACCCACTTCTCCCTGCATCCGCCACACCGCACCGCGTTGCACCGCTCTGCAGGTCTACTCATCCTGGATGTGCTCGCCCTTGCCCCTGCTTGACCAGTCCCACTCCTTCTCCCTCACCCACAACCGCTCATTTCCAAGGTATAATAGGGATGCGGCTAGCAAAACCTAGCTGCAACTATGTTGCAACTTAGCAATGAGATTGTGTCGTAATCTCAATTTGTCAATTTGTCATTGTAATCTTCATACAAGTACAAAAAATTGATCCAATATGTAGTTTTAATCTCTCACAAACCCCATTGTCTAAACATAAATATAATGACTTTGTATAAGTATATATCCTTTGACCAATTTATTTATTTTACCTGTAGATTAATTCTATAAATATATATTTATATATCATGTGGATGTAAAACTACAATTTGGAAGATAATACAATTTTGTACATATTAGTCTAGATCATAAACCAAAAGTAATCTATCCCAGAAGAATGGATTAAAAGAATAAAAAGAGAAATTATCTCTTATATTTATCTTACATAATTTATTTTATTACTATTAAAAAATCTATTAGAAATTCATTGTTATGTTTTCATTTTAATGGATTGTTACCATTGTAATTTGATCACATAATGTAAAATTACAAACAAAAATAAATAAATTGAATTACTTATCCATTTATCAAAAGTCTAAACAATTTCTTCTCTGAAACATATTTTATAAAGAGACTTGTAAATTTATGGTGTGACTGGTGTTGGTGAAGCAAAGAAACAACAAGAGGGAATTTGATTCTTACTTGACAAAGCATGGGATCAAACTTTGAGAATAAACAATAGGCTCCACCATAGCAAATTCTACAAGGTCTCCTTAAGTTGTTTCTTAGAGAGTTGAAGTTTTGCATTGACAAAGCAAGGAGTTTATCAATACATACTAATTCTTGTATTCTAAAGGTTATGTCTCTTGGGCACATACCTAAAGTAGCTAGGTAAAAAGAGAAAATAAATAAGAAGATGAATGAAACTCATAACTTACTTGAGCAAAGAGAAGGTAGGGATAACCTAACCTGAGGGATGTTGTCCTTCCCTTCACTATGGGAAAGGGGTAACCTTTGGCATCCCCTATTTGGGTAATGCCTCCAATATGGTGTAGAGAAAAAATATTGTCAATTATTTATACCTCAAACTTCTCATAAGTTTGAATATTAATTCAACAAACAAATATTACTAATATTAATACAAAAGTATCCTTCAACACATACAAACAAAATTACTTTTCTATCTCTATTGCCACTAATCTTTTCACCTAGCCTTCCTTGTTGCAATAGTAGCCAAGACATATACTTGTCCACAATCAAAATTTGTCTTATTCAACCACTTATTGGTAGTCTCAATTATAGCCTTCTGCCTTCAACACTAGTTGTATACTTCGTGGGAAAAAAGTGCTAAAATACCTATTCAAATATCATATAACAAGTTCAATGCATCCTTAATGAGAAATGCATCTTTGAACATTGTCCCTGTCAAACACAATGCATCTTTGAGCATTATCATTGCATATATTATAGATGATTTGTAAAGTCAGTACAATTCCAATGATATACAAAGTCAATGCACTTCCACATTCTAGTAAATCGATAAAATGGAATTTTAAATGTACATAATCATTGCCTTCCCTTTAAATTTGATGCCATAGTTGGCATCAACTAATGGCTTATTGTAAACAATCCTAACAACACACGATAGCCCAATTTGATAAAATTGCTACAATACATATTTATTTAATAAAAAAAATTGAAATGTTTGTAATGAGTGCAACTCAACTGTTATTAACCATATCCATACATATTTCAACAGAAAAACTTAGATAGATATTAACATGTTAAGAAATTGCAAATAGATTGACAAGACCCATAAAATGATTTCACTAGAATGTTCGTCTTAAATAAGTTCAGATATCTCATAAAGTTTATTCTTCTTTAAGGTAATGAATCATTTTAAATTTTAATAGACAAATTAAAGTCATAGTTCTTATTGGAATATGTGATAATGTCTTGTGTGGTATTGTTGAAATGTATTAATTTGGAAGTTAATAATGTCTACTCTTATGTAAAAGAGTTATCATACATTTGTTATGGGGTAAAACACTCTTGTTATCGTGTATTATATAAAAAGGTGAAATTACATTTGTCCCACGTGTATTATTGGGATGTAATTTTTCCATATCTCTCGGTATATAATAGAGGTAAGAGAGACCCTTGAGACACATAAAAACATTGAAATGAAGGATCACATAATGAGCATATACATTGGAATGATGTGAATATGGAGTGTGATGTGTGGGAGCTCAATTGTAAGATTGGATATTTTTGAAGAATAAAGAAGACAATACCTATTTCTGAAGAATAAAGAAGACAATACCTTCCCGTGGATGTTTCCCCATTTTGAGGTTTTACCACGTATATCTAGTTTTAATATTGTTGTATGTTTATTCATATGTCTTAATATTATAACACTTCTACTTATCGTGTAAAGGAAAAAAATTCTCACTATAAATCAGATTTAAATACAATGCTCAATATTGAACAATTTAGCTTGTAACACTAATTTTCACTACCACAAAATAAAATAACCAATACAACAATTGTTAAATGATGTGTTCAATTGCAACTTGAAAGTATTCAATTGCAACTTGGAAGCAATTTATGAAACTTTTGAAACAACTCAGAGTAACATTGTATTATCTTATTCACTTACATAAGTTGTTCTACTTTTATTGGTCATATCAAATTTGTGTACAATGAAGCCTCGGTGTGTCCTAGTGTTGATTGGAGAGTGTCGCTCTCCTCTTCATCTAGTCACAAAACAAAAAACACCATTTATAATTGTGATGTTTCAAACAATGTTTGAACTTTATCAACCAAAATTAATAATAAGAGTTGATTCTTTACATCCCTAAACATAGTGCTTAATTTCTTATTAGAGAATAGAGAACATGTTGCTTAAGGAGGAAATGCACTATTTAGATATGGCCATGTCTTTCTTTGAATTAATTATTAGAGAACGTTACCTAAAATTTGATGATGCCAACTAAGCAAATTAGAGGCAAAAGATATATAAATGATGTCATTAAATTTTGGTAGATAATAAAAAAACTACAATCTTCTTTAATCAATACACTTGTACTTTGACTYTAGGCATTGATTTAAATAGTACACTTGTGTGTGCCTTGACTATAGGTGTTCGTTTGTTGTTGGTGTCTTGTTTATTGTTGTTGGTGTCTTGTTTCTTTAATGTAAGATTTTTCTTTGTCGGTTGTTTGTCATTTTTTGTATTCTATGTTTTCATTATTTGTATTTTTATGCTTGTGTGTTCACAAGCAGTTTTGTTTTCTTGGTATTTTTTTTTTTTTTATGTGTGTTCACATTTCAAAAACAATATTTAGTCTTTATAAATATCTTCCAAGTTGTTCAATATGTAATAAGAATGAATATTTGCAAGGTATAAATAAAATATAATATTATATAATTCAAATATAATATTCTTCCAAGTTATTCAATTTGTAATAAGAATATTTACAAGGTATAAATAATATTGTAGATATCACTTTAAGTTATTCAATTTGTAATAAGAATATTTACAAGGTATAAATAATATTGTAGATATCACTTTAAGTTATTCAATTTGTAATAAGAATATTTACTAGTAGAAATAATATTGTAGATATCACTTTTTAAATGGTGTTTTTTTCAAAATTTACAAAAAATTATGGTTAATATTGTGTGAAAAAGGAAGTAACTAACTACTTCTTTTGTAATTTGTAAGAGTTTTATAGATTTTTTTTATCAAATAAAATTGTTCAAACATTTGGATAGTCACCTCAAGAGTTCATCGTGAATTTAGTCCCATCTAGTAATAATTCAATAAAAGGGTAATAAATAGTTTGGGACAAAAATCTAAGGACTTAAAAGAGGATTATTAACCAATGACTTAATTAAAGGCAAAACAAATTTCTTCCAAGAACCTAATGATTAACAATGTAAAAACGAACAGGTTGTTTTATCAATTTATTAATCAATATAAATGTAAAAACCAATAAAGTACTTATCAATTTATTAATGATTTATTAAGAATCAACAAAGGAATTAACAATTTACTAATAAATTATACCAAATGTAAAAACTAGCAAGAGACTTATTAGCTGGATTAATTGAAGGTGGATTAGAAATTGAAGGTGGATTAGATTTTGTCCAAGAAAATACAATCAAATATACAAACAATTTATTTTCTGAGATATCAATACATTCACTTCTCATCTAACAAAAATATAAAAAAGAATGCAAGCATACTTATACGTCAAAACTGAAAGTAACTTATAACAAAAATCAAAATGTAACCAAAGAATAGCAATATGAAAATAAGTAACCATGGAGGGATAAAATCTCTCCACCCAATTCCTCAATTGCTAAGCTTATACCAAGGTTTTCCCAGTAACTTCTTCTCACAAATCGAGATATATACATCACTTCTCATACTTTCCTCAAATAAGCTAGTTCTTCCCCTCACGCACATGGAAGAAGAACCAACAATGGAACCCCCAATCAATTCTTACCTCCTCCATAAAATCCACTTTTAGGGCACACAATTTGGACATAAGAAATATTATTTAATTTGCACGAAAACCTCCATTTGTCCTTCCATTTGCATGCTCATGCAATTAATCCACTTTTGTTAACTTAATTAATCTTTCATTAAATTATGCAATATTATTAATATTTTCTATTTATAAATGACTAATTTTTTTTTGTTTCTTTATTAAAAACACAAAATTTTCACTTCAATAAGCATAACATTCACTCAAAATGCATTTATTATTATTCTAGTAATATTATGCAAATGAGGGTGTTACAAATATCACACTTGCACTACTAAAAATGTATATTGAACCTTATACTTCTAAATTCTCTTGATTATAATTCCTAAAATGACTAATATGCAACATGCACGTCATAATCGTGCACTAAATCGTGTCATTTATAGTGGTTCACTATTGTTACTTTCTCATATTGTTTTACCTTATTCCTTCATGATTCTCCCACGTTCTTCCAAAAGCATACCATTCACAACCACCAAGTTATCATTCTTTTCCCTCAAATAATCTCGCTCGCCATGTCATGTGTCCCTTTTCTATAACTAGTACATGGATCAATCACCATAGTATGTTATACAACCATCTGTGATTGCAGCACGCGTCAAAGTTTCATCATCATAACTTTGGGGAAGTGCAAGTATTACTTCACCATCTCCTTGATTGTTGGCATATGTGGGGCTCTCTAGCACCCATGCCTCATCTCGAAAATTATGTTGACCTAAGGTATGTGAATGGTATGCTAACCCTAGGAATATCATAAGGTTGGTCCCATTACCTCATAAGGCTCTCATCCCCAAGCATCTCAAAAAGTATGTTGACCCTAGGCATCTAAAAAGTACATTGATCCCAGACATCTTGGAAAGTTTTCCCCACCATTTCACATGGCTTTTATCCCTAGGCATCTCAAAAGGTACATTGACCCCAAGCATCTGAAAGGCACATTGACCCCATGATCCGGATTTTGTGAGCATAACGAAATGACTACAGATTATTAACATGTGCTTAACACAAAATAACAGAGATACAGTAAAACTGGTTTTCTATTCAATAAGGAAATAAGCTGAAACTGTAAAATGCAACGAAAAACAAGCTTGCTGGAATGGTGGCGGCTTATCTCTGAGAAGAGATGTGATGGCTGCGCTCATTCACAAGAAGATGATTACAATGAGGCTGTGAAAGCCTTTTTACAATAAACAAGAATGCGAAAAATCCTAGACATCCAAAAACCTAACCCTAGGAGATGAAGCGCCAAAAGTCATGTGGGCCACGTTTGGGTAAGTTAGTACATCAACTTCTCGGGGTCGTAACTTTTGCATGTGATCTTCGTTTTAGGCGCATGATAACCCGTTGGAAAGGTATCGTCGAGGAGATTCATTTTGGGGGCAATATTGATGGAACTTCCATATTACTCCCTGTTTTCCTAAAAAAACGTCGTTTAGGGCCTCAAAATGGCTCCGGAAGTTTTAGGACCCGAAAAACTGCTAAAAATAGTAAATTACCAAAATTGCCAGAAAATTGTTTTGAGATAGTTGGAAAAGGTGGGTGGCCACCAATATCCACCTGGATCAATCCTCCCTCCTTAGGAAGCAATGGTCTTCATTGCATTGAGTTCCCCCATCAAATGAGGAAATTTCTGTTGAATTTGGCCCCGGGTGAGCCACTTGCCTTGGTGCAGGAGCTACCCTACTTTGACGACTCGATAAAGCGGGATCCTTTGCTGTCGAATGCCTTTGATCTGTGTTTCCACAATCTGATTATTAAATTCTTGTTGTATCCAGTCGGGGTTGAGCTCTATTGGTGTCAGTTGTTCTGCTACTTCTGAGGTGTCCAATAATGGTGGGAAATAAGGGTGAAGGAGATCCACGTTGAACACTGGGTGCAGACCAAGGAAAGGAGGAATGTTGAGCTCAAAATAATTATCCCCCATGACCTCAGTGATGGTTCACGACCCATAACGGAGTGGGCAAAGCTTCTGATGGGGTCCTATAAGGCGTTCTTTCAGCAAGTGCAACCAAACTTTGTTGCCCACCTGAAACTTATGTGGCACTCGATGTTGATCATGGCGCTTCTTGTACTTATCATTGGACTTCTGTAGCATATCCTGAACCTGTTGGCGAATGTGATAGATCCGCTCAATAAACTGGGTGGCTTTGTCAACTTTAGTTAGAGCAGGAGATGAGTCGGTCGAGGTGACTGTAAGGGGAAGTACAACATCTATGGGACCCAATGGTTGGAATCTCAACCCCACCTGAAAGAGGCTATGGTCAATTGAGCTATGCAGGGCTCGGTTGTAGCTATGTTGGACATAGGGAAGGCTCTCATCCCATGTGCAAGGGTGCTTGGAATTATACATGCGAAGGATATGCACAATCATTCAATTTACGACCTCAGTTTGGCCATTTGTCTGGGGGTGGAAGGGCGTGGATTTGGTGAGCTTGGTGTCCAACAGTGACTAGAGGCTCGACCAGAATGTGCTGAGAAATCGACTGTCCCGATCTGAGACAATGGTTTGTGGGATTCCAAAATGTACCCAGAATCATTCAAAGAAGAGCTTGGCAGTGGCCTATGTTGTGTTGCTCTTCTTGCAGGCAACCAAAATCGTCATCTTAGAAAAGCGATCAACAACCACAAAAACATAGTCATTTCCCTGCTCGGTGGACAGGAGGCCCAGCATGTAGTCCATTGAGTTGGATTCTCATGGCCTGTCAAGAGTAGGAAGAGGGGTGTAGAAGCCTTGTTTCTTAGTGGCTGGTTTGGCAATAGCGCGAGCAATATGGGACCTGATATACTTGCTGACCTCCTGTCGAAGTTTCGACCATTATAAATGTTTTTGTAGCATCACCACTATCTTTTCGATGCCAAAGTGTCCTGCCACCCGACTGTAGTGGGCTTCCCAGATCAGCTTCGCTTGCTCTCTTGATGGAACATAGATATGGCCCAGACAACACAACAACCCATCTTAAAGATGGAAATTATCGACAACTGCACTTGCACCCAACATTTGGTAGGTGGTGGTGAAGTCTGGGTCTATCTCATAGAGTTGGGGCCATCCATAGGTCTCATGGCCGCAAGAGTCTAGCACCGTGGTGAGTGCCACGATTGGCGGTCTGCTGAGGCAATCAACGACACGGTTGGTGCTTCCTGCTTTATACTTGATGTTGAGGTGGAATTGTTGCAAGTATGTGGACCACTTTTGATGGCAGTCATTCTGCAATTTTCCTTGTGTCTGCATGAATTGTAGTGGCTTATGATCAGTGTGGATGACTGTCTCCTTCCCAAGAATGTAATGTGTCCACTGGCGACAGGCTTGCACAATCGAGTACATTTTTTTGTCATAAGTAGGGTACTTACGGACAGTCTCTGATAGTGTCTTACTATGATAGGCCACGAGGTGGTCGTGCTGAGTGAGAACAACGCCCACAACATAGTCTAAAGCATCTGTCTCGATCTCAAAGGGTTGTTGTAGGTCTGGTAGTGAAAGTACTAGGGCTGAGCACAAGCATTGCTTCAAATCATTGAACGCTTGTTGTTGGGACCAGCCCCACGTAAATTTCTCCTTACCAACACCCCTAGTTATTTGGCTGAGGGCCCATGCAATATGGGAGAATCCTAACACGAACCTATGGTAAAAATTGGAAAAGCCCAATAAGCTCTGAAGCTCAGTGAGTGTGGTTGGGGCTGGCCAGTCATGAATGACTTGGATCTTGGCTAGATCCACATGTATGCCATGTTGATCAACGATGTAGCCTAGGTAATGGACCATGTCCATGACGAAGGAGCATATTTCCAAGTTGGCGTATAACTTGTGTTGTCGCAGAGTTTGTAGAACCTGTTGAATATGTTGCAAGTGTTTGGCCCAAGTTTTGTTGTAAATGAGAATGTCATCCAGATACACCACTACAAAAGTATTGGTGAATGGTCGCATGATATCATCCATCATCCTCATGAAAGTGGCTGGAGCATTTGTCAAACCAAAGGGCATGACCAACCATTCAAAAAGGCCTTCCTTTGACTTGAATGCAGTCTTCAATACATCTGTGTGTTCTATCAGGACCTCGTGGTAGCCAGACTTCAAATCAATCTTACTGAAGTATTTGGCCCCCGTGAGTTGATCAAGGAGGTCGTCGATTCGAGGAATCGGGTACCGGTTTCTGACTGTGATTTTATTCAGAGCCTGGTAATCAATGCAGAGTCGCCAAGTTCCATATTTCTTCTGTACCAACATGATTGGGCTCCCGCAAGGTGATGAGCTGGGATGGATGTGCCCCTTCTGGAGCAGTTCTTAGATCTGTCACTTGATCTCCTCGTTCTCTAACAGAGAGTGGCGATAGACTGGCCCATTGGGTAGTGGTACCCCGATAGGTGAGGAGAAGATATCTGAGTATTCTTCCACGACCTTATCTACTTGCTTCTGCTATGTGGAGAGTTCGGCTGCAGAGACCCTGGATGTGGATGTGATCTTTCTCTCATTCTGAGAGCGAATCAAGAAGAAAACAAACTTCCCCATTTGAGAGATGACCTTCCTGCATTGCTTAGCAGAGATCAAGGAAATAACACTAGGTGGGACTGCCTCGGGTATCCTGTACAATTTTTTGTTCAAAGCAATAATAACACTATGAGGTCTAGACTCATATACAACATGGCATTTCCATAAATAAGGTTGGCCCAAAAGAAAATCACAAACTTCGATAGGAGCAACATCACACAATACTTCGTCTTTGAAGGGCTTGATGTCGTATGATAGTCGACACTATTGGCTGACGCGGAGATCGATTCCTTGGCGTAGCCATCCAATGGTGTAGGGTTTTGGGTGCGACGCTGTCAGCAGGTCCAGCCACCCTACGACCTCTGCTGAGATGAGGTTCTTCTGGTTATCGCTATCAACGATGAAATGCAACGGGGTGCCTTTTACCCACATATGTGAATGGAAGAGGGACTCTCCTTCTTCTGGCTCATCTAGTTCACCATGCTGGAGCTTGGTGGTAGCAACGGTGGCACTGAGTTCTGTGCCAATGATCTGTCTTCCCCATTCTGGTTCTGAATCAGAGTCAGAACCCGCATTTGATTAAGAGGCTTTCACTTCGGCCACTAACGACTACTTTGAGTGGTAGTCGGTATTGTTATGCCAAGGGCTCTTATGGAAGTCGCACCACTTCCCGGTGTCTTTCTTTGTCTTTCTGGAGCCCTTCTTTACTTGCGGCTTGGACTGGTTGTCCTGATGTTGTCCATATTTTCTTTGTCCTTTGTTCTATGGATTGGGGCCGCCCTTACTTGTCTTTTGTTGTGAGGGGTTCCCAGGCCCAAATTGTCGCATCTTTTGTTTGAGCTTCTGCTCGATTTTGACGACATATTGGTAGGCCGCGCCTAAGGATAAGATATCCAGAAATTCCATTTTGGTATGGATGTATCTATGTAGAGCACCATGATACTTGAGCACTAGATGTCGCTCTGAATATTTGATACCCAACTTGGTGCGCAAGGTATGGAAGATATTTGTGAAATCTTGCATTGTTTGGTCTCTTTCTTGCCGCAGTGTGGTCCATTTGGTATACAAGTCGTCATAACTTCCGACAGGGTAGTATTGTTCCTTAATAACATCCCTAAAGGATTCCTAGGTGGTCGTGACTGTAAATAATGAGGGTTCCTTTGTTTCCTTTTGCTCATAGAAAATTTCCCACCAATATTTGACATGGGGAATGGCTTTGAGGAGCGCAAAAGTAATATTTTCTCTATTTGAAAAGTTATGGACAGAAAAATACCCTTCTAGTAGATTCAACCACTTGTCTACAACATCTATGTCTATATGACCTTCAAATATAGGAATATCGAAGTTTATTTATACCTTGAAGTGGGTTGTGCATCCACTCGAAGAAGATGCGTCGCCTGTTGGTAACCGCCGAAGGATTTGCGTGAAACTATCCATCATCTCGTTCCTCTGTTGTGTGAGGGATTCCTAAAGCAAATTTTTTTGAAAGGATCTCCTGTCCCGACATCTTTATTTTCTCCTTCCATGAGAGGTCGCTTGGGCGTGCGAGAGCTTTTCTCCTCAAGAGAAACAAGCTCGAGACCCAACTCTTTGTACTTCGACCTCGTTGGGGACATGCATTAAGACGACAACGAGCAGACCTCTCTGATACCAATGATATGGATTTTATGAGCAGAACGAAATGACTACAGATTATTAACAAGTGCTTAACACAAAATAATAGAGATACAGTAAAACTGGTTTTCTATTCAATAAGGAAATAAGTTGAAACTGTAAAATGCAGTGAAAAATAAGCTTGCTGGAATGGTGGTGGCTTATGTCTGAGAAGAGATGTGACGACTGCACTCATTCGCAAGAAGATGATTACAATGAGGCTTTGAAGGCCTTTTTACAATAAACAGGAATGCGAAAAACCTTAGACATCCAAAAACCTAACCCTAGGAGATGAAGCGCCAAAAGTCATGTAGGCCTCGTTTGGGTAAGTTAGTACATCAACTTCTCGGGGTCGTAACTTTTGCATACGATGTTTATTTTAGGAGCATGATAGCTCGTTGGAAAAATATCGTCGAGGAGATACATTTTGGGCTTCGATATTGCGCCCCGTTTTCCCAAAAAAACATCGTTTAGGGCCTCAAAATAGCTCCGGAAGTTTTAGGCCCCGAAAAACTGCTAAAAATAGTAAATTACCAAAATTGCCAGAGAACTATTTTGAGCCAGTTGGAAAATGTGGGTAGCCACCGATATCCACCTGGATCACCCCCAAGCATCTTGTAAGGTTGGTGATACAGGTGGATATTGGTGGCCACCCATCTATTCCAACTGGCTCCTCGTGTCCGTTTTTTGTTCAACACGTTCTTTTGTACTACTTTGTAATTGTGGGTTATACACTTCTAGGGTTGTCTTAAGCCCCACACATCCTTCAGGTGGATACGGGTGGCCTCTCGCTAATCCAACTAGCTTATTTTGTATGTTTTTATTTCAACACATCTTGATGTACTTCCAGGGCCGTTTTAGGGCCCTAAACGTTGTTTTTTTGGCTCGCCACAGTTAAATTGTGAATATAGTCAAAATTTGATGGCAGAATGTGTAGTTATCTAAAAGACCTTTCCAACGGGCTATCACATGCCTAAAACAGAGGTTGTATGCAAAAGTTACGACCCTTGGAAGTTGAGGTACAAAATTACACCAACTTACCCATAAGGCCCACATGACTTTTGGCATTTCACCTTCTAGGGTTAGGTTTTTGGATGTCTAGGGTTTTTGCATTCATGAGTAATATCAAAAATGCCTCTAGAGCCTCATTGTAATCGATTCTTCTCATACGAATGCGTGTAGCAGCCACATCTTTTCTTAGAGATAACTACCACCATTCGAGCAAGTGTTTCAGTTCTGCAGTTTTACAGTTTCAACCTATTTCATTATTTAATAGAAGATATCTCACTTGATATTTGTGTTATTCTTCATATCTCTATGTTTATTGTATTCAGTATGTTAATCAGTTCGTTCCGCTCCTAAATCCGGATCAGTTGGTCCCATCACCTCACATGGATATTGATCCCCATGCACCTCGAAAGGTTGATCTCATCACCTCACATGGATATTGATCCCCATGCACCTCGAAAGGTTGAAAAGTATGTTGACCCTAGGAATCTAAAAGCTACAATGACCCCAAGCATATTGAAAGGTATAATAACCATTGGTATGGCATTAGTTATTGAGTTTGTTCCTATCCTATATGATGTTGCTTATATAGATATATTTATTTTGTAGGTATGGACTCCCATGAGAAATTTTATTGAATAGACCCTTTAGGCCCATGGAGTGGCTCTGTTATCTAGATCACACTCCAATCCTAAAATCAAAGCATTAGTTATGATGCGTGTCATATCATTTCCACCTCATGTCCAAAATGTAACTAACATAAAACCACATGCTATCAACCACGTGTCATCATAAGCAACATAACAACATCATTCCATGATAAATACTTAGCATCTACTACATGCCAACAAGAATATACTTTATCCAACACAAATTCATTATTATGTCATCATGTACCTACATTATCATAGTCTATCTTAACGTAACAATATATCCTACATGTATTTTTCATCATGATATATGCATATATTAATAAAAATAAAAATAAAATACTCTTTGAAACATATCATACTAATGACTTTCCAAAACATCATGAAATGCTCTCATTATGATAATCAACACATATGTTATAACATATGTGGAAACACAACAATTGAGAATTCATATACATAAGCAAATGATAATACATAGATCACATTTGAGTCCATAGTAAAAGACCATCCCAAAAATACCAATCTAATATTAGGATCAATTCATGTTGGTTCAAATCTCATTAATGACTATAAAGAAAGGGCACTACATATGTCCCCCAATTCATGTTGGTTCAAGTCTCATTAATGACTATAACAAAAGACGAGACACTACATATGTACTCTCTTTAGGAAACTTTGTCTCGATCAAAAGGTAAGAAATATCCCAACACATGACAACATATTCATCCTCCCGGATAGAAAATTCTAGGGTATATTGCTTCTAGTGGGCCTTCACTTAGTCAAGCAAGTGGTTTTTGAGCTAACAAACCCTCATGTCTAGTATACAAAGTGGTTTGGACCGTAGGGTTCCCTCCTTGGAAACCTTCAATTCCCCTAATTTTAACACATGTGAGGGATCGAGAACATAATTTCCAAGTAAATAAACATGAAATACATTATCAATCTTTTCTAGATGTGATAGTAAGTTAAGACAATACGCAATTGTTATGATCCTCTTAAGGATCTTGATGTACCAAAAAAATCTAGGTGACAACTTCATTCCTTTTCCAAATCTAAAGGATGTCTTAGTAGGTCTAACTTTAATGAATACTTTATTAGATGCTTTTAACTTTTGTTTATTCTTTTTACACATGTAGTTTTTCTAATGATCCCTAGCTTTCTTAAGCCTTTGTTTAATTATAACCCTTTTCTACTCCATTTCTTGGAGCATATCAGGTCCCAACATGGCCTAATCTTGTAATCAAACCCAACCCAATGCAAAGGAGCCTTATATGGTCTCCCATATAGAAATTCATATAATGATGCACCAATGGAATTGTGACAACTATTTTTACATTAAAACTCCATTAAGGAAATACATTTATTTCCATTGACTCTTTAAATCCATATTGTACACTCTTAAAATGTCCTCCACTACTTGGTTAACTATCTTTGTCTAAATACATATTTTATCAATGCCCAGCAAAAGGGTTCAAAAAGACCAGCATGGCCTTTAAATCTACAAACTACCACCACAAAGACGAAGCACCAGGTGTACAGTCGACTCCTTCTGAATATTATAATCAGACAGAGTACGTCCATCTTCCAGCCGCTTATCAGCAAATATCAGCCTCTACTGGTAAAGCGGGATGCCCTCGATGTCCTGGATCTTAGCCTTCACATTGTCAATCGTGTCTGAGCTCTCCACTTCCAAGGTAATGGTTATCCCAGTAAGGGCTTTCTCAAAGATCCGCGTTCCACCTCTCAGACGAAGCACGAGGTATAGGGTCGATTCTTTCTGAATGTTGTAATCGGCCAATGTCCTGCCATCCTCCAACTGCTTACCAGCAAAAATAAGCCTTTGCTGCTCTGGGAGTGGGCCTTCCTTGTCCTGGATCTTGGCCTTGATATTATCGATGCTGTCTGAGCTCTCAACTTCCAAAGTTATCGTCTTACCAGTGAGGGTTTTCACAAAGATCTGCATGCCACCTCTCAAACGGAGTACAAGATGCAAGATAGATTCGTTCTGGATATAATAGTCGGCAAGGGTTTGGCCGTCTTCGAGCTGCTTTCCGGCAAAGACCAGAAGCTGCTGGTCGCGGTGAATCCCTTCTTTGTCCACGATCTTGGATTTTATAATTTCGATGGTGTCTGAGCTCTCAACTTCCAATGTTATCGTCTTGCCGCTGAGGGCTTTAACGAAGATCTGCATACCACCCCTCAAACGGAGGACGAGGTGCAGTGTGGATTCCTTCTTGATATCGTAATCGGCAAGGGTTCGGCCATCTTCAAGCTGTTTTCCAGCAAATATCAGACGCTGCTCGTCAGGGAGATGGCCTTCCTTGTCGTGGATCTTGGCCTTTACATTGTCAATGGTGTCGGATCTCTCAACCTCAAGAGTGATAGTCTTGCCGGTGAGGGTCTTAACAAAGATCTGCATCTTGAAAATGGAATAAAGCTAATGAAGAAGCCTGCAAATCAACAATTACCATTGTAATACTGAAACCACAAAGTAACAGAAATAAAAGAGACACATGAAAGCAAAAGATCGAGAAAGCTATATATTTCACAGATCATTTTGATAAATTGAAAAATCACTACCATAAGTTGAAAAAACCCTGTCTAAAATTCACGAACCCAGGAAGACCAAGAACACGAAGGAAAGCCCCCCCCCCAAAAAAACCTAAACAATGAACACAAAAGAAACCCAATTTTTTTTTATAGAAACCCCAGCAGATCTCAGACAAGGCTAAGAATATTACCGTAGAAAAACCATGAAATGTCTAAATTATCAAAATTTTGGCGGATTACAAAA
>ML777209.1:395011-407371 GCA_009831015.1 Picea engelmannii | reverse complement strand
ACATGCTTGAGAGCCGTTTGTGGTCGTGATTTCTTTCCTGGATTCATATTAAAAAGTTTCCTTTGTTTCCTATAAAGCTGAGCTTTGAGATTTTTTTGCCATGTCAGGTTTCATTTTTTTGGCTTTGGTTGCCTTGATTTTTTTTCCGGATTGTAATAATTTTTAAGATGTCTTCAGATACATAATTTTTCTGTATGTGTTGCCGTATATAGTTTTTTCCCGATATTTGCTTCCATAGTGACTCTGTTATTCTTGTTATATAGTTGTTTCAGTAGTCAATTTTTTTTTGTTGATTTGCAGGTATTCCCCATTAGCTTTACTCCGATTTCAAGATGCAGATCTTTGTCAAGACCCTCACTGGCAAGACAATCACTCTCGAGGTCGAGAGCTCTGACACAATTGACAATGTAAAGACTAAGATTCAGGACAAGGAAGGCATCCCCCCTGATCAGCAACGTCTGATCTTTGCTGGAAAGCAGCTCGAAGACGGCCGAACCCTTGCCGATTACAATATCCAAAAGGAATCCACCCTTCACCTTGTCCTTCGTCTGAGAGGTGGTATGCAGATCTTCGTTAAAACCCTCACTGGTAAGACGATTACTTTGGAAGTTGAGAGCTCGGACACCATTGACAACGTGAAGGCTAAGATCCAGGACAAAGAGGGCATACCCCCTGACCAGCAACGTCTGATCTTTGCGGGAAAGCAGCTAGAAGATGGCCGAACCCTTGCTGACTACAATATTCAGAAGGAATCCACCCTACACCTCGTTCTCCGTTTGAGAGGTGGCATGCAGATCTTTGTCAAAACCCTCACTGGTAAGACGATTACTTTGGAAGTTGAGAGCTCGGACACCATCGACAATGTGAAGGCCAAGATCCAGGACAAGGAAGGCATCCCCCCTGACCAGCAGCGTTTGATCTTTGCTGGAAAGCAGTTAGAAGATGGCCGAACCCTTGCTGATTACAATATTCAAAAGGAATCCACCCTGCACCTCGTCCTCCGTTTAAGAGGTGGCATGCAGATCTTTGTCAAAACCCTCACTGGTAAGACGATTACTTTGGAAATTGAGAGCTCGGACACCATCGACAATGTGAAGGCCAAGATCCAGGACAAGGAAGGCATCCCCCCTGACCAGCAGCGTCTGATCTTTGCTGGAAAGCAGTTAGAAGATGGCCGAACCCTTGCTGACTATAATATCCAGAAGGAGTCCACTCTGCATCTCGTTCTACGTCTTAGGGGTGGTATGCAGATCTTCGTCAAAACCCTTACGGGCAAGACGATCACCTTGGAAGTTGAGAGTTCTGACACCATTGATAATGTGAAGGCCAAGATCCAGGACAAGGAAGGCATCCCCCCAGACCAGCAGAGGCTTATCTTCGCTGGCAAGCAACTGGAGGACGGTCGTACCTTGGCCGATTACAACATTCAGAAGGAATCGACCCTGCACCTTGTGCTTCGTTTGAGGGGTGGTATGCAGATCTTTGTGAAAACCTTGACGGGGAAAACTATCATCTCGGAGGTGGAGAGTTCGGACACCATTGATAACGTGAAGGCTAAAATTCATGATAAGGAGGGCATCCCTCCCGACCAGCATTGGCTGATTTTTGCTGGTAAGCAGTTGGAAGATGGACGTACTCTGGCTGATTATAACATTCAGAAGGAGTCTACTCTGCATCTGATGCTCCGTCTTTGTGGTGGTGGCTTTTAAAAGTTATGTTGGTCTTTAGCGGTTATCTAGAAGGGTATGAATAAAAGGTGTTTCTGTATGTACTTCTTTGTGTTGTGTCAACTCTATTATGGTTTGTCTTTGCGTATGTGCGGCCGGTTGAAGCTAACACTAGTTTTCTGGCCGGTAATGCAATGGCAACTTTGTAAGTCGTTAATACTTTTTTAATACTTCGTGGAAGATTAAGATTTATGTTATTCTTATTCCAGTATTTTTAAATGAGTGTGCAGTTTTAAGATCGTCATTGCTAATGTTTTTCACTTTGAAATGTATCATTTAAATCCCGACCTTGTTATCTGAAACACTGATGTTTCAGTTGGGATTCTTAGATCATTTTTGAATTTCTTTTCCGAGATTTTTAGTTCGGATTCTGAAGTCCTTGATTTATAGTTTGTGTTATTATATTGCATAAAGGTTCTATTTCTGTTGTTATCAAGTTGATTAAATGGTTAGGGACAGGAGTTGCTGATCTTATTTGCTTTGTTTATTTGTATATGATTTTTATAAGCATGTGAATTTGAGGAATGATTATCTATATGAGAAATTTCTCAACCTGGTGCAGGTCAGGGATTTCATTTTCTTGATGCCATTTGAATATTTTATGGTTTAGATTTAAATTTTAATGTGCGGGGCTACACAATATGAAAGCCCATCCGAGTAACCAGTATTACTAAGAGTCTACCACGTCTCCCAATTGAAATCCAGTACTACATACATTTAATTAGTGATTTAGTACTTGATTTGATTTGAATTTGTACCCCCGACAAATAAAGTCTTTACCGACCAGTTCTTTGACACTATTGTATAGATCTATTTGAACTAGATCCAACATATTTTCAACGGTATAGATTGCCAACGAGGCAAAATCTTGTTTCCAGTTCTTGTATAGGAGAAATATCTAATGTTTGAAGGTGTTTGAACTATCCAAAAGTATAGAAAAAACTATCCTATATGTATAGAAAAAACTCTCGAAGATCCAATGGTATGGATCGAAACGTTGGGAATAAGAAAAAACTAAAACGCAGGTCTCCAATTTCATATATTTTCAACTGCATTGTTTGCCAACTGGGCAAAATCTTGTTACCCCTTGATTTTTGGTTGCCCTGTACTGCCAACTTTCTGGAAGGGCTTTTTAGTAGTTTGAACATCTTTGAAATCTGCTTGGTGCCAAGAGATGCCAATAAACCGATTTAATAGTCGTCTTTTGCACCAGAATTGGATCCTTTTATCAATTTGGGCCACCAACCATTGGGCTTTTTAGTAGTTTGAACATCTTTGAAATCTGCTTGGTGCCAAGAGATGCCAATAAACCGATTTAATAGTCGTCTTTTGCACCAGAATTGGATCCTTTTATCAATTTGGGCCACCAACCATTTCCGATCCCCAACATTGTAATTGCTAGGTTTTAGATTAAAGCCTAACTATTTGAAACCTTCTCCTAGCTCTCGAATTGTAAAAGGTTTTAGATTAAAGCCTAACTATTTGAAACCTTCTCCTAGCTCTCGAATTGTAAAATCAAATAAGGTAGGTTTGGCGAGTTTGTACTCGAGCATCCGGTAAATAAATAGCTGATTTTTCAGGATTAATGACCATACTCGAGGCCTCATAGAAAAGCTCCAATATGTCTTTCAAAGATTTTCCATTTGCTTCTGCACAGGAACAAAGATAAGAATATCATCTACAAAGAGCAAATGCGAAAGATTTTCAGATTGCCCCATTTGGATACCATGAAAAACATTTAAATATTTTAGCTTAAGAGATCGCCTTGCTAAGGCCATCATCCTCGACGAAGACCATGGGTTGGATGGAAGAAAGGAGAACCTGCCCCATTTATAAGGACACAAATCATGATCTCCACTTTACCAAGGCTAGATT
This sequence comes from Picea engelmannii, assembly GCA_009831015.1. Taxonomy (NCBI): domain Eukaryota; kingdom Viridiplantae; phylum Streptophyta; class Pinopsida; order Pinales; family Pinaceae; genus Picea; species Picea engelmannii. The sequence goes on along the minus strand of ML777209.1, from coordinate 403,769 downwards.
GAACCCAATCTGAAGAAGCAAAACCGACAGCTTCATGGATTAATAAACCCTTTACAAAACCAAACTGCTCGCCAGAAATGGCATTAACAAGCATTGGTTTTATGCGAATTGTTATGATCTTAGCAATTATTTTGTAGAGGCTATTACAAAGAGCGATTGGTCGAAGTCCCCACTGCCTCGAAAAACTACTCAAAATTCAATAGAACATCCATCAGGCCCAGGGATTTTGTCCTTTACAAAAAGGGAGATAACCACCATAAGTACTTCTAAAGTAATCTCATGAAGCAACTCAGCATTTGTTTCTTCAGAAATGAGACCCTGATATGCTCTGGAGCTTTAAAAAGACCTTGGAAGTGATTGGACTAAGCTCCCAGATTGTATTTTTATTTCTCCTATCATTTGCAAAATTTTGAAAGTATTTAGTATTGTGGTCACCTGCTTTGATCCAAAGAGCACAACTTTTTATGTGCCAATTTTGTTCATGTTCCAACAATAAAGAATGCCCGCGAGATTCTAAAACTCTGCATTTTTCCATTGCGAAATCACCCAAAGACAATGAAGAACTATCATGAATGTGTGCTAACTTGTCTTCAATGAACTAAAGCTCCAATCCAACAACTTTCTACCTTTCTCTAGCCCATGAAGAGACAAGGTCCTTAAGCCTCTTAAGGTTTGAAGCAAATTGGGCACTTGCTAACAAGAAATGATCTGAACGAAAGGACTGCCAATTACCTCGAACCAGGGCTATGAAATCTTCATATCCCGCAAGTGGAATTGTATTTGAAAGGGGATCTTGGCTGCTCATTAGGTAGACCCAATTCGAGAAAAATAAAAAAGTGATCCGATGAATGAATCGTCCCAACTCAACACCAATATAAACCCTTTGCTTCCAACAAGTCTAGAGATGCCAAAAAGTGATCCAAACGCCTTGCAATGCCTTCCGCTCCATTCATATTGTTTATTCAAGGTGCTCAAAGTAAGATTGGTTCGACATCAATCCGACTGTGACGTTCAATTTGCACAGTGAAAAAAGAAGCCAATTTATCTTCTCGAGCCACATACCCCCAAATCTCCTCGCTAACAGTGAAATTGAGGTCGCCTCCAATAATGAGCTCATCTAGCCTTAAACACTGTAAACCGAAAAGTTTGGACCAAGAAAACTTTTTCCCCTCATACAGACCATATATGTTGAGGGCAGAAAAACTATGGTTCAATTCTAGGCAGAAGACCTCGATAAAAATACCTGAAGGAATTGAAAAACAATTGATCAATTTTACAGTAAGAGGAAAAACCTGCGAGCAAGCCACCCGAATTACCAACAGACAATTGATCAATTTTACAGTAAGAGGAAAAACTTGCGAGCAAGCCACTCGAATTACCAACAGAGTCAATCCCGAAAAAGCTCCATCCTAGAAGAAGCTTCTCCAACTCGGGGAATAGTGACTCACAAGCACCCATAGATTCTTGGATCAACACAATTGTCGGACTGCTAACTTCAATAAGACGTCAAAAGAATAGTTTCTTAGCCTTCCCCACAAGGCCTCAAATGTTAACTGACATGATTTTCATGGGTGCCTTGAGGATGGGGCTTTCCTGCTCTAAGAACTCTTGAAATAAGGCGTTGACGACCTTGTGAGACTTCTCTTGATGCCCTATCTTGGGCATGTTTGAGGGGAGATTTTTAGCCCACTATGCCAGGCCCTGGATCTTTTGCAGGGTTATAACCTAATCCTCTGAAGACAACAAGCTCCTGTGTAGGAACCCTAGGTTTAAGAAGGTAAGGATCCCTACCCGAAGAGGAGGACATGGATCCAGAGGAGGAATCCTGATAGAACAAAAGGTTTCAAAGTAACATGATTGGCTGCACAAAACCTTATAATCAAATGGAGGGAGATGGGAGGATATTAACTTACAATCACGGTGAGAAATGGGGGAGCTCTTAGTCCATAGTGACTCAAGCTTGCTCCATTGTGTCATAGATAAACCAAGGCCTTCGTTGAATATGTCCCGAAGCTCGGTGCCCTCGTTCCCAGATTTTAAGTTTTGTTTTATTGGAACATGTGCAACATTTGGCTCATCAACTTGGTTCACAATCAACCTTGGATGCTTATGTTCTGAGATGCCTTCCTGAGCAACTTTGTCCCCCGTGTTAGGAATAACCTCCTCGATTCTAGCCGAAGAAACAAACCCCTTTGAGACCTCATTTGAAGGAGGTTTACCATGATAATTTTTTCAAAAATCAAGCGTGCAGTCAGTGAGAACATGCCCGATACCATGACACCATGACCAGGGTCCAACTCCACTAAAATTTGAGCCACAAATCTATGCAAACTATATTTACAGCTTGTGTCAGAATTAATGAAGGAACCCAAAGATTCCCCGATAGCCTTTAGGCCCTCGTCGAACCAAAACTCCAAGCACACATTGGGAAACTTAATCCATGTCGAGAAAACCTCTTCCTTTGCATCAAAAAGAGTATGCCACGGTTTTAGACATAGAAGATGACGATCCATATATCATCTCGCAACTAGGATTTTCATGGCCTCTTCTTTTTCACAGAAAACGAGCCCAATCCATCCCCGAGATAATAGGTGAAAAGTGGGGAAATATCCCAAAACCGGTTTCCAATGCACCTCTGTCCACGTAGAAAGAGAATCAACAGAGGTTCTACAACCACTAAACTTACCAACAAGGGCTCGACCCTCAAGATCTTCAATCTGTTTCACTTTGAGATCCTGCCCCACAACCAGTTCAACATTACTGCCACTGAAACGAACCACACACCACCACTTCCATTTTACACCCTCCGCCTTTGGACACCCACCACCCTAAAGACCATCAAGAGAGTTTCTTGCCAAAAACCAGTATCGACAATTAAACCCTCGTTAGCCATTGTGTGGGCCTACAGGATCTACGGACGATGAATAGGAGAGCCTATAGGAGGGTTCGAAATACCTTCGAAAAAATGACTTTGCATTGTAAAGGCTCTTGTCGAGATGGAGAAAGGGAAGTACATCCTCCAAAAGTCTTGATCCCGAGATAAGAGAAATTGATCTAGATCCGTCCAGATCCAAGTCAGAGATTTGATGCGAAGTACAGACTCCCACATGCCCGACACACGCCTCCTCTTCATCATCGGATGGGTCTCGAGAAGTGAAATGCTCAGATGACGAAAAGATGTCTGACTCTGTCATAGATTCCTTCGAGTAATCTACCAAAGGACAATAGTCATCCTTACCACTTAGAAATGGTAAACACTAGATGATTAAGAAGAAAGAACGAGAAATGAAAGAAGGGAAGAACGAACAATGAAAGAAGGAAAGGAGTATGTAAGAAGGAAAGAAGGGGCAAAGGAGGATAAAAGGAAAGTTCCCTCCCCCATGTACCCCCTCCTTCAAAGGAAAAGAAGGAAGACCAGAAGAAGATAATAGTGTTGAAGAAAGCCCATAAATTGTTATAGAGCTGAAGAAAGGCGAGAAACATCAATTGAGCTAGAGAAGGGCAAGATGAGATAATTGAGCTAGAAAGACAAGAACACAAGATCTCCACTTGTCCACCTACTCAGTGCGTTGCTGCAGAAACCTGAGGTCGCACGTCGCCATCCCCAAGATTGCCTTGTCATTGTAAATTTATGTTTTCAAATTGAATCTTATTGCACAGGGCAATTACTATGTTAGTATCAAGATTTCTTGGATCATAGAGTTTGTGACGGTTCAAGCCATAGATTTTTTATATATATGTAGACTTTTTACTCCATAAACAATATTTATGTACATATCCATAGAAGTTAACAAAAGAAGGAAGTTTAGTACATAGGTTGACATTTGACAAGAAGATAATAAAGGCTGCCATGACTGTCATTTTTGCAACTTTTGGTTCTTTTGTTAAAAATATGATGTCGCCCTCCGCGGCCCTTGATCATTAACCACCATTGTTGATGGCCTATTTTGCCTTAAGAATGTTGAAATCACCTTGAATTGGCCACACATGTTCCATAGTTCATTGTTTTTTAATACATCTGATGTTTCATCCAAATCCTACACCTCTCGCTCGGGTTGAGCACTCATATCCAATTCCAGGATCATATTTGGATTAAACATCACATGGTCTCGTTTACTTTCTAAGTTCTATTGCTCTTCTGACCTCTGCTGAGTTGGATTCGATGCCCTTCTCAACTCACTGAGAATGAAAATCCATCATGTCTCGGAAATGAAACTTGGCTCTTGCTTGGGTTGACTAGGGATGAATTTCGGAGCGAGCTAAATGCCAAATAAAATGTTTCACTTGCAGGTGATTTTGTGTAGTTTTTGGGTGCATTTTTTGTTTTTTAAGTAGGCAATTAATTTTTCATTTTTCATACACATTGTTCTTTGGCCAGCAAGTATCCAAAAATTATCTTCATAGAATGCATTGCTATGTAGTTTATTTAATGATATTATTAATATCAAATCAAGTACAAATAAATATGAAAACAAAAGATTTTATCATAAGTAGAAGAGATTACATTAATGGATCATACCTTGCATACAAATGAAATAGTTATAAATTTCTTTCCTATTAGTTTGTTTCGCTCAAGGTTAAATCGCTGGGAAACAACATTACCATGTTTACAATGGTTTTTTATAGGTTAACATATTATAGATTTTAGTGATTTAAAAGGAAAATATTTTTTTTAGTTTCCTTTGGTTTTTATGTTAACAAGTTATGAAGTTTAGTTTTATTGTGAATATTTTGAAAATTGGATTTAATATATTTTGAAGTTTGGGGTCTTGGGTTGTCAACTTGTTTTCTTATGTTTGAGAAAGACAAGTTCTTAGCCAAGATAAAATTTTATGTTTTAATCTAGAGGCCAAAAAGCAGTTTCAAGCTAGATAATGTTTGTAAGAAATTAGGTTTATTGTATCATCTTCGAGGCTATAACAATGATGTCATGAGCTTTCAAATAGCATATAGCCTTATCATATACATGAGACCAATTATTATCTTTGGACACAATTTAACATAATATAGTTTTCTAAATTCTCCCCCCACTCCCATGTTGGGGGAGATATTAGGAATAACATATTGGATGTCTATGGTCTTGGTATTCATGAGTAATGTTAAAAAGGCATCTGGAGCCTCATTGTAATCATTTTGCTCAGACGGATGCACATAGCATTCACATCTCTTCTCAGAGATAGCTACCACCATTCGAGCAAGTGTTTCAGTTCTGCATTTTTACAGTTTCAACCTATTTCATTTATTCAATAGAAGATATTGTTCACTAGATATTTGTTTTGTTCTTCATGTCTCTGTGTTTATTGTATTCAGTCTATTAATCAGTTCGTTCCGCTCCTAAATTCGGATCAATGGGATCATAACGTTCTTCTCTTCATTTATTTTTCTTCATGCATGTCCCCGACAAGATCTGGGTACAAGAATTTGAGACTCGAACCAATCGAGCCTTTGCAAGATCGGTCGTGTCGAGCCCGACAACAACCCACGGGGCATGAAAAGAAAGATGGAGTAGGAGATCCTTTTAAAATGTTGCTCGAGGAAGCCCTTGTGCGACAATGGAACGAAATGATGGACAACTTTGTGCAGATCCTTCGGCAGTTTCTCACGGGAGAAACATCTTCATCAAATGGCCATGCAACCCCCTTCAAGGTACATGTAAATTTTGATATTCCATTATTTGAAGGAATGATAGATGCAAATGTTGTAGATAAATGGTTGAATTTGCTCGAAGGGTATTTTTTGGTCCACAATTTTTTCGATATGGAAAAAATTATTTTTGTACTCTTTAAGATCGTTCTCCATGTGAAGGACTAGTGGGATACTTACTCTGAGCAAATGGCTTGTTATCGCTCAGTTTGTAGTTTAGATCAAGTAGCTTAAAGGTAAGGGTCAAACTGGCGTAACAGGAGCTTCCCCTCCCACTGTCACCTCGATGGGGGGCTCTTTCTATTTAGGGTGGCTAAACCCAAGGGAGACGTCCCTAGCAATCTGGGGTTTTGGAAGGCAAAGGTTTAAAGGATCAAGGCAAGTTTTTCCCTTTCACAGATTACCGCGAAGAAGATAGTCAAAAAGAAGATACGCCACAAAGGAGGCACCTGTTTGCGAGACAAGGCAACAATAACACCAATACATGCAACAGTGGTTAATATTTTTTTAATCAATGACTATCAATATTATATACGAGCACATACAACAGTAATTATTGACGAAGTCAATGATTGCAATAAAGACTATGGCTTATAATGTTACTTCTCAATAAATACAGAATGATATAGCATTCAATAGAGATGATCAATCCTTGAATTAACACAATGCATCAAATATCATTAATTGCTCATTTACAAAGGCTGTTGCGTCACTATACTAGAGGTGACGTCAGCGTAGTTCTAGGGTTAGTATTATAGACAAAGAGCTCAACGTTTTGCAAACAGGCCAATGAAATTCATCAACACATCAATGTCTATCATCAGATGACTAAGCCGCAATGTTTTCCATCAATCGAAGGTTCAGATAAGGCATGACGTCATCATCATTTTTAGGGTTAGTAGACGTTAGTGTTAGTTAGGGTTTCAAATTTAAGAATTTAGAAAAGTTGTTTTGGCACCAGAAGCTCAACGTTGGAGAGATAGACTAGTGCCTTAGGGTATTATGGAGTCAGAAATAAGGGCAAGATTTCGGGAGAATCAAAATCTAAGGATTGGAGAGTTAGGTTCTATGGTGCTGCAAGGGCAGGGCCCTAGAATCAAAACCCTAAGGCGAGGAGGCTCATTCCGGTGTTGCTTAAGCAAGGCCTCATGCTCCTCCCTTTTTCCTCAAATATCTTTGGCAAAATGATTAGCTTTAAAACACAAATCTAAGGGTGAAAAGTGTTGTAAGAGCAAGGCCCTTCAAACCCTAAAAGTCAAAATCCTAGGTGTAGAGTCAACTAGGCCTAGGACGTTTTCTTTCTTCAACTTATGTTTAAAAAGTTAACTCAGAAAAAGGGTGACTAGTGTAGCAACGGCTAGGCTAAATCCTCCTTAATCAATGGCTAAAACAAGTTTCTCAATCATGGGGACATATAGCAAGGACCTACTTGTGTGCTTGCTACCTAGGGTTTCAATGATTAAACAATATAATAACAATGTAACAATAAATGCAAGAGATTTAACCTACAACCATTCATTTAAGAAGTTTTGCATGAGAAATACACTTACAAATCATGAAGATAACTTATCAAACCCTAGTTGTAAACCTTCCAATGAGAGAAAACACCATAACATGCCAAGAACAATCCTCCACAAGAGTTGCGCCTCACTTCCAAGAGCAATAATACCAAGACAAAAGACAAAAATGCATCTCTCACAAGAGAGTGAGTTATGTTATGTAAAAATGAGAGGCAACGTCCTCTATTTATATCATCCAAATGAATTTTAATATTAAAATTAGGTCATTAAAACAACCGACAAGGCCGACTTTCAATTTTACACTGTTTTTACATTAAAGGCTAAGAGACGTCGTAATATGAGCTAAAAAGGAGACGTCAGGCCCCTCTGAGGGAGACGTTGGCCCTTTTTGGGCAAGCTCAGCATCCAGGAAGCAGAACGTTGGTCCTTCTAGGGCTCCTGCAAGCTGCCACACGTGCCAAATGATCCCAACACACTTCCACATGCTCCAGAAAACGTCCAACTGCCTCAGATGATGTCTTGTCCATAAAAAACAATCGTCCCATCTGCAGTGGGTGACCCCCCCTAGGCTGGGCTCTGCTAAAGTGTCCTAGGTAGGGACATCCTTCTTTCTCGTGCAATGGCTCATCACAACGTTGTCCTACCTCTGCCATCCCAACAACCATCTGATGGACTCTTCAGCCCCATGGAGGTCCGAGCTAATCATATCCCCATGTGTACCGGTCCACTGGTACCTGTCCGTCGGGTATGGTCCTGCACATAAAAAACTACGCCCTCCATAGGCTCATCAGTCCTTGGGATCATAGCAATGTTAATCATATTTCATCATTAAATTTATCAAATACATGCATGAAATCCCTAACATATCATCTAAGAGCTCAAAGACATTACACATATCTACTATATAAAGCTGAAGAAAACCAACAGAATAACCTATTGGGCTAATACCCACAAGAGAAGGAAAGTTTCCTCAGAAGATCATTCAAGCCATGTTTTATGAGGTGATATGGTCTAGGGATGTCCAGTCACAATAAGACCAACGACAGATGTTGTTTGTGGGTGCCTTTGTAGGAGGCGAGCTGTACCCGTCATGGATGCATTTTTTTCAAGCCCCTTTATTGCCTTTATTATTTATTTATTTATTTCCTTTCTTTTTTACTTCAAGGTTTGACCAGAGGACACTGCCTTGGCGTGGTGACCAGAGCTGACAGTGTTACCCACTGGTATCTTCACAGAAATGATAAGGCTGGCTCGTGATGAGACCCCCTTTCCCTTGGCCATGCAACCAAAGGTCACTACCCTGGCGTGGTGACTAGATAATGGCAATGTCATACTGCTGGATACCTATGAACATAATGGGCCGGCTCGTGATGAGACCTCCCATCCTCTTGGTTAGGTCTTGTTTTGTTATTTTTCTTAGGGTCCCTTCAGTTTCTTATCGAGAGACCTTTTATTGCCTTCTCGGGGATCCCTGGGCGAAGCATCTCTAGGTTTCATTTCTTATGGATTTTATCTTTTACTAGCTGCTTTTACCCCCTGGGCCTTTAGCCCCTTCTTCCCACAAGACAAAGTGTAACCCTCAAAAGGTCATCCTA
>ML777209.1:378707-389173 GCA_009831015.1 Picea engelmannii | reverse complement strand
GTCATACTGTTGGATACCTATGAACATAATGGGTCGGCTCATGATGAGACCTCCCATCCTCTTGGTTAGGTCTTGTTTTGTTATTTTTCTTAGGGTCCCTTCAGTTTCTTATCGAGAGGCCTTTTATTGCCTTCTCGGGGATCTCTGGGCGAATCATCTCTAGGTTTCGTTTCTTATGGCTTTTATCTTTTACCAACCGCTTTTACCCCGTGGGCCTTTAGCCCCTTCTTCCCACAAGACAAAGTGTAACCCTCAAAAGGTCATCCTAATGTCCAGACTAGGGGAATGGGATGGATGAATGAGAGATAAGATGTAAAATGATATAATGGTGGAAGCGGATGATGGCTCTTCAAATCCCCTTTGGTGGCTAACCAAAACCATGAATACAAGCTTGCTAAGTCCCCCCATTAATCACCCCAACAATGGTCAAGTGGATTAGTGTAAGATCCAAGCAGTCATCAGAAATGAAAGGAACCTAATGCATATATAAGAAGGTTATAATGATCAAACATGACACATACCATGATACCTTGGACCAATTACCTCATGGAGCAAGAGTCCTCTCTGATGCAAGTCCAAGCCGATGGTGATGGAAGTTGTTGCTGCTGACAGGACAAGTCTGGCGAAGAAGAAGAAGAATGGGCCCTCCAGGGCCATGCTCAGGTCAATCCTGCTCTCGGTACTTCATGTCTAAGACCTGTGGGCCTCGAGACATGATCTCCTAGTTATCCCTAGATGTAGGGGATAACAAGGCCATAGGGGAATCTGCAATATCTGTGGTTTTCTCTACATGAGATTCTTTTTGTGATGCCATTAAAGAACAATACTACCATGTTGGAAGCTACGAGGACCAGTACACCAGATGGACCACCCCGCTTCAGGAAATGGACTAGACAGTACCATATTTCACCAATATTTTCCATATCCTACGCACCAAATTGGGTATAAAGGCTTTGAGAGACATCTGGTGCTCAAATACCGTGGTTATTTGCATCGATACATTCAAATAGAAATGTAGTTTCTGGACATCGCCTCATTGGGTATGGCTTATAGATATGTTGTCAAGATCGAGAATAAATTTAAGCAGAAGAGGCAAGAGTTTGTATTTGCAAAATCCTCATAGCCGAAGCAGGGCAAAGGTAGCCCCAACTCACACAACAAGGGACAGAGCAAAGATGGTCACTCTCAGGACAACCAGTGCAAACCACAACAGAAGAAGGGCAATGAGAAGGCGAAGGACACAGGAAAATGGTGTGAATATCATAAAATCCCTTGGCATACCATTGAAAAATGCCGCTCCAAGAAGTCACCCGTGGTTGAGTTGAAGGCTTCCGAGTCAAAGGTCAATTCTGATTTTGAATCAAATCCAGAAGGAGGGAAGCATATTATCGATGTTGAATCCAATGCCACTGTCACTACCACCAAAGTCCAGCCAAGCTAACCAGAAGAATCAGAGGAAGGGGAATGCCTCTTTCACTCACAGATGTGAGTAAAGGGCGCTCCACTTCATTTCATTGTCGATAGCAGTGGTCATAAGAACCCAATCTCAGCAGAGCTCTTCAAGCGGCTGGACCTGTTGACGACACCTCACTTGCATCCTTACACTATCGACTAGCTTTGCCAAGGAAGAGATCTTCATGTGAGCCAACAATTTCGTTTTCCCTACAACATCAAACCTTTCAAAGACTAGGTATTGTGTGATATTGCTCCCCTTGAAGTTTGTGATGTTCTTTTAGGACAACCATATTTGTGGAAGCGTCATGATGTGTATGAGTCTAGACCCCGCAGTGTTATTATTACTTTGGATAGATAATTGTACAGGATACCAGAGGTAGCGTTGCCTAACGCTATTTCTTTAATATCTGTTAAGCAATGTAGTAAGGTTATTTTATAGACCAGGAAGTTTGTCTTTTTTGTGATTCTTTCTCACAGTAAGCATAAGGTCGCCACCACATGCATGGCCTCTACACAGAGCCTCTCTTTGCAACAAAATAAAGTGGACGGGATCATGGAAGAGTACAGAGACATATTCTCCTCACCCACCGGGGTACCAACACACTGTTAAGTTAAACATCCAATCGATCTAACCCTTAGTGCGCCTCTGCCTAATGGACCAATATATCATCGTTCGCTGATGGAAAATGATGAAATCAAGCGTAAGATCCAAGAGCTTCTTCAAAAGGGGCACCATCAAACCCATCTCCTCCCCTTGTCGAAGCCCAATTACACTGGTGCAGAAGAAGGATGGGACCTGGCGATTCTGTATTGATTACATAATATTATCATCGAAAAATCATCTGCAACATTAGCATTACACACAATGGTTGAAGAAATACATCAATTCCAGTAGCAATTAGTACACCTATAACACCAAAATCCATCAAAAAGGAATAAAATTATATACTTGGTTCAAAAAGCAAAATGCGCAAATTCACCAAAGGAAGTGTGCGTATTGTGCACATAATGTGTGGCTAACACAACCCTAATCGCGCATTGTGGACAGAATGTGCAAGATGCGTGACTGTCTACGAGCAAACCCGTGCAGTTCTCGTGAACGACACATTTATGAATCTTGTCGGCCTCTCGACCACTTCCAGTCTGACCCCCAACACGATTTGACACTCAGATCTGAGCGAAATCTAGCTTGGAGGTTGGTCAAGGGTTAGAAAGTGCCCTAAAAGGACCCTTGTTCACACTATGAACCAGTTGTATCTTTCCACGAATGGACACTATAAATATGTGCCATGGGTGTGCTAGAAAAATAAGAACTTCAAGGTATTGTTATGCTGCAATAATTCTTCTTGGAGAATCCTCTTTTCTCTTTGAATCATTCAAGTACTATAGCAAGGGCCATTCCACTCACCTCTTGAGAGGATTGGCATTGTATTTTTTCACCATTATCACTTGCCATTGTATGACGAAAATATCTCTCTATTAGGGAACTCAAGATCCCTCCGAAGGAGGAAGAGGGGATTCATAAGTCCCTGTCTTTCTCTACGGTGCTAGCGTATCAATACATTGATCCATTGTAGCTATATGTTTGTCATTTTTTGTTTTTTCATGGTTCTAATTCTTGCAAGCTTCTTTAACATCTATTTCCTTTTGTTTTTATTTTTATTTCCTTGTTTCATGTGTATTTGGTTATCTAATCAACTCACAAACCTATGTCTTGTTTAGCTAACTTAATTAGGCAAATAAGTGTTGTGTTTTTTCTCACCCATGTGACAAAACCAACACAACAAATTGGTGACCATATTGGGGATTGCAAATCAATTTTCTTCATATTTAAGTCTTGAGAGCACTTATTTCTAATTGTTTGGCTATGCATGTACCAAAATTGGCCTAATCCAGCATTCCAAATCTAGAATTCAGAGCAAAGGCAAGAGAATTTCATTTTGAAATTTCTTTCTCGACGTGTGACATGAAGTGCATGGATTTCGAGGCACACAGACGTGCATTTTTCTCATTCTGTGCTTTGTACGTGTAAGAGCCTTCATAAACCTGCACATTATTCGCATTTTGCATGCCTGACAGAACTACAGTCCGCGCACAAGTTCAATTTTTGGTAAATTGTAAGGGTTTTATGAGTGATTTGAGGGGGGCATTCGAATTTTAATTTTCTGCACTTTGTAAAGCAATCACACTTCACTTAGAGTCCTTTCGTACAAGGAAGGTTAGCTAACATAAGCACATAAAGGTAAAAAGAATCACAATTCTTCTCTTTGCTTTGTTGCCACATGGATGGCTCATTTGACATTTAAAACATTGAGATAAAGTTATTTGTTTTTTCAAACACAAATCAACGAATTTGGGACTAGAAATCAATTTTAACCCTCAAGTATGCTATTCCCCCGCACCCAAGTGTGATCTCGGGAATCATAAAAGGTGGTTGAGAGGAAATTTCATTTCCCTTAAAAATCATTAGGAGAGGACAAAATCCCCTAGGGTACCTCTTAGTTTTGGAAAATTATCTTAAAAGCTTAGTAGGGATCCATACATGCCCACATGTTTACAATATTAGGATAGTTTTTAAAAGCTTTCTTAGTCTAGACAACACTATAGGAAAGTTTAAAAGATCAAGCAACGGGCCCATACATGCCCACATGTCTACAATGCTATGATAGTTTCAAAATATTTTCTAGTATAGACAACATTCTAGGGAGTTTAAAGGATCAAGTAAGGACTCATATGTCCACATTGATAGTTCTCTAGGGATCTAAATATTCCGCAAGGTTGTACCAGAGAAACATAGTAAGCTAGGTAAAATTATTTGTAAGGACCACAAGAAGTCCACATGTTGCAATCTTACACTTAACTTATTAAAAATATTTTGCACACTTTTCACTTTCTTGCACACAAAGCCACTCATCACACATTATTTCTATAAGAATAGTGGAGGTCGAAGTAAGCTTTATTTTTTAGTACCCACAAAGTACTTCAAAGAAACTATGAAAGATCCGACTACTTCTTTGAAAATTGTCCACACCAATTTAATTCAAACAAGGTTGGTCCATGACCCCAATCTCTCATCCCACTCTATCTAATTTTTTTTTAAAAACACACTAAATTTTCCTCCACAAGAGGTGTCTAAAAGAAATTTTTAGTCTATGTAGGATCTCGGGGGTAGGCATCCAAATAACCTCTCGTTATCAGGTTCTCACATTTTGAAACAATAGAAGTTGAGAATAAGGATCTTTCAAATCCTCCAAGTTAAGTGTTCATATGTCATAAGGCAGGGAGATACATGTGAAGGGTCGAAGGCCGAGGTCCGATTGTTCTGCGCATCCCTCCTTGAGTCACCCAATTCTTGTGAGGGTGTCCAACCCATGACCCATTTTTTAGGCCGAAAATTTAAATGCCACACTTTGACCAAGGTACTTAGTGGCCAAACATAGGATATCTACCTAGATGGTGGTTGTGGGCTGCAATCATACATTGGTCAGATTTTGTGTGTCTATTGGGAAATATCATCAGCTCTTTTGGGATATGCACCCTCTATCCCTCATTATAACTAACTACCTCAACCTTCACTAGTTCCTCTTCCGGTGGTTTAAGACCCCACTGTTGAGTGCTATTGGAAGGCCCAGTGCTAAATCGAGAGGAAAGACGATATGTCTTTTAGGACATAAGCGTTTGTTTTTGTTTTTCCCCTCACGCAGACAAAATCCACCTATCCGCATGCTTGTTTATTTTACAATTGATTTATGTATGATGTTCATTTGATTACATGTAATTGTGAGTTATACTATTTTGTGAAGGTAAAAAATATAAAAATATCATGTTCATGTATTTCTCTCTTTTCACCATTTGCACACATGCATTTTGCTAGTCGGAACCATAGGGGAACCACTGAATCCTCGTCATTCTAGACGCTTGTAGAATCTCCCCCTTATTCTAGGAGGAGTCCCTAGTCTTGTCAACTCATCGACTCAATCATCTCACACTCCAGTAAGTGTTACTATTTTGGGATTGGCTTTACTTGGTTCCACTTTTCTTGGGTCAAATACCCAAGGAAATCCATCTATTGGTTCTCCTTCACAAGGAGGTAGGGGACAAACTTCTTTTCAAGGGAGAAGTACAAACCCACCAAATCCCTCTCAAGGAACATGTCCATTACCTACACACACAATTGCTGGAACTAATCCTCCACCAAATCCCCCTTTTCCATACTTGGCATCCCTCAACATTTCCGATTTAACCAAACTCACAAATGACCCCATTTTACATGATGCCACTTGGCCCAATATGCCTACCAAGTTACCTTCAGACATTTCGAGGTTTGAAGGAAAACCAGGGGAAGACCTCGCTAACCATGTTATGACATTCCACTTATGGTGCTCTTCAAACAGTATCATGGATGATTCCATCCGCTTGAGGTTATTTCAAAGAACTCTCATTGGTTCATCAGCCAAATGGTATGTGGACGAAAAATCAGGGTCCCATGTAACCTTTGAATCATTCGCCAAGGCCTTTTTGTCCTTTTTCCAATTACCAGTTCGTCATGACAGTGGCTTAAAACTTCTCTTTGAGTTCAAACAAACCATTGTTATCCATATGCCGACCATATCCATGAATGGCGTTGGTGATGTAGTTTGTGTAAAGAAGAAACCACCAAAGAACAATGTCTCGATTGGTTTCTGAAATCACTCGTCCTCATCATTGTTAAGGATGTAACATCCACTTTTCTTCAATCAGAAGACGAATCCATCAACGAAGCCCAACAATTTGACCTCATATATGCCCAATCATGTTACTTATACATAGTATTTCTTGATGCACCCAGACCCCTACCATTTGGCCAGGACAAACTTGAGATTTCCCATATTGCAGATGGGTTCATTGGTTCTATGACACACCTCAACCCTTATGGCCACCCATCACATACTTACGGTGCAAATAAATATCCTCAACCATATGGAGGGAAATCTTATTACCCTCCTTCCACTCACCAACAATCATATCTTGTTGTTCCCCCTCAACTATTGGGGGGACCCCCACTAGTACCCCATGTTAGCGATAATTCTTGTCTTGGGCTCGAGAGCATTCGGGTCTGCAAGTTACACGAGAAGTGCCTGAGCACAGCATGGAAAAATATCGTTTTTCGACTTCCAATCAAGCGAGTGAGAAAAGTATGTCGTCAACGGCCAGGATCCATGTATAGAGCAGATCAACGATCGGTAGGTAATCTTGGTTAGCAGAATTGCGCCAGGATTAACGCAATGGATAGCGCTTATATATAACCAAAAGATCGCAGCCGTCCATCCTGGAGGAGTACGTGGAGCACGATTGGGATCCATCGCCTCCTCGCCCTTCGTGACTTTGAAGAACGAGGACTAGCCTCCTCACACCGCAAGACGCGAAGCGTCGAAAGCGTTCAGGACTCAGGCTCACAGTATCGCCGAAGTGTTTTCAGCCGTCCATCCAGAGGGGACACCTGGCAGCAAGAAGAGCCATCTCGACGCCTCACTCGTCGCAACTCCAACGCACAAAAAACAGCTCCATCATATCCCGATACGCGAAGTAGCGAGAGCATTCAAGACCTAGGGCCCACAACAGCATCGTGTGAAGTTAGGACCGTCAGATCCAGAAGGCGCGTGGCGCCAGATTAAAGCCGTCTCGACGTTTCGCTCATCGCGATTTCAAGAAGCAAGGATTAACTCCTTCCGTTCGCGAACGCCGAAAGCGCTTTGGGGATAAGTGCGCGGTCACAGCCCATGGTCACTTGTGAAGAAAAAAACTGTTCAGGAAGGGCCGAAGACGCCATGCATGATTCATAGAAGGAATCCGCGACCTCCAAGTGCCATTTGATCCGACCTTGGTCCTGGTTTTCGCTTGGAGTAAATGAAGGCGATAAAGGGTGGTTGAAGCCTCTCATCATTCATTAAATGCGAAGAATGTAGGGCATGGAAAACGAACCGCTCGAGAGTGTCCTGTGTACTCATTTCTTTTCAGAGAAGCCATGCCGAGTTCCCGACCAGCCGGAGGAAGCCTGCACACACTAGCTCAGCATTTACTGGCCCAGCTACTCTTCCCCTGCAGAGGCMATGCGAAGTTAAGGAGATGTATGACGAAGGACTTCCACCCAAAGATTGATTGAAGAGATGCTATGCCTTGGAGGGCGAGTGCCCCTCTGTTGGGAAAATCCACCCAAGTATATGTASTCAGTTTTGGTATTTTGAAGGTATCGATGGTAGAGCAGAGCTCCCTACTGTAATGTTTTGGCAGAGATCCTAGCTTTTAGTTTATGCATCTGTATATGAGATTTCTTGTTTTATGATAGATAGTTCTTCTTACTCCGTCTAGTTTTCATCTTATGCTAAGAGAGTTCGTGAACGACCGACTCGTGCGAATTATTGCAGTTCTGCTATGATAAATGATTTATTGTTGCATTATTGCATTCTTTGGCCTTGTGTTTGAATGTAAGATGATATTGCATTTGGACATCTTCTTCCTCAGCCTGTTAGAAACCCGATGTTAATAACATACCTCTGCTTTTTTCTTATATAAGTCTTTTACCTGTTCACCCTTTACTACAACTCACTGTCTACGCAAGACCTCACTTGCTCATGCATACCTGGCCTAGTTTTAGAGTTGGAACGCTATTGTTTTGAGTTTCCCGCCATTCGATCACCCATCTATGAACAACCGTGACATAAAACTGATGGGCGTCGGGCTCTGCCCCTGATAGAAATTCGGGAGTGACTTCCAACGCCAACATTTCTGGCGTCGTTGCATTGAATATTTTCCCTGGGATTGAACGACAACGATTAACCGATTCTGAAGGTGCATAAGATATCAGAATTATCAAGATTGCTGCTGTGCACCTGTCGACTCCATTGTGACAACTCCGCTGGGGAGAACCTGCTCTATCAATTGTGGCTTTCAGAGGCAGACACACGCGGTCTCATCCACAGCTGCCCCTAGCTACCCCTGAAACCGATCCAGGGGTGGTTCTCAGAAAAGGAAAGGCCCCTGAAGAAGAAGCTTCCACCACCGAAACAGGTAATCCGCCATCTCCTTCTGTAAGAACTCTATTTTCTCTTCCTCAGTTTCTTGATAGGCCTCCTTCACAAGTTTCCCATTTCCTGAATTTTTGGAGTGTTCTTGCTGAGTTTTCCCCTCTTGGTCTGGGATTGGAGGGAGAAATCCTTGTCACTCCCCTCTCCTCTGAAGCTGTACCTTGACGTAGACCCACGACCACAGAATATTTCCCCACTCCTGCACAAGGAGGAGCACCTGCTGACTTGAGCTCATTAGCCTTCTCCTTGAATCCCCTCTTGTTTCCCACCCCACTCCAAGATTCATTCCTGGTAGCCCCTTCACGAACTCCTTCTCCTCCGAGTTCTCGTCCACCTAATATTCCTATGGCCGGAGAAAATCCCCCTATGATCGAAATAGAGGTCATCATAGCCGCTAGGTACGCTCCCCTCGTGCTACCACAACCTCTCAATAACCCCCCAGCAGACGGGTACCTTAAACAACTGCCCAAGTTTACAGGCGAGGGGGACATAGCTGCAGAAGAGCACCTAGCATCCTTTTACACTTTCGCGGATGATAATGTTATCATGCACACAGACGTATGAATGAGAATTTTTGTTCATAGTCTCCAAGGAGAGGCTAGAAAATGGTTCAAGGCCCTGCCTCCTGGATCTATTGATGGGATCAGAGCTTTAGATAATGCCTTTTTGAGACAGTTGGGAGATAAAAAAGACTTCATGTATTACATGACATAGTTTGGGTCGTTGAAGAGAAAGGAAGGAGAGTCTGTTTCTGACTTCTCCAAAAGATTTAATAAAATGTACAACAAAATTCCTGCTGAGATAAAACCCTCCGAAGCCTCTGCAAAGATCACTTATTCCAGTGCCTTCGATCCTGATTTATGCCTACTGCTAAGGGAGAGAAGAGCTGCTACGCTGGCACACATGCAAGACACATCCGTGGAGGTAGAATCCAACATATTGGCTGTCAACCGACACATGAATGCTGGTGATAGAAATACGTCCAAGAATAGGCCTGAAACTTCCTCATCCAGTTCCTCTCCCCTGCCCCATCAGACAGATGAGACAGCTAGAGCAATAAAATCGCTTGCTGCCAAGATAGAAAGGTGGGAATTAGAGGGGAAGCCCATGTACAGAAATCCCCTAAACATTGATAATAGAGGTTTCAGACGACCTGCTAACAATATACCTCAAGTCCTCTCGAGGGAACATAGGGGAAATGATAGAGAAGATGAAAGGGCTCAAACCCCCCTCCAAAACAACCTAGTTGATCATGAGGAAAGAGAGRAGATAGACGAGTTTGGCCCTGAAATTCACTGTATTGAAGAAACTCCCCCTTTTCCCCATTTGACGCAGTCCGCATATGAAGAATCACTGATGAGTGCTCAAATTCATGAGTTAGGGAAAGAACAAAGGGCTGGTCACGCTTCTAACAGATATAATCTCAGATCGAGAAGGAAAGAAGGAGACTTTGACAGCCCAGACCAGCCCCTCATAGCAGAAAGGCCTATTAGATCTACAACAACCGCTACTAAAGAAAAAAGAGCTCAGAGCGCTTTGTCAGTAGTCAAAGAACTCGTCACCGAGGTAAGGGAAGCTCCTAAGCCCATTCCATCCTTTAATTTTGAACATGAAATTCAAAAGATCAGAATCCTCGTCCTTCTCTCAGAGCTAGTTAAAAATGAAGATTTTAAAATATCCCTCTCCAAGCTGCTACAATCCGAGTCCCCCCAACCCCCATCTGACTCAGTAAACCTTCAAGATGAGAAGCCAGCCGTCATCTTAGGCCCCATGGTAGAAGACAGAGATGACTCATCCTCCCCCTTCTACACATCCCTAAACATACATGATAAAGTACTGCATAACTGCCTCATGGATTCAGGGGCTTCCCATAACCTTATGCCAAAGATAGTCATGGAAGAATTGGGACTGGAGGTGACAAGAACTTATCATGATTTATATTCCTTC
>ML777209.1:335231-373063 GCA_009831015.1 Picea engelmannii | reverse complement strand
TGACGCCAACACCCTAGATGCATTCAGTCTCTCAATCCAGTATGGGTCCACCCCCAACCCCCATATATAACCCCAACAATGGTGGAAGTACTTCAACTTCATATACGCCATATGCATCATCTCTACAAAACACTCCATATTTTTCATTTCATGTTCCTCCCCAACCAGTTGCTCCTCCACTAGGACAACCACATGTTGATGTTAACTTTGTTCATCCCTCTCCCATTCAACAAGTTCATGTTTTTGAAAATTTGAATACGACAAATCTAGCTCACCAGCCGAATAATGCCAAGAAGAAAGGAAAAAATCGAAACAATATTCACTCAGCACCAGGAGGAAATAACCCCCAACCAAACCGTCCCATTGGGGGAAACCAGAATCAAGGCAACCAAAACCCCCAAGGGGGAAATAATAATAATGAACCATAACAAGGGAAGAACAACAATCTCAGAACTAACTTCCCTTGCATTCTATGCAGTGAGTATGGACATTATATTCACCACTTCCCCCAAATTGTCAATTATAAATGAATGAAAGAATCCATGAACAAACAACACCCTTTGGCACCACCTACCCCCCCGGTCGGCCTTACAACATTATTTGCAACCTCCACTTCTGGCCATATTGAAAAATCCCATTCCACACCAAGGTGTGATGAATACCGAACAAGAGATAAACTTTTCCCCACCCCAAATGGGGAAATATCAAAACCCAGGTCCCACTCAACCCAGAAATCCAGCGGATCGCAATATCCTCCATACCGGCGAATAAGAGATTCTTTTATAAACACTCAGCCATCCATATGGCACGCCTCCTGACTCTAGACCAACCACCTCAGAAACAACTGCTGCTACAGTAGGACAACCATTGATGATTCCACGCCCTAACATTGAACCGAACCCCACATACCTCGCATACCTTTACGATGGAATATACATAACCCTCATGCTAGGGCAGCCCCAATCTCGTCGATGACTTAGTGCAGTCTCATGCATCCATGTTTGTGCTGGAGGTCCTCCAAACCTGTCCATCACAATGGAAATCCTTCCTTTTTGCCTTAGGGGTAGTCGACCCAACAGATATTCATCTAATCACCTTTGATTTAGATAGCGGAGAACCATGCCTCCCCGCCTTGGTATCCTTTCAGATACCAGTTAATATATGGAACATCACAGTTCATCGGTGCATCATTGATGAAGGTGCATCCACATGCATCATGTCCAAAGTAGTATGGCAGAAACTCGGCTCACCTAAGCTAGTACCATCTTCCATCACCCTGAGAGCTTATGATGGTCAACCATCATTCCTTGAAGGGTTCTTCCAAAATTTCCTCGTCGAACTTGGGGGAAAAACCATCCTCATTGACATTGAAGTTATTGAATCCCCACTTTATTACAATATCTTGTTCGGACGTAGCTACATGTATGCTATGAAGGTGGTAGCCTCTTCTGTGTTCCGTATGATGATGTTCCCTCATAACGGGAAATCGTCACCATCAACCAACTTACACATTACGAGCCTAATCATTCTGCCAATATTGATAACATCTTCCCTCTTGTCTATACTAGATGGGATGATTTTCCAGTCATCGACATTGGCCCTGGAATATTCAAAGACTCGTCCTTGTTAGGAACTTATGATGGAGCACCACCTCTCCTCAACCCATCTATTTCAGCACAAGTGTGTGTAGTTTCCTCTAACTGAACATATATCAGAGACAATACCCATCTCATCGAGGCCCCTCCCTACATCGAAGTTCCACCAGTCGGAGAACCACTACCTCAGGAATTCCCTAAAAACACCACCGCACCAATTGTCCCAGATTCCCCCCTCCCTCCAAGGGAAAATCTTGGTTTGGGAGACATTCGCCCAAGCCATTATCCAAATCCCCTTTTTCTACTATCCAACTGGCGTCAAAGAATTCCAAGTCACTGCTACCCTCACCCTTCCTAACATTGTTTTCGCCATCCCTTTATGGTATCTCCATCCACCCTCCATGGTTCCTACACCATACCTCTCTCATCAGACATAGGGATTACCAATGCAGATCCCAATACAGGCTCCTACCATACCACCCCGAACCCCCAACTGGCGGCAACCCTTCCACTACTGGGGGAAGACAGATGAATAATGAGCCCTTAGCTCCACGCCCTCCCCAAGTTCAACCTCCTTGCGCACTATGCGAAAGAGAGGGACACCCCACTAACAGATGTCCCACTTTTCTCGAATTACGCAATCTTATCTAACTTCTTAAAACAACCCCATTGCTTGCCACTCTACCAAGTACATTCACTGCTACTATGGAGTCCTCAACCACACGCAAGAAAGGGTTACGAACCAATTTTGCTTGTGCCATATGTTCAGAATATGGCCATTACACTCATCATTTCCCAGCCCTACCTCAATTCCGCCAAACATTAGCTGCAATATGTCACACATCTCGGCCCGATCCCTCTCAAGCACTCCCCACTGATGCTCACATTAATGACATTCGTTATCTTTCATCATCAATCCCTGAGCGAATGAGATATCATCTACAGTTTCTTGACATTTGGTTTATGTCCAGTAAGCCATTGCACCTCGCACATGATATCTCTTCTACGTCCTCATCCCTTGAGACCAATGACACTTCTCCGGTGACGGTTCCCCCTACCATCTACCAGGGCTCTGTATTCTCGCATTTTCCACTGCGACGAAGATATCTTGGAGGAACTGAATACCCCTGCTTTCCCATGGAATGTGCTCCATCATCGAGCACTTTTTCTCTCACAAGAGGTCTTTCACCCTCCTGATCAAGCCTCTTTGTACGCAGTTGAAACCAAGGATTTTATTCCTCCAGAGCATATTGACTGGTTCAAAAACCCTATTCCTGCCCCCGATGCTTTTGAAAAAGGAAACATGGCCAACATCTCCCTCACAGTCAAAATTGAAATTTCCCTTAAACCAAGCATCATAGAAGAGATCACCATTGGTGCCGCATGATCCCCTAAATAAATCATTTCTTACAAATATCTCTTTCAGGAATACCGAGATATTTTTTCCTGGTCGTATACAAAGATGCCTGGCCTCGATCCTTCTATAGTCAAACATCGAATCGACACATGGCCAGATATCGCCCATGTTAGTCAAAAGAAACGCCCCCTCCACCCATCCAAAACTGCGGCTATCAAAGCCAAAATTGACAAATTATGTGTTGTCGGGTTCATTTACCCCATTGTGTGCATTTCTTAGGTCTCCAACCTCGTCCCCGTTAACAAAAAACAAAGAACTATTCCTGTCTGCACATAATTTCACGACCTCAACCACGCTTGTCCCAAAGACAACTTCCCAACCCCTTTCATCGATCAACTAATTGATGATTGTGCCATCCATGAGGCACTATCCTTTATGGATGGGTTCTCTAGATACAATCAAATTCAAATCCACCCAACATATCAATACAAAAATGCTTTTACAACCCCTTGGGGTACCTTTCCTTATTGTGTCATGCCCTTTGGACTAAAAAATGTCGGTGCTACTTTCCAATGGGCCATGACCTATGTATTTCATGATCTTTCTCGCATCATTCTCTCTTACTTGGACGACCTCACTGCTCAATCCAAAAAGTGAACCCAACATTTACATGACTTACGCATCGCCTTTCAACGATGTCGCAAATATAATATCTGCTTGAACCCCCTCAAGTGTGTCTTATGTGTTATTTTCAGGCACCTCCTCGGGTTCATTGTCTCCCAGTACGATATTACTGTGGACCCCCTCAAGGTCCAAGCTATCACAAAAATTACACCACCTAGGACTTTACGCCAACTGCAGATCCTACAAGGCAAAGCCAACTTTTTATGTCGCTTTGTCTCAGATTACGCCACTTGCGCACATGGTTTTCTCCACTTACTGCGCCATGATATCCCATTTCGATGGGATGAATATGCTCAAACAACTTTTGATGATTTAAAATCCACCATATCCAATGCCCCTTTGATTAGTCCCCCATAATATGATCGTGATTACATCCTCTACTTATCAGCCTCTACTGTTTCAGTCACAAGATTCCTCGTCCAATTAGGGGATGATGGGCGTGAACATGTGATTTACTACATTAGTAAAAACCTTTCAGGACCACCCTTGAAATATAATCACGATGAAAAGATCGTGTTAGCAGTTGTCCTCACAGTCGAAAAAACTACGACATTACATTCTGCTTCAAACTACCAAGGTCGTAGCAGATTCCAACCCCATGCAATACTTGCTCAGTCGACGGAAAATCAATGGCAATTTTTCCGAATGGATCGTTATCCTTCAGGAATATGATCTAGAGTTCTCTACTCCCAAAATTAAGAAAGCTCTTGTCCTAACTGAACTCATTACGAATTTCCCCTCCGATGCCAAAACTTCCCCTATCAATGAGGATTTCCCCGATGAATGCCTCTTTTTCATCTCTTCATACGACCCCTGGTATGCAGACCTTCTCATCTACCTTTGTACACAAAATTTCGGGTCTCACCTCTCTCAATATGACCATTGATGCATTCACCATCAGGCTCCTCGATACCTCCTCATCGGAGATATTCTCTACCGACGAGGGGTCGATAACATCCTTCGGCAATGTCTTATCATCAACCAAGCTGACAGAGTCTTGAATGATTCCCACAACGACGCTTGCGGTGGTCACCTCTCAGGTATGTCTATCACCCAAAAAAGCATTTGAGCAGTATACTTTGTTTCATGACTGCATCCACGCTGTCAAGCGATTCGATAAATGCCAACTTTATGCAAACAAAGCACAAACTCCGCCAATTCTTCTACACCTAGTCATCACGATCGACCCCTTTTGAAAATGGGGCATCGATTTCATGACTCTCCATCCTCCATATAATAATGGACACAAGTACATCGTAGTGGCAGTGGATTATTTTACCAAATGGGTTGAAGCCATGCCCACATTTAATAACATTACTGACACATCAACACATTTTTTCTTCACCCATGTCCTTACCCGGTTCAGAGTCCCACAACAGTTAGTTTCCGATCATGGTAAACACTTCGAGAACGAGATCTTTGCAGAAATCTCTTCAAAGTTAGGATTCACTCATGAGTTTGCCTCTCCATACTACCCTCAGTCCAACGGACAGGTCGAGGCTATCAATAAAGTCCTCAAAACCATGCTACAACGCACCATCAACAAACACAAGACCAACTAACACCATATGTTTTTTTCCATTGTATGGGCCTATTGCACAACAATCAAAACCACTACCGGTTTTACTCCGTTCCACCTTGTCCATGGGATCGAAGCCACACTCCCTATCAAGTGTGAATTCCCCACATTACGCACTACCATAGAGCTCTTACCTGACACTGCTCTAATAGAGCAGTGCATGCTAACCTTCGAGTCCCTTGATGAAGACCGTCAATCCTCATTACAGCACAAAGAGGAAGCTAAAAAGCGATTCAAAGCTACCTTCAACCGCCATGTCAACCTTCACTCATTCAACGAAGGTGATCTTGTGTTAGCCTATGATATCTCCCACGCCACCTTCATCCATGGGAAATTCAAATCATTATGGGGCGGCCCCTTCATCATCCAACAATGCCTCATTAAAGGCGCCTACATCTTGGCCTCTTCCGAAGGCTCCCCTCTCAAAGAACTCGTCAACGGGTTGCACTTGAACAAGTTCTATGCCTAAGCGTATCCCCCCTAGCTTAGATTTATTCTTATGCACATTTGTAGAGGTTTTAGTCTTCTTTTACATCAACCACCACTCCTCATGTCTCATCTATCACCTGTGTTGTTGTCATATGCCTCATCCATTCGCCTACCACATTGGTTACGCTGACGGTGCCAGTCGTTGGACCTAGAATCTCGCTTGGGCTGCTTGAGCCCTCTATACCCCCTCACATGTGCTACTCCATTCCAATGACATATGCTTAGGTCCGACCACCAACAACCAAGCCGAATATGACGTTGTCATTGGTCTCCTCGCCGAGGCCAGTCATCATCACATTCATCACCTTAGCGTTCTATTAGATTCCCATCTTGTCGTCCTGCAGCTCAACAATTTGTATCATGTTCACGATCCTTGCCACTTCTGCAAATATCTACAAGTTAGACTCCTATCTCACAACTTTGATTCCATCACATTTACACATATTCCACAAAACCTCAATCAAATAGCAGATCACATGGATAACCTAGTATTGGATTGACATTTATCAATTCTATTTACCAAAATAAAAAAGACAGCTAACACACATACCTCTATGGTCTCAGTCCTCCCTAGGAGGTAGTACCATGTATGGATCTTGTCTGTAGTCCATAACAACGTATGGAAATTGTAGGATCACCTGCAACATTTGCCGCCATACTTGAGAAATTATGGTCGTAAATTAATGGCCACCTTCCCCCCCTCCATGTCGGGCCAAAACATGTGCCCACCACATCAATCATGGCTCTCTCCGCAACGCTAGTGCCATTAGAATCCATAGGTGCAATAGAGACACCGTCTCCAAAAACCACGCCACCAAAACTGAACCAAACACAAAATCACCGAAATCGGCACGTCGACACTGGTTCACCTGGGACACCATCCAGGTGTGCATCAACACACCCCATGCAAATAGGTCTCCATCCAAGACGTCCTCTACTACTCTTAGTTGACTACCAATAATATGCTGAGTGCCCAAGGATCCATAAATCCTCACCACCATGGAAACTATGCACTATGTCAGTAAGTCATCTAAGGCCTCAATTCACACTACCGAACCCGACATAGGGTTCGGACCGGAACAATGTCGTGATGCGATGGTCTCTACCCTGTTCTCCCCTGGTAAATGGGGATCCACAGCCAATACCCTCCCCCATGATGGGAGTCCTATAAAAAAATAGATGTACTTTGGTGTAGAGAATGTCAGCTGCTCTCCCCGCACCATGAAGCACTACAGATTAGTGCTCCACATGTGAATTAAAAACTGGAGTAATAACTTTGCGTCTGTATCAATGAACAGTGGAAAATCTTTAGCAACCCGCAGGTTGCCAAGTGTTTGCATACTACTAGCTTCTCTCTCACAGCCTCTCTCAGTTGATCCCAGTCTTGTTCTCACCATTGTACTAACATCGTACCCAACTCCGTTGATCACCTGCATTCACCCAGAAACACCTGATCAACCATCTCATACATAAAAAATCATAAATATCAAAAAATCATACCCCCCTAGCCTTCACATAGTGCGTGTCTTTCCCCCAGACAGTTGTGCATCTATGCGCGAATGTTCGTCAAACAGTTGCGCACTAATGCATGATTGTCACACTCACAGTTGCGCATGGGTGCACCACTGTCCATGATACAGGCGTGCATCCAATGCGCGTCGGTCTATCTAACCCATGTGCTCATATGCACGGTTTTTTTTGACACAACCGCACATTATGTGTGGGTTTTCTCATCATTCATTAATGCGCAACTGTTTGAAAAAAACCCGCACATAATGTGTGGGTAACTGAGTTCTACCCATGCACACATGCATGGGTTTTCCCCCTTTTCCCACGCACTAGTGGGAACCTACCTCAAAAACCTCATGTACAACCCCTACCTAACATCCATCAAATTCACACAATGTAGGATGATAATATCACTAACCTATCTCTTGCAAATGATGGATCGGTAGCCCCACGCTCCCATAATCTCCAAATCACAACTCTCTCGCTAGATCAACAATAGTATTGGTGCAAATGAGGTGGCATTGTGGGCCCACCATCCATATATATGCCATTTTTCCCAACTTCCACACTCTGGTACAGGAGCTCAGAGTCTTCGTTTTCCGAACAGTTCTCGGCCACGAGATCCTGATCCATCCATCTACACATTCATATTCCCTGGGTTACCATCTGCACTTATCCTCGAAGGAGAATTTTTTCATGGCATGTTCAGGTACACATGTTTACTTTCAATTTTATCAAATAGTTGTTCTATGATATTGTTCATGTCGGGTATTTGGTTTTAGTGCAGGTACTTGTTAAGCAAGCTTACAACCCCTTCAAGTATATGTTTGACACTTGCATGTAATTACTCCCACTGTAAACAATTGCATGTCCCAGTCACACCCTTTGACATTTTCCCTTAGGGTCCCTACATCCGGATCTGCAGTATCTTTACCTCTACCCCATTTTGGTACTGTGAACCGATAACACTCCCCCCCACATAGCATTCATAGTTCCCCTTGGAAACTTGACACTCATGTTGATTTCACCCCCTAGGATTGGGAGTCTAGATAGTTTTTTGCACTTCCGAGAATAAACCCCATACTTCTTCTTATCATATTGCTAACCTTCCCAATAGACTCCCAGGCCATATCATCCTACAATTGGTTCTGTTGACTGCACCCCCGCAGTTCCATTAGCCCTCCATTTCATCCACCATCAGTTTTCCCATCTGCAGATTATCCTCCATCCATTTACCCAATACAAAAACCCACCCATGGGCCCCCCACCCTCCACCAGTTTTCTTTCACAAAATTGTGCCCTAAATAGGCCAAGCCATCTTTCATCGGGGCACCCATTTCTGTATTTGTATACTCAACCTTAGTTATTCTTTATTTATTTGGTAAATGTATAAATTCCTTGTTTCCAGCATATACATAGATTTTTTAGTCATCGTCCTCGATGACCTTCTTTTACCTGGAAAAACAACCCATGTCACCCTTGGTTGGAGCATCCACCCTTTTTTCATACAGACATTGTTGACAAACCTTGAGTATCCCAAACCCATGTAACCACGATCTCTAAGTTTTCCCACTTTTTCAGCCTCCAACACAGTTTAACCCCACATCTAGTTTCCCCCCCGACACTAGATCTAGTTTTATGGTTGTTGCCAATCATCCTTCAAAATCCCAACCAAGGGAAGTCCTAAGTCCCATAGTGTCTTGACTTCGTTCATGTTACCCATCAGTACTTGATATCACCTATTACTTAGTGGATTTCAAGAATCCCTTTGCTTCTTGACATCGCATCTCCCTTCCTGTCGACATCAACACAATTTCCAGAAGGGCGACAATATCTTGACTCTCATTACATTTTCAATGAGGAGTCTCAGACGACACAGAGAGAGTCATCATTGCTTTCTGATTCTGTTGAAGCCCATAACATTTGAATTCAACAAATTCTCATGTTAAGGTGGGTCTTACTATGCAACTGTTGTAGTTTTCCATACCAGCTGAAGACCTCTTAATTTGATAGGCCATCAATGCCTACGAGTCATCAACACTTCTTCCAGTCATCCATTACTTGCTTCAGAGCTAGTTCATTAGTCATAACCATCATTTGTCATTATCGACCACCCCCGAGCACGCTGTAGCTATCTACATTATCATACATGTAACACCATGTTTCCCCCAGTCTGTAAAAATAACTATGTTGGCCAAGAACTATGGCAAACTCAAACATATGAATGTTTGATTTGATGGACCTTTCCATAAAAGGTCGATGAATGTAAATTATATAATGAATATGTGTTGCATGACTTCTAAGAGGGGGATGTGCTAAAAGAGACCATGATGGATAATGAGAGGTGGTGGAAGGGACCTGAAATGGTTGTGTTAACTTCCATTGAGCCAGTACCGTACTGGTTTATACTTGCTCACAAACCAAAGCAGTTCTCTGATCCTGGAATGGATTTTCCATCAGATTGGTAGGTGGGAGGCTCCTCAAGAGTTAATGAGGGGATGGGGGTGAACCGCCCATCTGTAACAGCCCTCATCCCTGACCACAGACGGTGGAATTCGTGCCACGCAACCTTGCAGACAGAAATTGGCAAGAGAAGAAATGTGGTAGGGGAGAGTAGTGCATGCGATGGGGATCGCGAAAGAGACTGGAGAAACCCTGGAAACACAGGGAGTTATGAATACTAGAAGAAGGAGAGTAACCTTCATCCTGGATTATTTTCCTGCATCAGGAGAAGGAGAGTAACCTTTGTCCTTGATTTTTGTTGACTTGGAAGTAGGAGATTGAACCTCAAAGCATCGTGGGAGTCATCGAGCCTATGGTTGGGTGGAAACGAGCACTCCTCTCAGCAGTTGCATCACACCTGGTAGATTTGATAAGTGTTTTATACCTTGTATTTTGAACTGAATGTCATGAATACATGCTTATGTTTATATGCCCATAAGAATTTCTGTGTAGAATGATTTCCTGATGTGTTAACAATGGAAATAATGGATGCCTATGTATGCTTACATGCCATAGTCAGTTTCTGTACAAAGGATTAAGGTTGGGGCATGAATTTGCTCCACTGAGAATCGTCTTGTTTGCTTAACTCTCGTAATGTTCCGGGAAGGCTCCTCAAGAGTACTCTTCCTCGAGGATTACCCCATAAACCTTGGAACCGTGCCAAACCTTTACCCAGAGACTCGACTAAGATTCAGGACGATTGCCCAAGAATCGTCTGAAGGTTCATGCGATCCGGGTCTGGAAACCTTATGCAAGGAAGGATAACTCCCTAAGGTCTCGGAGTCATGGGAGTTTGAAGCTCCGAGAAGTTGAATTTTGTGATTCAAGCTTAGAAGGGATAGCGAGCCCAATTATAGAAAGAGAGAATACCCTATCATTTGGTAGACGAACAGTTGGAATCCTTTCGGGAATACCCTAGATCTGTCGAGACCGATGGATATAGAGAAGGAGCACAAGCGTTAACACCTCGACCCTTTCAGCCTTCGCATGTAGCGATGGGATCCTAGACCGTAGATCCAAGGATCTGACGGAGCCCTATTGACCGTCGATCTTAGCCTTTGTATAGGCAGGAGAGTAGAATTTTGCTGACTCACGACTTGGAGTGGTCAAGAGTAGGGCTGCATGAACTCACGATTTGCGAGATCGCGACGTGATCATGACTGTTGGATCCAAGGCACGGGAGAACCGTTGGATCAGAACTTTCGTGGTTATCGACTATTGGGGGTTCATAACTTGAGGGAGTTTATTTTCGATTGTAGAAGTCGTGAAGTGTCGAGCGCCGAGGGCTCATGTAAACACGTGACTCATTCGTAAGTGGGGACTGCGTGGTTGACAGGTGGCGTAACAACAAGCGCCCAGAGAAAGGTGGGAACGGGTGACAGGTGATGGACACATGTTGCTTGGGAAGGAGTCAACCAACTGTTGACTTATCGTATCTCGAGAACTCGCGAAGGAGGAGCATGAGGGCTCAACACTCCAACTCGCGAAGTCGCGAGATGCGAGTAGCGCTAGTATTTATCCTAAGAAGCGGGTAACTAATGGTGGACACATGTCACACTGGGAAAGAGTCAACCCACTATTGACTTATCATGGCTCGAGGTTTCGCAGGATGAAGACGCTGCACCTTGATCGCTAAGGCCGTGAAATGCCGAGAGCTAAGGTCTCATGCGACGGGCGGCGACAACACAGCTCGTGAGCAGAGTATAGTGGGGTTGACAAGTGGCATGTGCACGTCGTTTTGGCAGAGTCCACACAACATTGACCTCTCGTATCTCGGGGATTCACGAAGGAGGAGCATGAGAGCTCAACACCTCAACTGACGAGGTTGCGAGTGGTGCTAGTGTTTGGCCTAGCCTACGGTTACGTATAGCAGGCGCTAGTGAGGAGGGAGCCATACTCGTATAGTATCTCGGGTATCGGTGTTTGGAGAAAGGGGATTCAAGAGTCTTGATTTCCGACTCGCGAGTTGTGAAAGGTGTTTGCGCTAAGGCCAACTTGTGGTCATTTGGAGGAGGATAAGGGAAGAGAGGGTCTGCGCTAGGCCTCATAGAAGTCTCGAGGATTCTTTTCCTCGAAGAAAAAGACAAAAAATCTAAGTTGTTGTAGTGGGTGTGTGATAAATTGGTATCAGAGCATGGTTACAACACTTGGTCTGCTTGGGCTCATGAAGGAGTTGCGCATAAACTCCATTTGAAGTACTCTTAAAAGGACTAACCTTTTATCTTAACCCCTTTAGCAAAATCCGAAGTTAAGAATGAAAATTCCTATTGTGTGTATGCATTTGAAAAATATGAATTATGCACTTATTGTGAATGAATATAACGTTGAGTAAAAATAAGTGTTTTTTTTGCACAATAAGCGGACGATCAACCACGGGAAACTGCAGACGCATAGAATGGTGACGCACCACAAAGTGGGGGATGGATCCCACAACAGAGATGAAGAATCTGACGAAAGGAGAGTAGTAGAGACCCCTCCCGATCTAGTTGAGACTGTGAGAAGCCTCATGGTCAAACTACAGAGCTACAAGGCCGACAACGAGAGGTTGATAAAAGAGCAAGAGAAGAAGACAAAAATTAATGCAATCTTGCTGTAGAGTTTATCCGACATACAAAGACAATTGCAGCATGAACCTGAAACCAGTTATGCGGATCGACGACAGACAAAGAAAAGTTGAAGTCCACCTGAGATACAAAAACATGGTCTTTTAAGTGGCCACACTGGGAAGAGCACCTCGAGAAAGGTCCACCCTATAGATAAGGGACAAGCATCGGACGATTCCTCTGGAAAGGAAATCGGCGACTCGGAGGGATCTTCTAGTAGCAGAACTAGTTCTTATTCTCGAAGAAAATGGAAGAAGCGAAAGCATTCCAAAATTCATAATCTCGAAGAATTCAAGAAGGCCAAACCATCCTCTTTCGATGGTGAAATAAATAAGGGGAAGGAAGTAGAGGCCTGGCTTCTTGGACTAAAGAAGTATTTTAGAGTCCATGACTTCTCATAAAACTTGAAGGCCTGAGTAGACACTTTCAACTTGAATGGAAAGGTTTCCATTTGGTGGGAAGACCTTAAGAATGTAAAAGGGACTCATGAAGAGGACCTATCTTAGGAACGGTTTGAGAAATAATTCAGAAAGAAGTATCTGTCAGAAAAGTATTTCGACGAAAATACTAAAGAATTCTATGAATTCAAACTGGGGCAACACACCATAGAGGAATATGTTAGCAGATTCCTCGAATTGCTGAGGTACGTACCCTATATAAAATCAGAGAAGGCAAAGGTGCAATTATTCATCAGTGGACTACCTAAGGACTATCAGAGCAGGATTGAGTTTGACGAGCCAAAAACCCTAGAAGATACTATCTGAAAGGCAAGATATTGTTACGAATAGTTGTGGCATCGAACAGAACCTCGCGAAAACTGGAAGCAGAAGAATAGTTCGGGATTCCAGAAAAAGGGGTTTAAATCCCCAAGATTTAAAAACTATAAGGAGGACTCAAGGATGAGCTTCCCAACCCGAAGTGTACACCAACATAATTTTCCCTCCTAGAGCGTAAATAAACCTTCTAGATCTACCCCAGGAAATATTGATAACCCAAAGAGAGAACCCTTGAAATGTTGGGATTGTGGAGAAGAACATCTACTAAGGGACTGCCTGCACCGACAACAGAACAGTTGGAGAATTTACAACGTTCAAGAAGTTATCACCGTCAATGATGTGGCCATGAGTGTGTCGCATATTTATGCAGCCTTGGATAATAAACAAGCTGACCACCAAGCTTCAGTGGTGGAGATGGAAGGTATGATCACCAACCATCAAGTGTCTATTCTAATTGACCCTGGTTCAAATTTGAGTTATATAGCTCCTAAAGCTATTGATAAGTGTAAATTATAGCCACATAAACATGCCAAGCCATGGTTGGTACAGTTATCCACTGGCACCAAATGAAAGGTAGCGGAGGTCATACCAACTTGCCAATTCACTATGGGTGAATTCCCTGCCCAAGCAACCCTTAACATACTACCCCTAGGATCATATGACCTGTTGATTGGAATGGACTGGCTAGCCACATATAAAGCTAGACTGGACTGTTACCATAAAACTTTAGAATGTGTAGGTGAAGAAGGAAGAAGGATAACCCTTCGAGGGATCCAAAACCCTGTCTTGGTGAGACGAATATCAACCCTTCAAATGAGAAAGTATTGCAGAAAGGGATGTCTACTTTATGCGATACAGGTGTTGGAATTAGTTGAAGATGACAAACCAAGCCTCAAAGACCACCCCACACTAAGAGAATATAGAGATGTATTTCCGGAAGAGGTACCATGTCTACCTCCGAGAAGGGACATTGACTTCTCGATAGAACTTGCACCGGGAGCGGTGCCAGTGTCTAAGACACCTTACTTGATGAGCACACCCGAGCTAGTTGAGTTTAAATTACAACTAAAAGAAATCATGGACAAAGGCTATATT
Source organism: Picea engelmannii (assembly GCA_009831015.1). Lineage (NCBI taxonomy): Eukaryota > Viridiplantae > Streptophyta > Pinopsida > Pinales > Pinaceae > Picea > Picea engelmannii. Next base: position 358,874 of record ML777209.1, on the reverse strand, counting down.
CGGCCCAACGTGTCTCCATGGGGAGCACCAGTTCTATTTGTAAGGAAGAAAGATGGTACCCTCTGACTATGCATAGATTATAGACAACTAAACACGGTAACCATAAAGAACAAGTACCCCTTACTCAGGATCGATGACTTGTTCGATCAATTGGGAGGTGCTTCCATTTTCTCAAAGATTGACTTGAGATCTGGATACCATCAAGTCCGAATCAAGGGCGAAGACATCCACAAACACTTCCTTCAGGATGAGATATGGTCACTATGAGTTTGTGGTAGTACCATTTAGATTAACCAATGCCCCTGCCACTTTTATGTGCTTGATGAACAATGTGCTCAACAAATTCCTAGACAAATTTGTACTATTTTTTATTGACGATATATTAATTTACTCCAAGAATAGAGAGGAACATGAGGAACATCTTAGACTTTTGATTCAAGTGTTAAGAGAGCATCAACTCTATGCCAAATTTAGCAAGTGCGACTTTTTCCAGAAGCAAATACATTACGTGGGCCATGTCATATCTGAAGAAGGAGTAGTAGTAGACCCTGACAAGACCAGGTCTATCATGGAGTGGCCTACCCCAAAGGACGTTTCAGATATCAAATCCTTTATGGGCTTAGCAAGATACTATAGGAGTTTTATAAAAAGGATTCTCGAAGATTGGTTGTCCAATCATTGCCCTCCAGAAGAAGGGAGCTAAATTTACGTGGACACAAGAATGTGAAGAAAGATTTCAATCCCTAAAACATTTACTGACCCACGCACCTGTGTTGAAGATCGTTGATCTCGAAGTTGACTTCCTCGTGTGCACAAAAGCTTCAAGGGAGGGCTCGGAGGAGTCCTTATGCAAGGAGGAAGTGTAGCCTGCTATGAATCCCAAAAATTGAATGAGCACGAAGTCAACTATGTGACCCATGATCTAGAACTGGCTGCCATAGTGAACGCCTTAAAAATGTGGAGGCATTACCTCCTGGGAATAAAATTTGTACTTATGACAGACCACTGTGGATTGTGATATCTATTTGACCAACCAAAACTCAATGCTAGACAAGCTAGGTGGATAGCCCCCCTTAGTGAGTTTGATTTTGAAATCAAACATATCAAGGGAAAGGAAAATAAGGTGGTCGATGTCCTTAGCAGAAGTATGAAAACAATTCATCTGACAGCGGTGAGCACCTGCGAGATGAATGTCAAGGAAAGAGTCAGGAATGCATAAGAAACAGACACATTCTTCCAGACTGTGACCACATACCTGGAGCAAGAACCCACAGGAATAAAGTATGAAGGCTACCAGATGATAGATGGAGGTCTGCTAACTTACAAAAACATATTGTATATTCTAGAATGTGATGACTTGAAGAGGTTCATAATGGATGAACTACATAAAAGACCATATACTGGTCATCCCAGATACTAGAAGATGATCATAGCCACTAGGAAACAATTCTATTGGCCTGGATTGAAGAAAGACATAGCTGAGTACTTAGCCAAATGCATAGAATGCCAACAGGTTAAAGTAGAACACCGACACTCAGCAGGATTATTACAACCTCTACTAATCCCAGAATGGAAGGGGGAAACCATTTCCATGGACTTCATCACCGGATTACCAACATATACCAAACAAAATGACGCTATCATGGTAGTGGTGGATAAATTGAATAAGTCTGCCCATTTTGTCCTCGTCAAATAGACTTACAAGGCAATAGATATCGCGAACATATTCATGAAGGAGATATTCAGACTACATGGTATGCCTAAAGAGATCGTGTTTGATAGAGACACAAAATTTACTTCCAACTTTTGGAAATCCTTGATGGCTGGTCTAGAGACCAAATTACTGTTTAGCACCGCCTATCATTCTCAAACTGATGGATACACAGAAAGAGTGAACCAAATAGTGGAAGACATGCTAAGAATACGTGTAACGCATCAACCCAAGAAGTGGGAAGATTTCCTGCCACTGGTGGAATTCGCCTACAACAATGGCTACCAAGAATCCCTGAAGATGAGCCCTTTCGAAGTCCTCTATGGTAGACCATGCAATACTCCAGTCAGTTGGAGTAATCCCGTGAACAGAGTTATTATTGGACCTGACATGTTGAAAGAAATGGAACAACAAGTGACTCAGATAAAACAAAATCTAAAGGTCGCTTAGAACAGACARAAAAGTTACGCCGATCGAAAGAGAACTCCGAGAGAATTCAAGACGGGAGACCACGTATATCTCATAGTTAGGCCCAGGAAGAGTTCCTTGAGGATGGGAGCTTGTCCCAAGTTGGCACCTCAGTATTGTGGACCCTTTGAAGTTTTATATAGAGTGGGACCTGTAGCCTATAGGTTAGCACTTCCTCCCACAGTAAAATCACATAATGTTTTCCATGTTTCATTATTGAAGAAATATGTACATGATTCTAATCATATAATTGTTGGTCTATGATCCAGGTGGAACTGGAGGGAGAATTCCTACCAGAACCTCAATGCATACTGGACAGAAAGGAAACCCCACTCAGGAACCAAACCATTGCATAGGTCAACGTGCAGTGGAAACATTTTGGCCCAGATGAGGCTACGTGGAAAATGGAAGATGCCATGAAACAAGCATATCCGATTTTGTTTACTTCTGAACATACACATCATATTGATAGATAGAAAATCGAGGACGATGTTCCTTTAAGGGGGAGGGAATTGTAACACCCTGTTTCCCCCAATATGTAAAAATAACTATGTTGGCCAAGAACTATGGCAAACTCAAAGATGTGAATGTTTGATTTGACGAACCTTTGCATAAAAGGTCGATGAATGTAAATTATATAATTAATATGTGTTACATGATCGCTGAGAGGGGGATGTGGTAAAAGAGACCACGATGGCTAATGAGAGGTGGTGGAAGGGACCTGAAATGGTTGCATTAACTTCCACCGAGCCAATACCATATTGGTTTATACTTGCTCACAAACCAAAGCAACGCTTTGATCCTGGAATGGATTTCTCGTCGGATTGGTAGGTGGGGAGGCTCCTCAAGAGTTAATGAGGGGATGGGGGTGAACCGTCCATTCGTAACAACCCTCATACCTGACCACGAACGACAAAATTCACGTCACACACAACCCTGTAGACAGAAATTGGAAAGAGAGGAAATGTGGTGGGGGAGAGCAGTGTGCGCGACGGGGATTGCGAAAGAGACTGGAGAGTCGTGGGAGTTTGAAGCCCCTAGAAGTTGAATTTCATGATTCAAGCTTAGAAGGGATAGCAAGCCCAATTATAGAAAGAGAGAATACCCTATCATTTGGTAGACGAATGGTCGGAATCCTTTCGGGAATACCCCAGATCTGTCGAGACCGATGGATCTAGGGAAGGAGCACAGGCGTTAATACTTCGACCCTTTCAGCCTTCGCATGTAGCGATAGGATCCTGAACCGTAGATCCAATGATCTGATGGAGCCCTATTGACCGTCGATCTTAGCCTTTGTATAGGTAGGAGAGTAACATTTCGCTGATTCGCAACTTGGAGTGGTCAAGGGTAGGGCTATATGAACTCATGATTCGCGAGATCGCGACGTGATCGTGACTGTTGGATCCAAGGCATGAGAGAACCGTTGGATCAGAACTTTCATGGTTATCGTCTATCAGGGGTTCATAACTTGAGGGAGTTTCTTTTTTATTGTAGAAGTCACGAAGTGCTGAGTGCCGAGGGCTCGTGCAAGCACGTGACCCATCCGTAAGTGGGGACCGCGTGGTTGACAGGTGGTGTAACAACAAGCACCCAGAGAAAGGTGGGAACGGGTGACAGGTGATGGACACATGTTCCCTGGGAAGGAGTCAACCCATTGTTGACTTATCATATTTCAAGAACTCGTGAAGGAGGAGCATGAGGGCTCAACACTACAACTCGCGAAGTCGCGAGATGCGAGTAGCGCTAGTATTTAGCCTAGGAAGCGGGTAACTGGTGGGGGACATGTGTCACATTGAAAAAGAGTCAACCCACTGTTGACTTATCATGGCTCGGGGTTTCGCAGGATGAAGAAGCTGCACCTTGATTGCTAAGGCCGCAAAACGCCGAGCGCCGAGGTCTTGTGCGATGGGCGGCGACGACACAACTCATGAGAAGAGTATAGCAGGGTTGACAAGTGGCATGTGCACATCGTTTTGGAAAATTCCACACAACATTGACCTCTCGCGTCTCAGGGATTCATGAAGGAGGAGCACGAGAGCTCAACACCTCAGATGGTGAGGTTGTGAGTGGTGCTAGTGTTTGGCCTAGCCTACGGTTACATATAATAGGTGCTAGTGAGGAGGGATCCATACCCCTATAATATCTCGGGTATCAGTGTTTGGAGAAAGGGGAGTCGAGAGTCTTGATTCCCGACTCGCGAGTTGTGAAAGGTGCTTGCGCTAAGGCCAGCTTGTGGTTGTTTGGAGGAGGATAAGGGAAGAGAGGGTCTACGCTAGGCCCCATAGAAGTCTCGAGGATTCTGTTGCTCGAAGAAAAAGATGAAAAATCTAAGTTGTTGTAGTGGGTGTGTGACAATACATCTTCTATTACAATCGCACATTTTGGTTTCATGACACGAGCATGGGGCATGCCTGCCTCGTTTGTATACATATTTTCCTTTTCCTTCCTAGAGAAAGGTTTGGTTCCCATAGTTTTCCCTCTCTCTCTGGTGGATCGTTCTTGCAGTTCCTCTCTTCACTCTTCCTTACAATGGCACTTTCAACAAAATAAACATTGATGTATTTCAGCTATAGGTATGCTCCTAACCTCACACATCAGGGGGCATCTGTTATCACGGAAAAATCGTTCGCAACATTACACACAACAGTTGAAGAAAGACATGAATTCCAACAACAATTAGTACACCTACAACACCAAAATCCATCAAAAGGGCATAAAATTATATACTTGGTTCAAAAAGAAAAATGCGCAAATTCACCAAAGGAAGTGTGTGCATAATGTGTGGACTAACACAACCTTAATCGCGCGATTGTCTATGAAAAAACCCACACACTTTTCATGAACGACGCATTTATGAATCTTGTCAGCCTTTCAACCAGTTCTAGTCTGACCCCCAACACGATTTGACACTCAGATCTGAGTGAAATTTAGCTTGGAGGCTGGTCAAGGGCTAGGAAGTGCCCTAAAAGGCCCCATGTTCAAACTATGAACCAGTTGTATCTTTCTATGAATGGAAACTATAAATATGTGCCATGGGTGTGCTAGAAAAATAAGAACTTCAAGGTATTGTTATGTTGCAAGAATTCTTCTTGGAGAATCATCTTTTCTCTTTGAATCATTCAAGCATTATAGCAAGGGCCATTCCACTCACCTCTTGAGAGGATTGGCATTGTATTTATTCACCATTGTCACTTGCTATTGTATGAAGATAAGAGCTCTCTATTAGAGAACTCAAGAGCTCTCTCAAGGAGGAAGGGGGGATTGATAAGCCTATGCCTTTCTCTACATTGCTAGTATATCAACACATTGGTCCATTGGTAGCTATATGATTGTCATTTTTTTGTTTTTTCATGGTTCTAGTTCTTGCAAGCTTCTCTAACATCTATTTCCTTTTGTTTTTGTTTTTATTTCCTTGTTTCATGTGTATTCGGTTATCTAATCAACTCACAAACCTCTGTCTTATTTAGCCAACTTAACTAGGCAAGTAAGTGTTGTGTATTTTCTCACCCATGTGTCAAAACCAACACAACACAGAGCATTAAACAAAATCACAGTCAGGAACCGGTACCCAATTCCCAGGATTGATGACCTTTTTGACCAACTCAAGGGGGAAAATTTATTCAACAATATTGACCTAAAGTCTGGCTACCGCCAGGTTCCCTTCAAACCAACTGATGTATGGAAGACAACTTTCAAATCTAAAGAAGGTCTCTTCAAATGGTTGGTCATGCCCTTTGGCTTAACAAATGCACCAACCACTTTCATAAGGTTGATGGATGATGTATTGAGACCCTTCATCAACTCTTTTGTGGTGGTATTTTTGGATGACATTCTCATATTCAACAGAACTAGGGAGGAGCACATGTGACATATTCAGTGGGTTTTGAGCACTTTGCGGCAGCACAAGATATATGCCAACTTGGAAAAATTCTCCTTTGGAAAGAAAAGGGTCCAATACTTGGGCTACATTCTTTTATGAGCATGGGGTACATGCTGATCCAGTTAAGATCCAAGTCATTCAACACTGGCCAGCGTCGACCACACTAACTGAGCTTCAGAGGTTCTTGGGACTGGCCAAATTCTACCAATGGTTCATGTTAGGATTCTCCCATATTGCATGGGCCCTCAACCAAGTGACCAAGGGCGGTGGCAGGGAAAAGTTCATGTGGAGGAAGGAACAACAACGAGCATTTGATGATTTGAAGTATCGCTTGTGCTCAGCTCCAGTACTCTCCTTACCTGATCTGCAACAACCATTCAAGATTGATACTGATGCATCTGACTATGTTGTAGGTGCAGTTCTCACTCAACACGGTCATCTGGTGGCATACCATAGTGAGACATTCTCAGATATTGTCCATAAATACCCCACCTATGACAAGGAAATGTATTCCATTGTACAAACATGTCGTCAATGGAAACATTACATTATGGGAAAGAAGACAACCATCCACACTGATCAAAAGCCCCTGCAGTTCATACAGACACATAGGAAGTTGCAGAATGACCACCATCATAAGTCGTCCACCTACCTACAACAATTCCATCTCAACATCAAGTATAAGACAGGGAGCACAAATTGTGTTGCTGACTTCCTCAGTCGACCTCCCATGGTTACAATCACTATTGTGCTCCATTCTTGTGGACATGAAACATCTGAGTGGCCCCAACTTTATCAACAAGATCTGAACTTCGCCACCACCTATCATCTCTTGGGTATAGGCGTGAATGTAACCGATTTTCACATTCAGGATGGACGGTTATGTCATCTGGGCCATCTATGTGTCCCTCCAAGGCCTGCAAGGGAGCGTGCAAAGCTGATTTGGGAAGATCACTACAGTTGAATGGAAGGACATTTTGGTGTGGAGAAAACTATGGTCGTTCTACAGAAACATTTTTATTGGCCAAAACTTCGACAAGACGTCAACAAGTATATCAGATCTTGCATTGCATGTGTCATTTCCAAGCCAACCATCAAGAAGCAAGGCTTATACACCCCTCTTCCTACTACCGAGAAGCCTTGGGAATCCATCTTGATGGATTACATGTCTAGCCTTCTGTCCACCAAGCAAGGAAATGATTGTGTATTTGTGTTCGTTGATCAATTTTCGAAGATAGCCATCCTCACAACCTGCAAGGAGAACATCACAGCCGCAGATACTGCCAAGCTCTTATTTGGATGAGTGTGGGTCCATTTTTGGATACCACATACCATCATCTCCGACCGGGATACCAGTTTCCTCGGCACATTTTGGTCGAGTCTCTGGTCATTGTTGGACACCAAGTTCACTAAATCCACTGCTTTCAACCCCCAAACAAATGGCCAAACAGAGGTCGTCAATCAGATGATTGTGCACATCCTGCACATGTACAACTCTAAGCATCCACATACATGGGATGAGATTATCCCCTATGTTAAACAAAGTTACAACAGGGATCTCCATAGCTCCACCGGCCATAGCCCATTTTAGGTGGGGCTGGGATTCCAACCATTGGTTCCCATTGATGTTGCACTACCTCTTGCAACCACACAGACAGACTCTTCCCATATTTAGTTTGAGACCGTCAAAGCCACAAGATCACTTGATAGGATTCAACACATCCACCATCAGGTCCATGAGATTTTTTGAAATCCAATGCTAAGTACAAGCAACGCCATGTTCAACACAGGGTGCCGCACTAGTTTCAAGTTGGAGACAAGGTCTAGTTACATTTGTAGAAATAGCGTCTTACATGTACCTATTGGAATCTCTGTCCACTTCGCTATGGGCCTTACACTATCACCAAGGTTGTGGGTAACAATTATTTTGAGATCAACACTCCACCCTTCCTTGGCTTGCACCCAGTGTTCAATGTGGACCTCCTTCGACCATATTTTCCACCATTATTGGACACCTCAGAGACCACAGAACAACTGACACCAACAAAGCTCAACCCTGACTGCATATATCATGTATCCATTGATCAAATAGTGGACACACAAGTCAACGACACTCGCCAATAGAGGATCCAACTTTATCGGGTTGTCAAGGCAGGGCAACTCCTACACCAAGGAAAGTGGTTCACCCAAGTCCAAATTTAGTAGAAATTTCCTCACCTAATGGGGGAAATCAACGCAATGGATACCATTGTTTCTTAAGGGGGGAGGACTGATCCAGGTGGATATTGGTGGCCACCCACCTATTCCAACTTGCTCCTCTTGACAATTTTTAGTTCAACACGTTTTTTTGTACTTCTTTGTAATTGTGGATTGTACACTTCCGAGGTTGTCTTCCAGGTGGATATTGGTGGCTTCCCACCTAATCCAACTGACTTATTTTATATGTTTTCATGTCAGCGCATCTTTTTGTACTTCCGGGGTCATTTTGAGGCCCTAAACAATGTTTTTTTGGCTTGCCACAGTCAAACTGTAGGCAAATTTAGAGTTTGACGACGTAATGCATAGTTCTTGAAAATACCTTTCCAATGAGTTATCAAGCGCCTAAAATAGAGGTCGTATGCAAAAGTTACGACCCCAGGAAGTTGAGGTACCAACTTACCCATATGGGCTCACATAACTTTTTTGGCATTTAATTTCCTAGGGTTAGGTTTTTGGATGTCTATGGTTTTGAAATTCATGAGTAATGTTAAAAAGGCCTCTGGAGCCTCATTGTAATGATTCTACTCAAACAGATACTCGTATCATCCACATCTCTTCGCAAAAATAGCTACCACCATTCAAGCAAGTGTTTCAATTCTGCGGTTTTACAATTTCATCCTATTTTATTTATCCAATAAAATATATTGTTCACTAGATATCTGTGTTGTTCTTCATATCTTTGTGTTTATCGTATTTAGTGTATTAATCAGTTCATTCCGCTCCTAAATCTGGATCACTAGATCTTTAGGGTTTTCGTGAGTAGACTCATCGGCCATGGCTAGGGTCCTACAACTTTCTTCTTCCTGGATCCCTGCAAATTCCCAAAAATACCCCCAAAAAAACTGCTTTCATACTAATATTATTTGTAAAATTCCATGGGTATTCCACTCGATTAGTTCATCCTAATAGATCTTATAATATTATGAAATCTTATATCTATGTGGTTTATTTCCTTAAATCCCAAATTGATTATCTCTAGCTTATGGCTTGAATTTAAGAAATAACTGGAATATAAAAATGAAAGAATAGGAAAAAAATACACACCATCCACACAAATGAACACAAGATTTGATCGAGGAAACCCAATACAAGAGAAAACCTAGCTAGAAGGTGATGCCTATGCTCTGCTCTCTTTTCTTCAGTTATAAAATGCACATATAAAGAAATGTGAACTCACTATGAAGTTATCTTTTGACATTGTGACTTGAATGGTTCCTACAAAATCCTCCTCCTCTATTATGCTCACAAAATATCACTCTTAATTTTTTTTCTTAGCTATGGAATAAGATACAATACAAAAAAATATTGGAAACCTTTCTCTTCCCAGCGGCTCAATAATTAACATATCTTGATAGCCATCTAGGGGTAGGTTTTTGAATTGTTCAACCCTCAATTGTGATCAGATTTTGGACCTTCTAGAATCTTCTTGAAATTCCACATGTGGCTAGCCCAATATGTGTGAGTAACGGGGGTTGACGTGAAATCCTCTCATACCATGGTGGTCAACATGGTATATCAACTTGTGGCATGCATCACTTTTGCATATGAGCTTTGATTGACGCGATTTTTGTGCCATTGGAAAGGCATCTGAGTGAAAATTAGGGTCAGGGGGTCTCAGCTAAATATGAGAAATTTTTTACCCCAAAAATTTCAGTTTGATGTCTCAAAATGGCTCCAGAAGGTTTCAAACCCTAATTTTCAAAGCTGGGACCTATCATTAAAATAACCATGCAAGTTGATTCCTCCAATTTTTTCCACTATGAAAGCATCAAGATAGATGACAAATAATATAATTATCCAATTCATATTTGGAAAAGGGGATGGGATTTCAAGTTTAGTTGTTGATTTCCCATGTGAAGGTGTTTTGGGTTGGGATTTTAATTGTTGTGGAGATTTTCCTTTTCTAGAAAATTCTCTCCCATTGTGCAATAAAGTTGTTAGTTAAGCATAAATAATTTTAGAAGCCGGTTTGTGAGGGTTTGATCTAGTTTTTTTCCATATTGACTAAGGGAGAAGTATGTCCTAAGGAATAAAATATAATTAAGGGTGCAATTAGTAACATGGAGAACCCTTATGTGATCAGATTCTTCTAAAAATAACATCTCCCACAGGAAGATTACCTTGCTTTATATCATCTTTTGGTTATTCTTGCCATGATGGAATGAAGAGTATAACATCGGTACATGTACATCATTAATAGAGGGTATATAAATGAAGACTACATATTACTTCTGAAAATGCATTGAAATAAAACATCCATTGATATCACAACAAGACATTCGGGTTTACTTCCCTAAGCTTGATCTCCTTTATTTATTTCACAAACCTAAAACAAACCATGAAAAATAAACAAAAGTTTGTAATATCAAACTTGTATATTTCAGCGAGAACTTTCGAATGATATAATGATCCAGCTGGATATCAATGGCCACCCACCTTTTTCCACTGACTCAAAATAGTTTTCTGGTAAATTTGACAATTTACTATTTTTAGCAGTTTTTAACTTTCGAGGCCATTTTGAGGGCCCAAATGAAGGTTTTTTGAGATATAGGTTCTCAATGATATCCAAAGACATGATTGAGCATCCAAAATTATTCTCCTCGACAATACCTTTCCAACAAGCTATCATACGCCTAAAACGGAGATCGTATGCAAAAGTTACGACCCTGGGAAGTTGATGTACTAACTTACCCAAACAAGGCCCACATGACTTTTGGCGCTTCATCTCCTAGGGTTAGGTTTTTGGATGTCTAGGGTTTTTTTCATTCCTGTTTATTGTAAAAAGGCCTTTAGAACCTCATTGTAATCATTTTCTTGCGAATGCAAGTAGTCGTCACATCTCTTCTCAGAGATAAGCTACTACCATTCTAATGAGTCTTTCACTCTGTATTTTTACAGTCTCTTTACACTTATTTCATTAATAGAAATCATGTATTACTGTATATATGTGTTTATGGTTGCATCTCTGATACATTTCTGTTATATTATTGAATATCTGCGATATCTCTGTGCATTTCTTTATTATATCTCCGATCTCATTTCGTGTTGAAAATAATCTGGATTAGTGGTATCATAGCAGGTTGTTCTTGATCGTTTTTTCAGTGCATGTACCCGACGAGGTCCGAGTATAGAAAGTTAGGTCTCGAGCTTGTCTCTCTTGAAGACAATCGATCTCGCACACCCAAGAAACCCTCAATGGCGGAAGAAAAGAAAAACGATGGAGCAAACGATTCTATCAGTTTGTTGCTTGAACAAGCTCTCACGCGATAGAGGGATGAAATGATGGAGAATTCTTCCCACATATTTCAACGTCCGTCGATAGCAACAGGCACATCTTCATCAAGTGGTCACTTTGGAAGCACCTTGCCTTTCAAGGTACAAGTTAATTTTTATATTCATGTATTTGAAGGACAGATAGATGCATAAGCCCTAAAAAAATGGTTAACTCTACTAGAAGGTTATTTCTTTGTTCACAAATTTTTGGACAAAAAAAGATCACCTTCGCACTCCTTAAATCTCTCCCTCATGTCAAACATTAGTGAGAAACTTACTGGGAGCAAAGTTCCACAGAGGAGTTTGGAATATATGGGGCCGAGCCCACTTGAGGATTTTTTGTGGATGCGGTAAAGGAACAGTATTACCCTGTTGGCAACTATGATGACCAGTACATGAGATGGACCACACTGCGGCAAGAGAGGGGCCAAGCAGTTCCGTAGTTCACCAATACCTTCCATACCTTGCACACCAATCTAGGTATCAAAGACTTTGAACAACATTTGGTTTTGAAATACCGTGGGGCTCTACACAGATACATCCAAACTGAAATGGATTTTATGGACATCTCATCACTCGATGTTGCTTATCAATATGTTGTTAAAATCGAGCAGAAATTTAAGCACCAGAATAAACGAGAGTTCGGGTCTGCAAATCTGCAACAACCAAAGTATGACAAAGATGGCCATAGCAGGCAGTCTCCCGAAAACCAGTCCAAGCCACATGAAAAGAAGGGTCACGGGAAGACAAAGGACACCGGAAAATGGTGCGATTTCCACAAAATCCCCTGGCACAACACTAATGAATTTCGCTCAAAACAATCATTTGTGGCCGAGATCAAAGACAAGGAGCCGAACCCTGATTCAGAATCTGATTCTAGAAATACTGGTAAAGGACAGATCATTGACGCAGACTCCACTGCTATTATCATGATCACATCAATTCAACCAGAAGAACCAACAGATCCTAAAGAGGGGGAGCACCTTTTTCATTCACAGATGTGGGTGAAGGGGACCCCGCTGCATTTTATTGTTGATAGCGAAAGCCAGAAGAACCTCATCTCAGCAGAGGTTGTCAAACAGTTGGGACTGTTGACAACACCACACCCGTAGCCATACAACATCGGGTGGCTTCTCCAAGGTCGAGATCTTCGTGTTAGCCAACAATGTCGATTATCATACGACATCCAGCCTTCAAGGATGAGGTATTATGTGATTTTTTCCCACTAGATGTTTGTGATGTTCTCTTGGGCCAATCATATATGTGGAAGCGCCATGCTGTTTATGAGTCTCGACCCCGCAGTGTCATTGTTTCTCTGGGGGGTCATCTTTATAGAATACCAGAGGTAGTTCCGACTACTGTTCCACTTAAAAAGTGTCGCAATGTAGTATCTCATACTGCAAAATTTAGCTTCTTCACAATTTGTTCAAAAGGGGAACAGAAGGACAATGCAACCACGACAACTTCGCCCCAAGCACTTTCTATCCAACATAAACAAGTCGAAAAGGTTGCAACAAAGCGCAAAGATTCCTTTTGCACACCGTCCTCTCATATAGCCCGACTTTTTGAATAGCCACAACCTCAACAGGTTCGTGACAGACTTTCACAAACTGAGCAACGCGACGTCTCCAACAAGACAAGCAGCTCCTCAAGATGCAGATTCAACAAATGCTTTTCCCTCTCCCTCGGAATCTCAACGCAATGGAGACCATTGCTTCCTAAGGAGGGAGGATTGATCTTGGTGGATATCGGTGGCCACCCACCTTTTCCGACTGGCTCAAAATAGTTTTCTGGCAAATTTGACAATTTACTATTTTTAATAGTTTTTAACTTCGGGGGCCCAAATGAAGGTTTTTCGAGATCAAGGTTCTCAATGATAGTCGAAGGCATGATTGAGCCCCCAAAATGAATATCCTCGATGATACCTTTCCAAATAGCTATCATACGCCTAAAACGGAGATCATATGCAAAAGTTACGAAACTGAGAAGTTGATGTACTAACTTACCCAAACGGGGCCCACATGACTTTTGGCGCTTCATCTCCTAGGGTTAGGTTTTCAGATGTCTAGGGTTTTTGGCATTTCTGTTTATTGTAAAAAGGCCTTCAGAGCCTCATTGTAATCATCTTCTTGCAAATGCGAGTAGTCGTCACATCTCTTCTCAGAGATAAGCTGTCACCATTCTAGCGAGTCTTTCACTCTGTATTTTTACAGTCTCTATACATTTCTTTCATTAATAGAAATCGTGTATTACTGTATATCTGTGTTTATGGTTGCATATCTGATACATTTATGTTATATTATTGAATATCTGTGACATCTCTGTGCATTTATTTATTATATTTCCGATCTCATTTCGTGTCGAAAATAATCCGGATCATATAAGGGATTCCCAAAATGGAGATTGGAATCAAAAGTTATCGTGAAAAAATCAAAGTTTCGAAAATCTAAAACTAATGGTGTCAATTTAATAAAAAATTAGAACTAGAAAGTTGTATAGCTCAATGAGACCTTTCCAATGATAGAAGGTATGCCCCAAACATAGTTTAGAATCAAAAGTTATCGCAAAAATACTAAATGAGTTTTTTGTTTGATCGACAAACTTTTTAATCTTCTTTTGGGGTTCATGAAAAAAAAATCAATGCTTTTAAAATTTTGTGATTTTTTTGGTTACTTTTCAAAATTATTTTTTTTCGACGCTTTGGAAAAATTATTATCGACACTTCCTCCTTGATTTCTTTTCAACGAACTTGAAATCTTGTTATTTTTGTGCTTTCAAAAACTTGTTTGACAAAATTAATTTTTTATGTTTTCGACGCTTGCAAAAAAGTGTCTTTTTGTGCTCCTGTAAAATTGGCTTTCCAGTGAGATTTTTTGGAACTTATCTTTCGGTACTTTTTGAAAGTTGTTTCAGCACTTGTTTGGAACTTTATTTCAATGCACTTAAAAACTTGTATTTTCTCAATTTTGACTTCAAAATTTGTTGTTCATGAGTGTTTTAACTTCATCGATACAATTAATTTTATCTCAAAACGGGTCTTGAGACTTAGATATTTTTTGGTTTTTTCTTAACGCTGGAGGCATTTTCTAAAATAAATGTGATGCATAAAACCATTTAAATTCAAATGTATAAAACCAATCAAAATGCATGAAACCTTTCGTGAAATCAAAGAAAAAGTGCTATCCAATATTTTAGAGTTTTAAAGTGTGTTGTGTACTCAACATAGTGTAATAGAATGATGGAAATGGATATTATGAAAACTAGGTGGAAATTATGCCCATTTGCAAGGGAAATTATTGGCATTGAGAAAACCTAATTACAGTTAAGAATCCTTGGAGTCCCCAACAGTGAGACTTCCTGGTCGGTTTATGCTAGATCTATATATGGAAGTGGGATGCCCAGAGGGATTGTGTAGCATAGAAGGGGATCCCATTCCTTGGGTTGTGTAGGTTGATGGAGAAAGAGAACTAGTGGATTGGGAGAGCTATAAGAGTTACATTTTGTGAAATTTTAGGAAATTGGGCTATGTGAAGAGAGCTAGAGCCAATACCAAGTAATTTTTTCCTTGCATGTTCATAGACTCAACTCATGGGTGGCTTAATTGCAAAAAGACTAAGTGAAACATAGAACCTATGGTTGAGTGGAACGTCCTTTGCCTGCAGCTAGTTGGTGATTAATTTCCAAAAGATAAGTGTTATGATTTATTTATGATTATGTTGATTTAATGGTGTTTTGTTATGAATTGAATGTTGTTCTATTTGCATGTATAAGCACACATCTATAAATATGAATGATTTCATTGTGTTTGCATAATTCTACATTGTCATGTCTACATGAATTAATCATGTAATAGTAGGAAAGTGAGGAAAATGGTACCAGAGCTATAGAATGTTGATTTCAGCCTAATTAGATTGTTGGGTACATGACAATATGGTATCAATGCAAGAAGATGTTGGGAAAATGGTGGTTTTAATAAGTAAATTGTATCCTCAACAATGGACAAAGAGCACTAGGTATGTTACAAAGTGGTATCAAGGCATAGTTTTGAGTTAATGAGAGAAAATTGGAGCATCCCACCACCTCAATAGTGTTATAGGGGTGGTTGGATATGTAACAAAAGAGGAACAAGATTCTCATTACATTATTTCCCTTAAAACCAAGGTTTGGGTCCACATTAAAATCCACAATGCTTAATGTTACTCGAGTCCTTTGCTCCTTTGATGATGTCATAATTGACTACCCTGAATGTTCAACATAAGTCCATTTGATTACCCTTTTGATACATTGAATTTTGGAAGAACAATATTTACCACTAACATAGTCAAAGTTGATCACCCTCATTGTGGATTATGACATTTAGTTTTAATACCCTTTGGATTCCCACTATATCATGGTGAAATATCCTAAACCATACAACAAGCAACATGTTCCTTGAACCCAAGGGTATATTCCAAGATTTCATTTGACATGCCATCACAATGTAGGTCCCATGGTTCTAGGATTTTTCCACCATTTCCTTGACATTTGGATTGAGCCCTAAATCAACAATCACTACAGTGCCCATGCATGAATGTTGTGCCAACATACATGTCCAATGCATGCAAACAACACCATTTTATTATACACATTCAAGGATTTTCTAAGAAGCATTGTATCACATGATCAATGCATTGTGGCCAAAGTTATGGCCTATTGAAACCCATGCGATAACAATGGTCAATATTTTCCCAAACCATCCACAATTGTCAAATTGGTAGCTCAAATATTAGAACCACATGTATCGTGTGAATGAGGTATTTATATTAAATATTATTTATCCATTATATTCAAGGGATAAGCCTAACATATGCCACGCTTAACACCCATATGCCCATGAGTAATTTTAGTGTCCCAATGTACCCATGTCACATCATACTTTGATGCCACATGTCATCATGTTCTCGTTTCCACCTCATTAATAGGTCCATGTAGCACTCAATTGACAATGATTTGATTCCATGTCATCATCCTTCGTTGGCTTCATCTCCCATCCACTGGAAATGGTGGAGTTATGTACACGGGGCAAGGGTTTGGAACACTGGGTTTGGAATTAATGCAAAGGTGAAGCTACGAGGTTCAGAAGAAAAGGTTTGGGACTATTGCAAAAATCAAATTACCTCCACTCTCTACATCCCTCTCATGGAGTTTGAAGGTGGGAAATGAGGTGAGGTAGAGTTTTGATATCAATGTAGAGCTATCGAACACAGAGCTAAAGGAAGTATGTAACATCCTCCACCTTCCCCCTTAGTAAGATGAATATAAAGTGTGGAAAGGTAGAAGTTTGAGTCATCATTCCTTGGCTTTGTTTCTGTCCAGTGAGCAAGTGCAGAGTTTTTTTCCAAGAAAAACCATCCAAATGCTTCATCATGTTCCATGAATGGTAAGTGGGCTAAACTGTCAACCCTGATTACGGGGCCTCACCCTAAGGGAATCAAGAGAGTCGAACCTGTGACCAAAAACAAGAATGATGAACTCACATTTGACTCTAGACCAATTGAGCTAACCATCGGAGTTAGCAAGTCCAGATTTATGTACGTGGGGCATGGGTTTAGGTTTAGGGTTCATGAAAAAAACAAAGGTATACAAATGATTTGGAATGAATTTTTTTAGCACTAATGCAATTTTTTTTTACCTCCACCCTCTACTTCTCTCTAATGGAGAATGAGAGCAGGTGATGAGGTGATGCAAAGATTTGAGATGAAGGAAAAGCTATGTGAACATAGAGGTAAAGGAATTATTATAAAGTATGTAACATCCTTCACCTTCCCTACTAGTAAGATGAAGACAGTGTGGAAAGGTGGAAGATTGAGTCATCATTCATTGACTTCATCTCTGGGTTGCTAGATAATGTGGAGTAATGTACATGAGGTAGGGTTTTGGAATGTATAGGTTTGGGACTAATGCAATAGACAAAAGTGTGGGTAAGGGTATGGAAGGAAAAGGTTTGGACCTATGTGAAAATCAAATTACCTCCACCCTCTACTTCCCTCTTATGAAGAATGAAGATAGGTGACAAGGTGAGGCTCCTAGAGGAAGGTGATGTGATAGGTGAAAGCAACCAATGGAAGGAGGTGGAAATACATAGGAATTAAGAAGAGTTATGCCAAAAAAAATTAAAGTGTACTTGCCCCAAAATTTCACCCTAAGAAGCTCCCACACCCTACTAAATATTTGTCTTGAAAAGCCAACTTTTGGATTTGGCTAACATTTTGCAAAAAAAAAAAAAAAAACCTTACTAGACTCTAACGATTCTAACCATGTATTTGTGTAGTAATAAGAGAAAAATGTCTAATTTGGAGACAAAAGCAAAAAGAAAATGAAAGGTTATAACTTGATTATGATAAATATTATGGGAAATGAAACTCAACGTAAGGAGTTCCTCCATTGCTATCACTCATATCTAGGACAAAAATCAACCTGACAAAGCTTAAAATTTTATAAGGATCTTTCACACTTTAATGAGGCTTCAGGTGAAGAAATTATCATCCAAATATGCTTTTCTATCTCCAAAGAATTGGAGATGCAAAGAATTAAATACCTATTGGATTCCCGAAAATGGAAATTGTTAAGCTAAAAGGGCACTAAAAGAGTATTCCTTCTTAAAAATGCCGAGCTTTCAAATCCAAGATGTCATATTCATAAAGATCTTGAAATCCAAGATGTCATATTCACCTTTAAAAGGGCTTTTGCTTGTAAAGGTTCTCAAAAAGATCTATATGCCACTTTTCAAAACCATGCAAAGAATTATAATATTTGAATCCAATCCAAATATTATAATAGTGGATTGGATTCAATTCAAATAGTTGATACAATAATTGATCACCGAATAAACCTCTACCCATTTCAAAGATATGAATATCTTTGAATATGTACTAACTAATTTTAGTATTTTTAAATAAAGCATATTATCTTGTGATTCCATCGCTTCATAATACCAATTTAACAATATTTTATTATTTTTAAATAAATATAATGTCATGTTATATGTAATATTTTAATTTTGATCTTTGGTTAAATATTGTGTATATTTATGATGAAAGATTAAAAGTTGTACAATATAATATATAAGATTTTACAATAAATGTAAATAAATAAAATCATAGGGTGTAAAAAGGAAAGACAAAATAAGGGGGCTATGGTTTTATAAGAGGAGAATGATAAAGAGCTTAAGTAGGTTTAGGGAAAATTACTTTAACAAGTGATTTAACTGTCCAAAGTTCTTGCTTGATTATTAATTAATTTATAGTTTATTAAGCATTGGGGATTAGTGCATGAAGTAGGTACATGGGTCTCCATAAAGATACATGACCCATCCATGCCATGTCACACTTGTGTTTTACTTTTTTGTTATGCAGACAAATTGGAGTCTGAAGAGTTCGAATGTTTTTGGGTGTCATTTGAATTAACAAAGAGTCTGGATTATTAAAAGTTTGTATTACCATGTGAACTATCATTCGGTCGAAGGAAAATCAAGAGACTTATCTCTGAGTGAACTACCATGAGCTACTATAATCAAATTATGGACAGCTACATCCATGCGTTATGAGAGAATTGTTGTTGCACATAATGATAATTGTTGTCATTAAAAAAATTTACTATCGTTGATAATCCATGGAATCCCAATAGTGAGATTTCTTAGTCGGCTTATGATAAAGCCTTGGAAGGAAGTGGGATACCTTGAAGTATTGTTAAGCAAAGAAGGGGATCTCATTCCTTGGGTTGTGCACATTGATGGAAAAATAGGGTTGTGGATTGGGATTGCCATAGGTGTGTATGTATTCACTGGGAACTTCAGAATTTGGCTATGCAAAGAGATTTAGAGCTAGCAATGGGGAAATTTTTTCTTCATACCCTCGTCTTATGGGTGGCCTCTATAGTAGATATAATGGGTGCAACATGGACCCTATGGTTGGGTGGAAAATCCTTCTTCTGCAACCAGTTGGTGGACAATTTCTAGATAGATAAGTTTTCATGAATGTCTTTGTGAATTGTGGAATTAATATTGCTTATGTCATTGATTTTATTCTGAGTGTGTAGGTTTTCACATTTATTCATGATGATGCTTGAACTTTCTAGAGATAAATTGTGTGTGAGATTTTGAAACATCCAATGTTTTGAGTGAACACTCCACCCATCATTAGGTACAAATAAAGTTGAAACAATAATAGAAAAGAGTGTAGGGTTGAGATTTTATAGGGTGAAAATTATTAGATAATCCTTGTGAAATATAAGTAAAATAATCTAGTTGTTGTGAAATAATAATTGCCATTTATTGCTGACATGAAACTGGAATTATAATACATTGGGAGGTATAAAGGAAGAAAACAAACTAAATTCAAAGTTTTCTCAAAATGGAATTGGTTAAGCTAGAAAAAAAAAACATATATAAGAGGGATCTAGACAGGAAATAAAAATAAAACAAATATAACAAGAATCCATATAGGAGTGAAAATAATATAGGAATCCAAGAGAGGGAGAAGGCATATTGACAAAGACAATGGATAGTTGGCTTCCAATATTGGCTAAGTTTGTAGCCATCTCCTGATTAAAAGTATTAGGATGTTTTTAAATTTCAAACACTTCCCGAATTATATGAGAGGAGTGATAGGGTGTTGAGGCAAGAACTTTAGTTTGGTCAAATCAAGTGAAGTGTTTATAATTGTGGGAGTGTTCGGCAATATTTGACTTGGTGATGCGGTTGTGGAATGTGTTAGTTATATGTTCCTTGAGACAAGCTTTGAAATATCTTTTGGTTTGGCCAATAAATGATTTTCCATAGGAGTAGGAAATTTGGTAAACTCCTTACCCAAGCATAGAGTCATATTTATCCTTTGTAGTTATAAACAAATTCTTAAAGGTTTTAAAATAGTTTTTATATTCTTTTTGGCCAAAATCTTTTAAATATCAATTGTAATGCCATGGATGTAAAGAAGAGAAATAAGAGATAGTGACGGGGAAGATGAAGGAGAGTTTTTAGATTTATAATAGCAAGTTGCACAATTTTTTTTGTTGATTTAGAAGATTGATGATCCAGGTGGATATCAGTGGCCACCCACCTTCTCCAACTGGCCCAAAACATGTTTCTGACAATTTTGGTAATTTACTAGTTTTAGCAGTTTTTAACTTTCGAGGCCATTTTGAGGTCCTAAACGATGTTTTTTGAAAACACGAGGAGAAACATGGATAGATCTTTTCAACGAGCTATCATATGCCTAAAACAAAGATTGTATGCAAAAGTTACAACCCTGGGAAGTTGATGCACCAACTTACCCAAACGGGGCCCACATGACTTTTGGTGCTTCATCTCCCAGGGTTAGGTTTTTGGATGTCTAGGGTTTTTTGCATTCCTGCACATTGTAAAAAGGCCTTCAGAGCTTCATTGTGATCATCTTCTCACGGATGTGAGTAGACATCACATCTCTTCTCAGAGATAAGCTACCACCATTCTAGCGAGTCTTTCACTTTGTACTTTTACAATCTCTGTACATTTATTTCATTAATAGAAATCGTGTATTACTATATATCTGTGACTCTTGTTATATTTCCGCTATATCTTTGTTATATTGTTGTCTCTCTTGCAATATCTCTGAATATTTCTGTGTTATATCTCCACTCTCATTTCGTACCAAAAATAATCCGGATCAGTGGTTTCAAATAACCAGATTGGTTAAAAAGGTCCAAACCTTCTAGCCAAAGGTTCGTGATAGCCTTCAACAAGCTAAGCAATGCCACTTCTCCAGCAAGGCAAGCAGATCACCAAGATTCAGATTCAACAATCGCTTTCCCCTCTCCCCCGGGAACTCAACGCAATGGAGACCATTGCTTCCTAAGGAGGGAGGATTGATCCAGGTGGATATYGGTGGCCACCCACCTTCTCCAACTGGCCCAAAACATGTTTYTGGCAATTTTGGTAATTTACTATTCTTAGTAGTTTTTAACTTCCGGGGCCATTTTGAGGCCCTAAACGATGTTTTTTGAGAAAACAGGGAGTAACGTAGATTATAAATCATGTTGCTCATCCAAAATTTGTAGTCCCCGGATAGATCTTTCCAACGAGCTATCATACACCTAAAATGGAGATTGTATGCAAAAGTTACGACCCCGGGAAGTTGATGCACCAACTTACCCAAACGGGGCCCACATGACTTTTGGTGCTTCATCTCCCAGGGTTAGGTTTTTGGATGTCTAGGGTTTTTGGCATTCCTGTATATTGTAAAAAGGCCTTCAGAGCCTCATTGTGATCATCTTCTCACGGATGCGAGTAGCCGTCACATCTTTTCTCAGAGATAAGCTACCACCATTCTAGCGAGTCTTTCACTCTGTACTTTTATTTCATTAATAAAAATCGTGTATTACTGTATATCCGTGACTCTTGTTATATTTTCGCTATATCTTTGTTATATTGTTGTCTCTCTTGCAATATCTTTGAATATTTTTGTGTTATATCTCCGCTCTCATTTCGTACCGAATATAATCCGGATCAATTGAGTAACCATTGGCCACAAAGGCCTTAGTAAGGTGGCCCTATTGTTATAATTTATGGTGCCATTATCGTTGAATGATTAATTTTTCTTGCATAACTCTACATTATCATGCATGCATTTGTGAATTAATTAATAGCATCACATTGAGAAAATATATCATAAAAATGAATTTGGAGTGAAATTGGTGGGTTCAAGAAGTACCACATATCCTCAACAGAGCACATAATGGATTGGGTACATTACAATATGGTATTAGAGCTACTAGTTATAGCATCGACACCGTATGGACCAAAAGTCAACTTGTATATTAAAAAAATCGAAGTTTGCGTGACAAGTGTTTGGCGAAATTTCTCCATGAGAATAAATTGAGAAAAATAGTGTTTGAATCTTGCAAAATTTGAATTGAGTGTTGTGATTACCAAATTGGAAGGTTGTTAGAGTATTTGGGAAGCTTTTGGAGGCGTAAATGAAAAATTCCTAAATTTCAAAGTTAGCGCTATAAAAGTTTTGGGAAAATATAGTTTGCACATAATGATAATTATTGTCATTAAAAAAATTTACTATCGTTAATAATCCTTCGAATTCCAATAGTGAGATTTCTTAGTCGGCTTGTGATAAAGCCTTAGAGGGAAGTGGGATACCTTGAAACATTGTTAAGAAAAGAAGTGGATCTCATTCCTTAGGTTGTGCACATTGATGGAAAAATAGGGTTGTGGATTGGGATTGCTATAGGTGGGTATGTATTCACTGGGAACTTCAGAATTTGGCTATGCAAAGAGATTTAGAGCTAGTAATGGGGAAATTTTGTCTTCATACCCTTGTCTTGTTGGTGGCCTCTGTGGTAGATATAATGGGTGCAACATAGAGCCTATGGTTGGGTGGAAAATCCTTCTTCTGCAAACAGTTGGTGGAAAATTTCTAGATAGATAAGTTTTCATGAATGTTTCTGTGAATTGTGGAATTAATATTGTTTATGTCATTGATTTTATTCTGAGTGTGTAGGTTTTCACATTTATTCATGATGATGCTTGAACTTTCTAGAGATAAATTATGTGTGAGATTTTGAAACATCCAATGTTTCGAGTGGACACTCCACCCATCATTAGGTACAAATAAAGTTGAAACAATAATAGAAAAGAGTGCAAGGGTTAATATTTTATATGGTGAAAATTATTAGATAATCCTTGTGAAATATAAGTAAAATAATCAAGTTGTTGTGAAATAATAATCGCCATTTATTGCTGACATGAAACTAGAATTATAATATATATTGGGAGGTATAAAGGAAGAAAACAAACTAAAATCAAAGTTTTCTCAAAATGGAATTGGTTAAGCTAGAAAAATTTGGGGGTGCGGGGGAATAAAAGACAAATAGGAAATAAAAATAAGACATATATAAGAGAGATCTAGACAGGAAATAAAAATAAAACAGATATAACATGAATCCATATAGGAGTGAAAATAATCTAGGAATACAAGAGAGAGAGAATGCTTATTGACAAAGACGTGTTGAAAATACTAGAACAACT
>ML777209.1:314619-326444 GCA_009831015.1 Picea engelmannii | reverse complement strand
AAATCGCGTCTCGCAATTTCGGGGTTTTCATTGTCGAGTGAACAGGACATTTCAAAGTCCCGATCCCCGATTTGCTCCTTTGGGTTATGTCTCTCGCATCTTTTACAGATCTGACGGCCCTCGTTCTTTCGGGAAATTTGTATGAGATCCTACGGTCACTGACTCTTCTTCCTTTTTCCTCTGTAAGCTCTTGCTGAGCGCGTTTTCTTCAAGGCTGTTCCTCCTGAGCTTTTACTTCCAAATCCCCACGTGGTTTTATTCTTCTTATCCTGCTGTCTCTACTGTTGCCATTAATGACAACAACCATCACTGCATTCTATCCACTGAATTTGCCAACAAGACGATGGATAGTTGGCTTCCAAGATTGCTTAAGTTTGTAGCCATCTCCCGATAAAAAGTATTAGGATGTTTTTTAATTCCAAACGCTTCCCAAATGATATGAGAGGAGTGATAGGGTGTTGAGGCAAGAACTTTAGTTTGGTCAAATCAAGTGAAGTGTTTATAATTGTGAGAGTGTTCGAAAATATCTGACTTGGTGATGCGGTTGTGGAATGTGTTGGTTATATGTTCCTTGAGATAAGCTTTGAAAGATCTCCCAGTTTGGCCAATATATGATTTTCCATATGAGTAGGAAATTGGTAAACTCCTTGGCCAAGCATAGAGTTAGATTTATCCTTTGTAGTTATAAATAAATGCTTATTTTATAGGGTTTTTAAATAGTTTTTATATTCTTTTTGGCCAAAATATTTTAAATATCATTTGTAATGTCATGGATGTAAAGAAGAGAAATAAGAGATAGTGATGGGGAAGATGAAGGAGAGTTTTTAGATTTATAATAGCAAGTTGCACAAAGAAAATTGTTGAATTGGAAGATTGAGTAACCATTGGCCACAAAGGCCTTATTAAGGTGGCCCTACTATTATAATTTATGGTGCCATTATCATTAAATGATTGATTATTCTTGCATAACTCTACATTATCATGCATGCATGCGTGAATTAATTAATGGCATCAAAATGAGAAAATATATCATAAAAATGAATTTGGAGTGTAATTGGTGGGTTCAAGTACCACATATCCTCAACAGAGCATAGAAGGGATTGGGTACATTACAATATTGTATGAGAGTTACTAGTTATAGGACTGAAATTGTATGGACCAAAAGTCAACTTGTGTATTAAAAAAATCAAAGTTTGTGTGACAAGTGTTTGGAGAAATTTCTCCATGAGATTAAATTGCGAAAATAGTGTTTGAAGCTTGAAAAATTTGAATTGAGTGTTGTGATTACCAAATTGGAAGGTTTTTGGAGTATTTGGGAAGCTTTGGGAGGCATAAATGAAAAATTCCTAAATTTCAAAGTTAGCGCTATAAAAGTTTTGGGAAAATAGTCTACAAGTTATGTGTTTGACAAAATGCCAATGAATAGAAGTGTATAGAGTCCATAATTCAGGATTTCATGGATTTGAAATGCCGAAATGGTGTTTTTGAAAGAGTATATGGGAGGGGGGCATGGAGCGCTATTGACAAAGTTTTTAAAATACAATGTTCGATTCTGCATAAGGAAATTGGGTATATATGTATATCTATATTATTTTTACTATTGGCAGAGGTTGGAAATCTCAAAAATGGAGTTGTAATTCTATTTGGATGCAAAACAATTTGGAATGAAAGTCGAATTTGGAAATTCGTGGTGAAAAAACTATAGTTATTATGGTTGTTTCACTTTTAATGGTGCGATCGAAGGTCAAGCATTGAAATTTAATAAACTCTTAGCCTAAGGTTATAGAAATTGATTGTTTCAAAATCCAACTTGAGGAGCGACGTGGAATCTGAGGCATAGGGAAATGTCAAAGGATGACACGTGGACACCAGTGCCACATCAATGCACACATGTCATTCCAATCAACAGAGTGGACACATGAGCAAGGATGTCACATCAATAATGCCACATCAACAGAAGGTACAAATGTTATAAAATAAATAAATAAAAATAAAATGTATGTGTGTATGCATGGATGCATATGAGCTCGGAGAAAGCGCAGAGATTGAACATAAGTGGCAACTTCATAGAGCCATAAATTTCAATGTAGAAATCCAAAGTGAGCACACATCTACCATTGGAAAGTTTTTTCAGAGGAGAATGTGATAAAAGGTTTAAGTTCTCAAATTATGCCTTTGATTGTCTCTGATATCTGTAGGGCACATGGCCTCTGAGCTTGAATGGACATCGCAGTGATCAAATGAGGAAGACTTCCAAAGTAGTTTCAATTTGGGAAAAGAATTATAGGATGATATATGAAAATACTAGGTGAGAAAATAATTAAGAAATGTTACAAATAATTCATTATGGTGTTTAATCATATTATGGAGGTAAAAATTGGATGAATAAAGCATGGTAGTCAAAGGTGTTGGTTAATTACCAGGTTAAATAATTAACCATGGATAGCGTAGAAGACTATCTAGAGAAATCATTTCACTCTTGATGGGTAGAGATGTTTAGGGTGAGAGTATTATAGCGATAATTTTTGACAAGGTAACCAAATATCTTGAATGGAGAAGGACGATATTTCTTGCATATTGTATTGTATGAACAATCATGATGAAAGAACTAAGAATTATTGATGGTGCTTTAACCTAGTATGGATAACAGATAAACATTGTGGAAGCTCTTATTCATAGTAGTTGGCTATTGTATACAAGAAGGAAATAGTGATACCTATAAAGGGCCTAGAATATACTAGCAAGTATAGATGACATCCCTATGCATAAAAGGATTATGCATATATTTAAATCCTGCAGATAATGAAGGGAAACTATGTAATGTTGAATGTAGAGGATACCTACGAAGGAGGAAATTATGGAAGCTTTCTATGACAAAAAGAATTTACCAAGAAAAACATAACAAGTACTTTGTAAGGTAATGTGTGGCTCATGTGATGGGAGAACCATTTTTATGAATAATTCATATATATGCTTGGAAGGGTTGCAAGTTATGAACCAATGACTTATGTGTAAAGAATGTGAAGTAAATAATGAATTTTCATTCATTCGAAAGTCGTTAATGGGAGAATAAAACATTCCATAGTGTGGGTTTTTCTTATAATACAAAATTGAAATTGGTAACTGAGAAAAGTCCAATGAAATGAAGAGCAAATTCCAAAATTAGAGAAAACTTATGACAACTAGATATAAGGGCATGGGATGTTATAAGATGCATGTTTAAGCTATTGGAAGATATTGCAACAATGAGGAAATGATTCCAATAATGAAT
This sequence comes from Picea engelmannii, assembly GCA_009831015.1. Classification (NCBI taxonomy): domain Eukaryota; kingdom Viridiplantae; phylum Streptophyta; class Pinopsida; order Pinales; family Pinaceae; genus Picea; species Picea engelmannii. The sequence continues at coordinate 323,173 of ML777209.1, read as the reverse complement.
GTGAATTGTTGGATGAGATAAAGGTACATAATGTTGAGTTCATTTTGAGTATACAAATGCCAACAATTGAAAGTAAAACTAAGATATTGCAGTTACTTCTAGAGGGGGAGCATTAGAAGGCACATGAAGTGAAAAGATTATTAATGTTTGATATTAGTTGTAAGAAGAATGGACTTTGAAATGAGGTCATGTGATGCTAGAGTGATGTAATCGCATCATGATAGTCTATTGGAAAATGTTGAAAAATGAATTTATAGTTATGGCCAAATTGGCCAAAAACCTTATATTGCTACAGTGCACTGCAAATGAGAAAATACCAAGTTGAGCTTAATTGTAATTGTTCTAAGAAAAATAGCAACTATGCATTGGAGAGAGGTTTAGAAAGACAACTCAAAACAAGAACAAAAAAAATTGTTGCCATAATCAAATGGGACATGAGCACTATGCAACATTGCAAAGGAAGCTGCAAAATGATAAAGAAAGCTACATGATGCTAAGAAAACTATAATAGAAAGAATTGGAAAACAAAGTCAACCTTGTTTGTTTTTAGAATAAAATTGTTTTAAAAAAATAACAAGTACAAATGTTTATAGATGTAGAGAATTGTTATTGGAGTGAAAATCATAGTTAATGATCCATGGTCTGATTGGCAGTTAGCCTATGGAATTGAATTAGCGATGATGTGGAATTCCATGCTATGTAAAGGAGTTGGAAGGTGGAATTCTTAAATATTCTCTTGTTGTTTAATTATATATTTTAAGAATGAAAACATTGTTATATTTAGGCATGGGAAAGTTGAAAATGAAAGGGTATATAATATGATTGGAATAAATATGCTTAGTAAACATATATAAAAATATCATATGGCAGAGTGCATATAGATATGCATGAACATCTAGGATGATACATAAGGATTATGATTGGTATGTTGTTATTTATGCCAAGAGTAAGTCAATTGGGTTTAGCTCGGGTGGTTGGGAGGAATGATTGTTATCCTCCCCACCCAGGTTCAATTCCCACAAATGACATGTTGAGTTCTTAACGGGTATATTATTGTAATGGATTGAAGCCATATTTTTGACTGGCATTGTGCCTTGAAGATTCTAAGGTTTACCCTAGGTACCATCCTCGAAAAGAGGGGAAGTTTTTGGGGGTTTTCCCTGAGATTTGTAATCTAGGAAATTGTGTGTGTGTGTGTGTGTGTGCATGCACGCATGCCAAGAATGGATCAAAGTGATAAATTGAGATTAGTGATGATTTTATATTCAAAAATGGTTGAAATATGGGTGAATATGTTGATGAAACCACTGTGTATAATACAACGTTTTAAAGAAATGATAAGGTCAAGAAAATGGTGATCAAGAGTTTAGTGAAAAATTGAGAGCCTCCATAGTAAACCAACTATTGTAGGCATTTTACACCCTACATGAGTTGAACTCCCTTAGGTTCTTCCTATACTTAAGACGGGAATAGAGATACGAGCAAAGGATGTTTCTAAGCTTGATAATATATCATAACACACAATCATACCAATTACTTATCAATGAACACACAAAATTACATGAAGAATCAATTAGAGGGAAACATCCAACATATCTTCTATTAATCAAGTAATCAATATCATAACTTACAAGTGTAAACTAGAGAGATGTATTTCTTCCAAGTTCCTTGCCCAAGTTTTGCCACCGAAACATTGGAGTAACCTTGCTAATTCTTTCTCCCCTTTTCCCATGGAAATGGATTGGTTCTTATAGGTCTTTAGGGATAAGGCCATATGGTTAATATGATAATATCCTCAAGCTCATAATGGAATCCTTCTCGAGACTAAACCCTGAGAAATCAGAGTAAGGTCTCATCCATCACAACCAAGTCCAAAAAATGGAGCTTTTAGGCTCGATCGTGACCTAAGCACACAGAAAGAGCGACCCGGTCGCGACTTGGCAGTCCAGAAAGGGAGACCAACCCTTTTGGTCGCAGGCTTGAGGAAGGACATGTGTGACTGAAGGGAAATTAGGCTAGAAACTCAGGGAGAAAATGAGGAAAGTGGTTGAATTGGGTAGGTGACCTCTAGGAGATGATGTCCCAAGGGTTAGGGGGTTAATAATGCTATAACACCAACTACTCAAGGAACATCAGGGGATGAATATGGAAACAATACAAGTATAAAGTTTAGTTACGCTATATTGCTATGTATTGAAGGAATTAAGTAAAAATTCATTTAATGATGAACCGATATCATAACTTGATAAGTATATGTTATTGAATGCATTTGTGTGAATGACACTTAGGTGGTGTATGGTAGAAGCGAAAATCCTTGGGAATAGTAAATTGTTCTAAAATCAATTATGCATTCACATGAATAAAATGTTACGAGTCATGTCGTACTACTTATGAACTATTAACCAAGGTAAGTCAGATCTTATGATCATGTTGTCAAAATGGATGCCATATAAGATAGTTATGTTTGAGCCTATAGTGATGTTGGATATGGAAAAATTATAGCACTACACCAATGTAAAATGGTCTCCCTACTTGTATTGGTGTCTTGCATTGTAATCTTCTTGCCAACATTGAGAGCACCATCATAGGGAAAGGGTTTTCTAAGGAACTGCAAAATAGAGAAGGAAAATGCATTCTAGTATCCTTAAGGCATTATTTAGCAAAGAATGGGTATATTGTTGTGGTTGTGTTGAGCTAAAAAGGAAGGTTGTGTGATGGTCGAACAAGTATTGGAGAGGCACTTGGATAATGTGTTGAAACATTCGCCAGACCTTCCAATTCATCATGGTTGAATACATGACATAAGAATATGATATTTTTGAATCAATGCAAAAAATCATTGAACAAAATAAGCATGAGTAAAATATGTAACTATAAAATTTATGGTTACACACACATATATGTTGATAGATATGCTTGAATACATTATTTGAATGAATTGTGTGAATAGATGCTTGTGTTATGTCTCCTTGTAACTAGTATGATCATCACTGAAATGATGTAATTATTGATAAATTTATGAGTTTTGAGATCATTTCAAACATTCTTGTGATGTTGCAATGAAAAATGGTATGTTAGAGTAGTCATATTTGGATGAAAGATCTGTCAAGAAAACAGAGTTATGAAAAATGATGGTTGTTGAAAGATGGAAAGCCCGAGAAGGCCACTATGATGACATTGAAACCTTGTGGTTTCCACAAGTTATTAATTGATTAGACATTTCCAATGGATGCCCAATAATGACTCAACTTTCTTTTTTCACATGAATACATTGGAAATATGGGTCACCCAAGGCAATATTTAGCAAAGAATAAGATGCCTAGACCTCGAAGGGTGAGTGCAGTAAGAAATAGACAACTTCAATGAGTCCACTATGAGATATTCATGTGACATAATGGCTAAAATAAAAAATGGTTTGTCACCGTGAGAAATTCATGTGGCATGATCATTAAAATAAAAAAGGTCGTAGAAAGGACAATGAGTTGAACTTTTCCCTGTGGCAATGTTGTGAAGTAAAGAATATACGTATAGATATGTATTGGATTAAAATTTCATACTTATTTTCTATTATAAATACACACGTTTACCTTGTGCACTGATAATTCTTGCAAAGGAAATAATTATTCTATCAAAATATTTATAATAATGTTCCTCTTTATAATTGATATGTGTACATGTTGATACTCTAAGTCCAAGGAGTTTATAAAGATAGTGAAAACCAATGCAAATGCATTGTGTACAAGATCACCAACAACGATGCAAATTTGTGAAGTGGATGGCATTACAAAATCCATTAAGAATAAAGAAGCAACATGGGACTAACTGCAAGAAATCTACAAAAGAAATGCAATACCACAATTTTGATCCTCCATTCAATGTCATGTATGTATATGCTAAATGGGAAAAAAAGAATAATGTAATATGTAAGATTTGTACATTCAATGATAATAAAAAAATACACCACTCACTATAAAGAAAGACAAAAAACAAAGACTATGCCTCCACAAGAAGAAAAAATCAAAAGATTTAAATAGATTAAAAGAAAAAGATCTTAATAAATGACTTAACTCAAAATCCTTGCAACCTTAATTATTTCCTTTCATTATTGATTAATCCTTGTTTTATTAAACCTTTGAAATTGGTGCATGAAGAAGGTACATGAATATCTTCATAAAAAATACATAGCCCCTTCATGCCATGCAAACTTATACTATACCTTTTTACACACAAACACAAACAAATAAATGTTTTTTATTTTTTTCAGATTAACAAATAGTCCAAATTATTAAGTGTTCAAATTACAATACAAACTTTCACTCTTGGTCGAAAATAGTAAGACCAATTGAAAAAAATCTCTACTTTTAAAAGTCCCATTGAATGATATTTGATGATTTAACTTATATTGGAGACTTAGAGAGAGGTTAGATAATAACATGAGAGACTACTAACAAAGAAAAATACCCCAAATTATACATGATAGTTATACATGATAGACAAAGAACATTGTACAAAATAAGAGATTTAAAACCAACTATAAAAATACAAAAAAAAAATCACCCTTTTAGATTCTAGCCTTAGCATCAAGGTGATTTTTGTTGCAAATATAATTGGTTCTTATGTAACTAATTCATGATCGCCCAATGATTTTGACTGGTAAAGTCTACGGAGATATACATACCCTACGCCCCTCTAGATTTGAACTTGTGACCTCTTATGAGGAAACACATGTTCTTAACCATTAGGCCCACATAAATTTGTATTATCATCCCTTCATGTGTTAAATTATTAATTAATTAATAATAATAATAATAATAATAATAATAATCTATTTTTAAGGTCACGGCCAAGCCACACCAAATTGGTGTATGAGACCCCCTTGTTTGTGGGACAAGGGACCCCCCCTCCGCCCAACGATTTTACTGGTAAAGTCTATGGAGGTATACATACCTACCCCCCTCTGGATTTGAACTTGTGACCTCTTAAGAGGAAACACATGTTCTTAACCATTAAGCCCACTCAGACTGTATAAAAAACCAAAATTTGTTAACTAATTATTAGTATTAAAATTAAAGAACCAAAATTTTATATAATATCATAGGTATATGTATGCTAATTAATTAATTAATAAATAAATAATAAGAAAATGGAAAAAAAAAATGAAATTAATGATTTTAAGAAATTCTAATTTATTAATTAATAAATAAAAAAACAAAAAATACCAACAAATCAAATTTTAAATAAAATAATTTTAATTTATTAATTAATAAAAAGAAGAAAAAAAACAAACAATCCAAAATTTGAAGTGTTAAATTATGGATTTCAAGAATCTCCTTATCATTAACTAGGAGAACATGATGGAATTTGACATTTGAGAGGCTTTCTTCACTAAAAATGTATTAATTAATTAATAAAAAAGGAAGAGTAACATAAATTTTCCTTACTTTATTACTTACTAAATAACTAGTATAGTTTCGAAGCGAGGTAAAGGAAACGCCGAAGTAAGTTTAAGTTGTTATATTGTTTAAGCATTTAAGAGATTTGGAGATTTACCTTGATAACTTACTATAAGTACTAAGTTGTTATAGTGGTTGGAACAATCAACCTAAGAGTTGCATGGAGAATGTTGGGATAAGTGAAAGATATATACCTATAAATTGCATTGCATTCACAAGTGGTCAATCAACACAACAAATGTGGACAACCACTAACATGAAGAAACAAAATTTTTACAAATATTAAGTAAATATTTGAGTGAGTATGGAAAAGTAATTATGTTTTTCTAAAAAATTGAATACTTTGTTTTTAACTAAAAATTCTAATGTGTCTATATGGTATTTCTGGGAGGTTTCAGATAATGGAAAGATGTTAAATAATGGTAAAGAGAAATTAAATATAAAGAAGAAAAAATTTCTTTTATCAATTGATTGAAATGTTGAAGTTGAATAATATGTTCCAACTTATAAACTGCATAGTGTTGGAACAAAACACAAGTTCTTTTGACACAAAAATAATAAACCGTCGAAAAATTAAACTTTGTCTTATTTATATGTTCAACAAAAAGCTAGTTTTGTGGAACAATTAGTTGCCTCCAATGAAAGAAAAATGACACATAGTTTGGTTAAACATTAATTGTTTCTCATTTTATAATTTTACATTTTTCCAAAAGCAAACAACATTACTTAACATTAATTCTTTTCTAGTGAAAACAAAATGGACATCCTTTGTCTATTGTTTTCCATTAATGTGTTGTCTCATTTTATAATTTTCGGTTTCCCACAACCAAACAACATTACTTAACAATAATTATTTTCTTGTGAAAACAAAATGGAAATCCTTTATCTATTGTTTACTATTAATGTGTTATTATCTACTATTAATGTGTTGTTATCTACCTTCAATCATATATCATTTCTCCGCATATATGAAATTGCAATGGGAAAACAAATGACATTTCTTGGTGAGAGATTGGAAATTGTTTTTTATAAAATAAGATGATAGACACAATATTTTCAAAATTAAATTAAATAATGCAGAGAGACCCGGCATAATTCATAGAGGCTAACCCTGTAGATAATGATTTATGTAGAATTCATTGAATGAATTGGAAATTTTTTAACTCCAAGGGCACAACTATCATAATAGAGACTCATCCTCAATTATTACAATTTTTAATTTTTTTGTAAGTGAGTTCGAGATTCTATATTACTGAAAAATATGGTACAAAAGGAAAAAGGGGGATCCCCTGATTTGCCAAAAGGAAAACCATATCAGGGATCCCGAAGTTTCATTGTCTACAAAAATGGGGAGGAGGGTCGGGCCGCCACCCTGGGAAACCGACCTAGTCTCTGAAAACTAGTTTGAAAAACTATACCACAACATATACATAAAAGACAGAAACGTAGAATAGGGGTGGCTCCTACACTGATAAACAACTTGACTAGGGGTTGATACTGCACTAGTCCAAGAGGATGGGATGGATTTCATCTCCTTCCTTTCTTTCCTCGTTCTCCTTCCTCAGCTCCACCGTGCGTGTCTTTCTGATACAGGTTGGTGTTTCACATCGGTCTGTTGGAGTGATGTCCATGTGGTGGACATAGCATAGGTAGAGGTGGAATTGTCCTGCCATTCGTTCCATTTTTTCATTTTGGCTCCTCTGGTCCTCTGCTATTCTTCTTGCACTAGCCTCCAAGTTGTTGAGGTGGCTTAGAATTTCTGTGAGCACCTTCTTGTGGTCCCGGATAGCCTCCCTATTGGTCTATTTCCTATCAGCGCTCAACTTTCCTATCAACATTTTTGTGCGCCAGGCTTCCTCCACCGTTTTGTGGTAGAGGGTTTTTCTGGGCTATGTAGCCCCTGGGTCTCTTATCTCGTTCGCTTCTCGAATGAGTTCCACCTAGGATTTTCCCTAGCGCGTGGTGTTGACTTCTCTCTCCCACCTATCGATGACCACTTTGCCCTTTGGATTGACCTATGTGAGAAAGGTACCCTTGGCTTCTCTAGCCGCCTGTTCCATCCTTGTGATCTTTTGGGTGCTTGTTGGAAGTTCCTCCCCCTGGGGGCCCCTCTTACTCTGGGTATTCTTCATTCTTACCATCTCGATTTGATTTTGGTGGTTCTTTTCTTGAATTCGTTCTTTGTTTCTATTCACCCCTTCATGGTATGTAGGATGGCCTCTGTAATTGCTTCTCTCTGGTCTATGGCTATCCCTGATGTTTCTTCTTTTATGGGATTTCCTTGGCTGCGGGCTTATCCTGGTAATTATGGATCTCCCGTAAAGGTGTACCTTCTGGTATGTTTTCACTGTTTCGGGGTGTGTTCTCTTGGGAACCCTGTCGTCATCCCTGTGCTAATCCTTGGCCTTGCATGTTGTATGCCAATCATTCCCCCGCCTCGTATCTGTGCGTGGGTGAGGTGTACCCATACCTGCCCATGACCAACCCTTTTTTTCTTCTTCCTTTACCGCCTGCTGATTATCCTTTCTACTCTCCCACAGACAACCCCTGTACTTATTTCTATTGACAGGACCGTGGTGTCGTACCTCCTCTTGTGGTGTGACTGGGATCTGCATTGTAACTCGTGTTTAAGTGGCGACCTATCGGATTCTGCCTGGATCATACGTGCCCTTCAATTATTTATGAGCCTCCAGCCTCGATGTGGTCGTCCGTACTTCGACTTTCGTCATAGTCCTTTGCCGCTAGTTGGATGCAGTCTGTTCGGAACTGACCAATCGGGATGTTACTCCATATGGAATCCAGTTCTGGTCCTTCCTTGTCGACCCCTTCATTATCGATTCTGTCCGCTAGTGTTACACATTATTTTTGTCATCCCTATGATCGTTAATGATGTAAACCTATCTGTTGCCTTCAGAAGGGTCAGTGGCCTGAGTTCCTAAAGAGAGAAGGGAGAAGAAATTTTCCTGAGAACAGAAGTTGCATTTTCCTATGTAAAAACCTTATAAAAAAAAGAGTTCGCAGGTTGCTATATAGGCAGGGTGCGAGAATGACCCATTCTCGTAGGTTGCACTATAGACAGAGTGTGAGGTGTTCGCAGGTTG
>ML777209.1:298323-313231 GCA_009831015.1 Picea engelmannii | reverse complement strand
GATGTATTGATGATGGTGTACTCAGGCTCTTCATTAGAACTTTCTCCAGAGAAAAGTTACCTTCATCTCTTTCCAGAAATCACATTTTTGAGGAAGGTTCGCAGGCTACCAATACATTTGCCTGCGAGAATGCATGATTCTCGTAGGCTGCCTTAAGCCAGGGTGTGAGAAGTTCGCACTGTGTCTAACTGCTAGGGTGCGAACACTTTCTAAAGAAGGGAAAAATGATGAATTCTCGAAGCTTCTAGAAGGGAATCCTCTAGAAGGATGAGATGGCATTCGAAGGGTTATCTAAGTACTGTATTTCTTGATATTTTGGGATCTTTCTTATCCAAGTAACTAATTCATTATCTCCTATATATTGAGGGAATTCTCATGGAAAAGGTTAGAAGCAAACAAGGTTAAGAAGATATTGGAGACTTAGTGAAAGATTGTGTGAAGGACTGATGCTACAACAGCTAGAGAACTCCAACAAGTTCATCAAAGGTGGTTGATTTTCTTCATGCAAGTGAGCAAGTGTGTGTGTTAGAGCCAAGGGCCATCGAAAGGAGGTTTGCAACATCAAGGCTCAGGTTATAATCTTAGCTTTCTATCAATATAATACAGTAATATGTCCCTTTCCCATAAAGACATGTCTTCTTTATTGTATAACTCCTTGATCATATACATAGATTAACTGTTGAATATATTAAGTTGTTTTCACTTCGATTGGTTTGAGTTGTCCTGGTCTGGACTGCACAAGAGCATTGGAGAGAAACTGGAACAACAAAGACCAAAGGAAGCGATCATACGGTATGTTCATGATTCTTTCCTCCTAGTTAATTCAATAATAGAAATCTAGGGAAAGAGTATTATTCTGTCTTGTTTTGTTCTAGATCCAGGTGGATCTAGGGAGATTGGTTTGTGTCGGCACTTACGGATTTATCCAATAACAGCTAGTCCATTTTTTGGCCTTCGCACCCAGAGAAACTCCACTGTGATCCCTGTTTGCAAGTGCTCCTGAATTTTTTGCATGGAATGAGCCAAGGGCCAGTGCCTCTGAATTTTTCCCACTCTGGTACCATTTTGGAGTCGCCTTACTGTGTTGATGACCAGTGTGGAATCTCCTTCCACTATGGCATTGGTCATCCCTTCCTGGTGTATAATCTCGAGGCCGTTCTCCAGGGCTCCAAATTCAGCGACGTTGTTGGTTGAGTTTCCTAGACTCCCAGTGTACAGCCAAATGATTTTTCCTTGATTGTCCCTGATTACTCCTCCCATTCTTGTCTGTCATGGGTTACCTTTCGACGCCCTGTCGAAATTCATCTTGAGGGAGCCCTCTAGTGGTGGTTTCCATTTGAGCTCACCTACTTGTAGTTGCGGTGGTCGTCTTACCTGATTGGGGTTGCGTCCATCTTTCAGTTGAAAAGCCTCTAGAACTCGGAGGTCCTGGTATGTGAGTTGCACTCTTCCTGTTTGGCAATTGTGGCTCTGAACCATTTCTCTTGTCATGGAGATTATTGTTTCCTTGATCTTTCCTTCCATCCAGATTTGGTTCCTGAAGATGTGTCAGTTCCTTTCCTTCCATATTGTCCATATGATCATTCCGGGGATGAGGATACAATAGAGATTCACCTCTTCATTTTCGTTGTAGTTCTCTTTCCATATGTTGATAGTTGCGGATATATTACCTCTGATCCTATTGGACTGTCGGAAGATGCCTGTCGCCGAGTCCCAAACTTCTGTTGTGTAGGTACATTCATCCAGGAGATGGTTTGTTGTTTCCTCCTTTGCTTCACATAGGTGACATATGGAAGGACCTATGAATCCTCTCTTCCTTAGGTTTTCCCAAGTTAGAATTCGGTTGTGGAGTATTATCCACTAGAAGATTTTTATTTTTGGCCAATGGGGGTTGTTCTAGAGCTTATCCCATTGATGCATCAGGTCTTCTTGGTCATGGTCCTCTATATAGTGTTGGACTTCTTTGAGATTGAATTCCCCACCGTCTTTGTGCCCCCATCTCAGCTGGTCATTTCTGTCCATGACTGCAATTTTTCATCTCACTAATTCCTCCTCCACCTCTTTTACTGTTGTTGTGGTTTGGTTTCTATTCTATGGGGTGAGAGTGTTACAGATTCTCCATTTGCTGTGGTCTATTTCTTGTTTCCAGTAATGGTAGACTCTGGTTTTTCCTTGTGCAATCAGCTCCTGTTGGAGTTCCCCCCGGCCTGGTTTTTCCATTCTAGGTTCATGTTGCCAGGCGTCCTCCCAGAATCTGGTTGTTCTTCCATTTCTTACTTTCCAAAAGTTGTGTGTCTGGATCCATGCCTTGTTGCTCCATGCTAGGTTCCAGATGGCAGAACCTTCCCTGGTGCCTCTGAAGCGGATTTTTTCTTGGTCGCATATGTCTGGGGCATACTTTGCCTTCCATAGGTTGACCCATGGCGTAGTAGTTTCTTTGACCCAACGCCACCATAGTTTCTCCCCATAGGCATCATTGGTCACTTGCAGGTCGTGTAACCCTAGGCCTCCTTTGCTTTTTGGTTTACAAAACTTCTCCCAAGCCACCAGTGCCCATTTTTTCCTTGTTTCCGCACCTCGCAATAGGAAGTCCCTTTGTATGGTTCTTATTTTTTGTAGTATCCCCTTGGGGGTTGGGAAAACAGACATCATAAAGGTTGGAATTGCTTGCAAAACTGACTTAGTCAGGATAAGTCTTCCGGCTAGGTTGAGGGATTTGTATGTCCAATTTTTTACCCGGTCTTGTAGCTTGTTGATTATTCCTTCCCAAGTTGACAGTTTGTAAGCTTTGTTTGTCAAAGGAATGCCCAAGTAATTGATTGGGAGTTTTTTTCATTCAAAGCCCAAGATGTTGGTCAAATTTCTCTGGACTGCGGGGTTGGTATTAAAGAAGAAGATCATAGATTTGGACTGGTTGATCTCTGCCCCCGAGGCTTCCCCAAACTCATCTAAGATTCATTTGTAGGCTTTTGCTTCCTTGACCGTGGGTATGCCATGAAGTAAGGTGTCATCCATGAACTATTGGTGTGTGGAAGTAGGGAAATTCTCGAAGGGTTTGGTACCTTTTATTTCCCCTGTTGTTGTTGCACTTTTTATACTTCGATTGAGACCTTCCATCATTAGAATGAATAGGAAAGGGGACAATGGGTCTCCTTGTCTGATGCCTCTCGTGGGCCAGAAAGGTTTGGCAGGGGCTCCATTTACTAGTAGTGAGTAGCTTGTTGTGGATACTAGGTTGACTATCCAACTGATCCAATGTTGGGTGAAGCCGAAGGTTTCTAGGGTCTTGATCAAATAGTGCGAGCTAATTTTGTCAGAAGCTTTTGCTAGGTCCAGTTGTATTATCATCCCCCCTCTCTTCTGAAGCTTCAGGGTGTGGATAAGTTCATGGGCATGGATGATATTGTCCATTATTTGTCTTCCTTCCATGAAACCTGCCTGTTCTTTTGAAACCAGTGTGGGTAGTAGTGGTTTCAATCTATTTTCTATAACCTTGGAGATTATCTTATACACCACATTGCACAATGCTATAGGTCTGTAACGATCAGGGGTTTTGGCTTCATTCTATTTGGGGATAAGTGTAATCATTGTAGCATTTAGCGCTTTTAGAATGGAGGTTGACCTTCTAGAGTCTTCCACTACCCTATATACGTCGTGTTTGACAATTTACCAACAGGCTTTGAAGAACTCCACTGTGAAACCATCTGGGCTTGGGGATTTTCCATTGGTCATTTCCTAGAGTGCTTGCTCAATTTCCTCCTCCACAATGGGCTTGTTCAGGTTGTTATTTTGTTCTTTAGTGACCAGGCGAGGGATGTGTTGGATTATCCTTTGTATGGCCTTCGTTCTGTCTTGGTTGGGTTTCTGGGCTATCCCGTGGAAGTGGTTTACCAAAGTTGTTTCGATTCCTTATGTGACTCTCTCTCTTCTCCATCCTAGTCCCCAATCTTCAGAATTTTGTTATGGGCTCTTCTGGCCATGGTTGTTCTATGAAAAAACTTGGTGTTTCGTTCTTCTTCCTTTAGCCATCTGATCTGAGACTTTTGTCGCCAAAGAGTTTCTTATTGCTGGCATCGTGCTTCCCATTCCTAGGTCATCTGAATCTCTTCCTTTTCCCGCTCCTCCGTGTATCCCTCCGAAATGCAGGTTTCCTGGAGTTTTTTCATTTTTTCTTCAATGTTGTTCTTCTCTTGGTTTATATTCCCAAAAGTGTCATTGTTCCACTCCTTGAGCCTATATTTGATGTGTTTTAGTTTCTTATAGAGTTTGAACATCCTTGTCTCTTGCTTTGGTTTCTCCTCCCGCCACCACTATTTGTTTCTTTCCTTAAATGTTGAGTGTTCAATCTAAAATTTTTCAAATATGAAAGGTCTGTGGTCTGGAAGCCTACTTCTAGTTGCACTGGCCAGTGATCAGATCCCCCCTAGGGAAGGATGTTGCAATCTAAGGTTATCCCCTACATAATGATTGACTCTGATACTAGGAATCTTTCAAGTCTTGTTTCTACCTGATACTGGTTCATCCATTTATTGTTCTAGGTGAACTGGCCATTATTAGTTTTCAAATCTACCATCTTCGTTGTGTCTATGAACTTTGAGAATTCTTCCGCATCTCTATCCAATCTTCTTGTACCTCTTTTTTTCTCTGCAAGTGACGTGATGATGTTGAAGTCTCCTGCTAGGATCCATTGAAGGTTGTTGGATCAATTTTTAAGTTCTTCTAGGTCTCTTATCATTCCTCAACTTTCCTCTGACACCTGGGGCCCATACACAATAGTGCATAAAATCACCTCTGTGTTCCCAATGATTTGCATGCGGACCATAAGGGTATGCATGGTCGCTTCAGCTACTATTAGGCTTAGTACTTGTGGGTTCCACAGGGTGAGGATACCTCCTACATTTGGTGGCCTCCAATATCCACCATCTTATACTTGCGCCATTGTTGTTGACTAATTGTTTCCCTTCTGTCTGTATTACATTTTGTCTCTTGAGTAAAACAAAGATCCAGTTGTTCCTGTTTTATTCTATTTCTAAGGATTCGTTGCTTTCTTGGGATGTTTAGGTCTCTAATATTCCAAGTTATAACCTTCATTTAAACATGTGGGGGGGAGTTGGGGAAGAGTTTCTTGATCTTACCCGAGTTTATCAGTAGCGCTCCAAGCTCTTGTAGGGCCACACTATTTGATTTCCTACCTTTTTTCCTCTGCGTCTGCTTGGGTGAGAGTTGTGGTTGTCCCTCGTCGGATTTGACTCCTAGGTGTCCAATCTCCCCATGTGTACGCTTTAGGCCTCTAGATTTGGCTTCCTCCCTTAGGAGGAATAGGTACTGGATGCGGCCAAGTTGCTCTGTTGGTACACTGTCTACTCCCTATCTTTTCCATTGCTCTAGTATGTTCGTGAGATCTATCCCTTCCCTTTCCACAAGGTCTCTGAGTTCATGATCTTCTGTGCCTACTTTGCTTGGGGTCATATCTGCATCTCCCTCTACTTCTTGCATGGGGGTGTTGTCATCTTTGGTTCCTCCATCCATCGGGGTTGTGCAACTTCCCTATTCCTTCTGGTTACTTGGTCGGTCGGTGGGCTCATTTGTTGTTTGTTTTCTGACTTCCTGAGATTTTGTCGTATCCTTATATTCTTCTGCCCCTTTATTGGTTCTATCTCATCCTTCTGTTTTATTCTAGACCTCTGGGTTATTTCATGTTGGGACTTTACTCTACTTTTTGTTTGCTCTACTTCTGGGGTTTGGTTTTACAAACCCATCCTCATCCTGCTATGGTGTGGGGTTTTTAGCTTCCTATTTTTTATTAAGAGGGAATTCCCTAATCAGGTGACCATGTTCATTGCATCTTCTGCATCTGAAAGGGATCTGTTCGTAATCGATGTTTTGGATCCATTCCTCATCCTTAAATTCGAGTATTATGGCTTTTGGGAGTGCTCCCGACACATCCATCTCTATGCATATTCTTGCCTAAGATGTATATCTCCTTTTTAGGGTGGCTTCTGCGGTCTTTATATATTTCCCCAGTTTGTTTTCTATTGCTTCGAAAGTAGAGGGTAACCAGTAGTCTAAAGGTAGGGAATAGAATTTCAGCCAGACCGACACCTTTTTGAAGGTCTCTTTTTCTGGGGAGAAATTTTCCTTCCATGGTTGCATGTACAGTCCCACTGATGCATGGAAGTATGGCCCTTCTTCAAAGACTCTATCCCTGTCCTCCAGGTTTATGAAGACTGCTGTGAAGAAGCCTTTCAGACCCATATGGAGCTCCACTTCCCCATTTGGCTTCCAGTGATATTTGATCCAGTTGCGCAATGTTCTTTCGGTGGGCCACAAGCCCATAAATTTGTAGATTAGCACATGCACCTTCATCTGATCCCTATAGAGTTGCATTTGCGGATCCTCCAGTATCACCTTGGGTATCATTGTTGTTTTGGGTTTGCACAGGTTGTGCCCTTCTTCCTGGTTGTTCTTCGTTGTGTCCTGCGTCTCCCTCTGGGTTTCTCTGGCTTCCTCTTCCATGCACTCACTTTTGCCATGGTTCCTTTCCTGACCTTTTTCTGGGTCTGAACCCGAGGTTCCTGTCACTGGTGCCTTGAAAAATACACCCCTTGGCCCTTTCCCTCTGTCTACCACTACCTGTTTGTATGAGGGGGTACCCTTACCCCCCCCTTTGGTGCTCATTCTATCCTCTGCTATGGTCGCGACTGTCAAAACCCTAGCTTGTGGTTTCTCTCAATTATTACAATTTACAACACAAATAACAATGCATTTTTTACCTAAGTTGTGGGGAAGAGGTTGAACCACTTCATAATCAAAAGAAATGGTAGTGTTTTGTATTGGGAGGATGATAGAACCTTCTTGAAATCCAAGTGAGGCCTCAGTTGGAATCAATCCCCTGAACACCTCTCAATTTTTCTTGTAACTTGGAGCTAGTTGTTTTAGGGACTAATTTCATGGACTGAAGTTTCCAGTAATATGATGGAAATGGTTTTCATGGATCACATATATTCTATAAGTTCTTCTTTTGGATTGTGCCAAGTTTCAGAGTTGGAAAAACAAAACTTTACTAAGATGCAAATTAGAATGATAATATGGAACTCAACCAAGTAAAAGCCCTGATTAGGTATATGTTGACCATTGAAAAGGATAAAGTATTTGTTTCTTGACATGATCTTTTGTTGCCCCAAATAAATCAAAAGAACACAATATGATTATTTGCGAGCACAATAAAAATCATGGCAAATTGGCAATAACCCCTCCAAACTGAACATGCCAACCACAAATGACACAATGGCGATGTTGTTATTTTTAAGGCAAGCAACATTAAATAGATTCGAGTTATGAATTTCACTTGAGTGTGATATTTAGTTATTAGTGTAGATATGAATGTGAGTGAAATTGGAGAATGGAATCAAATCCATAATTTTAACAACAACCACTATCCATTCTGCGAATTTCCATCACATCCATGACTCAGAAGTTTAGAACATCATTAAATGGCATACACATTTTTTAACAATAATATATATTTCCATAATGTAGTACTAGAAATGAAAACATTTATTGAAATGACAAAGTGATAAAACATTATTCTTACAAGACCGCATTAGAAGTTCAAAACATCATTAAATGGCATACACATTTCTTTAACAATAATATATATTTCCATAATGTAGTACTGGAAATGAAAACATCTAATGAAATGACAAAGTGATAAAACATTATTCTTACAAGACTACATTGTATTAGAAAAACTCTCGAACAAACAATCCTCGATTGTATGCTACATACAAACATCGACATTAGAGCGAAAAAAAAAAAAATCCATCTGAATGCATTACAGGGAGACATCATAAAATCAAACAAATAAAGGCATAACACGGGGAAAGAAAGGGTCCAAACTTGGACCACTATCTCTGAATTCAGAGATATCATGCGGTGATATGTTGGCATTATTAGCCATTGAAATACACAATAGAGATATCCAATCAAAACACACATTTAACAGAACCTAAGCCATAGCCTTGCATAGAGATATCTTGACACCTACTCCACTGTCTGCATAAATATTGAAAACTAAACGCTGACATAAATATCAAGAAAGACTCGAGTGGAACCCCCCAACTCTGTAATGAAAAAAAATTATATAGAAAAAAAAATCAAGTGAAACCACATGGTGTGCATGTCAAGGATACATGTTTTAGGGTGAAAGGTTCAACTGCTAGTTTCACAAAATAATGCACAAGTATGTTGAAAAGGTTCTTGTTTATCAACACCTCCTCTAGTGTCTTCCTCCACTTTGCACGTTTATGTAGGTCACTTTGCAGTGTTGGATCTCTCATGCCCGTACCTTCCTTATAAAACTTCCTTCATGAGTTTTATAAAGCTTTCTCTTTGCCCCCAAAAGATGACACCAGAATTGAGGGACACATCATTTACATGTAGATTGGACCATCTCAGTTTTGGGGCTCTAACAACAATTTCGATTGAGGTGTTTAGAACAAACAATTCATGTTGGGGGAACCCCACAGGGAGGGAGCTTTGACCTCTCTCACTTGAAATTATTCAACCCAGTAGGGTTCATCTTTCTTTCGAATACACATCGTCTTTGTTGAATAGGCAAGAAATAATGGGTTGTCGACTGTGAAATGGGTCCATCGACATGGATGGATATTGAGGGATCTGAAATCATGGGTAAGCTTCCCTGCAACTATGATACAATTCAGATTCCAGGTTAATATATAGTAGGACTCCACATATGATATATGTTATGATAAATTTTGTCATTGTTTTGAAGGAGAGCTTGAGGCCGCATTGTGGTTGGCCTATTTTTTAGATTTGTATGGTTATGAAAGATTATATTTAAAATACCTCCGTTGTATGGCTTATAAAGATTAGATTATACAAAAGCTTCAAAATTTTCAGCGATGAAATTGCTTGTAAGTTGCCCATGCTACCTTTCAATGTTGGGGCAGGGATCAAAGAAGAGAGCATGGAGTAAGTATGATAAATAAGCACATAGATATCCTCCTCTAAAGTTGCATGATCTGTAAGAAGAAGGCCCATCATTAAAAAAAAAGAAGAAGCGGAAAACCTGCGAGTTCAGTGGAATATATTGAACTTTGTGTTGGAGGAAGCAATGGAAGTGCTTGAAATTCTTTAGTGGCGACCTAGAAAGAGACATGAGATAGATTTAATACTTTTCAATTTATTCTAATTTGTCTGTTCTTGCTCGTGAATACTGCAATATTTCCCATTTTTATTATGGCACTTGCAAAGCTCTTACTAAATGTAATTCCATAAAAGGCCAAGTTGGTTATGATTCCCTTTGTTGATCCGGTAGAGGTAAGCTCCATATCGTCATGCTCTCTTCCAACAGCCAGCCAAGCTAGTTACGATGCCCTTCATTGATCCGGTAGAGGTAAGCTCCATATCGTCATGCTCTCTTCCAACAATTTGTTGAGGCATAGGGCAGTGTGTAAGCAGGGGCGTGGTTAAGCATGTCTATGGCGGTGGTTTTTGTGGCACATGACCTGTACGAAAATTGTTAGCCAGAGTTGAGCAGTGGTCCTTGTGAGCATCCTTGTTCAGACATGGGTTTCCATGTGTCCTGTGATTATCGTTCCACCGAAGTGTACAAAAGGAAAAGACTTTTAAAACCAACACGTTGGATCTTGTTTCATGAGTAGTTTGCACATCAGGTGGGATTTGTTGTCGACCTATCCACTGCCATCGACCTATATATTGTAAATAAGTTGTGGAGTGACAAGGAGTGTTGCATCGTTGAAATATTAACAACCCCATTCTTTGCATTAACTATCAAACCCTATCAAACCCCAAAGAAAGAAGGACCGTTGATACAAATATGACTCTATATTGTTGCAATTGTTACATTTTATTCAATACATTTGATCGCACTCTCAAATTTCTCAGAATAAGTGAGGGAGAGATGAATATTTGAATACTGGGTTGGCTTCCCCAAACACGAAGCGAACTAATAACGGAACATTAGGCTATCACTGTAATCTCATGGCCTTGCTGGACAAGATCGATAGTGCGGATAACAACAGTTCAGTAATCCAGAAGATACTCATAATGCTACGAATGACGTCGAGGGCGAGATGAGGCTCAACGTCGTTATAAATTATCTGGAAGATGAAATTGGGTTCCACCGATGAAAATAGCAGCATTGAACATATGGGTTCAAATAAGCAAGGAAAATTAACAACAGACAAGGATTCTGAACATATGGGTCACGATTGATATAGAAGACTTCTCTTATTACGACGATGTTTGCGAAGAGTTTGGTTTCTGTGATATTTCCAATTACTCTAGCATGGAATCCTTCGTAATACAGACAATACAAGGTAATTTGAAAAAGGTGAAAAGAACACGGTTCAATGTGGCATAATATCCAACCATTAAAATTTAACAGATTGTTTTGTTTTAAATTTTAAATTTAAATGAGATTTTATTAAAACCATAAATTTAGCAGAGTGTTTAATTTTGAAATTCAAAGTTAAATGAAGTTTTATCTAAACCATTAAATTGAAATTCCAACCCCGTGAGGTGTGTCAAATTTATCAATCTTTTTAGTTTTACTTTGTTGTTTAATTTTGAAATTCAAATTTAAATGAAGTTTTATTTAAACCATCTATTTATTTTAGCTAGTTGTTTAATTATGAAATTCCATAAATTTCAATTAAACAGATTGTTTAATTTTGAAATTCAAATTTAAAAGAAGTTTTATTTATTGAAATTCAAATTTAAGTGAAATTTTATTTAAACCAATTCAAAAAAAATTGGAGCGTATTTGCTCCATGAAAATAAGCTCAATGAGCTCTGATAAGATAATTTGATGAGATTCAACCAATTGTCTCGATCGCACCTTAGTATCTTCTATGCATGGCCTCTAGCTCAGGCTCTCAGTATAGAAGCCCCCCGGATGGGGTGTTAGCAGGGACCAGGTGTCAAAGGGAGAGGACGACGTCTGCCAGCGCTGCACCAACCACGTGACCGATGCATGCACCATACCTATTACCCTCAAGATGATTAAAATCCACCTTCACTTCCGCTAGCCCTCGATTCACTGCTCGAGCGCGCCATCCTCGGCTTCTTCGTCTGATCAATGGAGCAACGTTTATGGCAGTCACCTCTGTGCATGTGCGAATTTCCACTCTGATTTCCACTTCATGATGTCGCTCCTCGACTGGAGAAACATGTATCTTCCTTCCCTACAGAGAAAACATCATGTTTGCAATTCTCCTTGGCTTTCACCTGCTACGTCTACTTGCTCTTCATGCCTTCACTTCTTCTCTCTACCTTGGTCATGCCTCAGCTTCATGGGAAGTCAAAGAGAGGCTCTGTCTGGTACCAAAATAGAGCTAGCATGGCTATCTGGCCTGCTTACCCCTGCATCGTCGCACAACCCATCGCCTTCCTCCTCCAGCCAGTCCTCACAGAGCTAGAGTGGTCTTCCACCATTGTCCTCGCCATGGGCTTGTCGAGTGGAGTGGTTCGATCTTCAGGGCAATTCCTTGGGCTTCCTGGCCCATTACTAGACGTGGCCTCCTCCTCACAACCTCTAGCCCCCCGTAACCACCCTCGGTATCGGCTCCTCAGGAAGACACCTCCGCCCACTTGGAAGAACCATCGAGCCAACAACACTTCTGCTTGGACTGTGCCTCATGTGCAATATTTCGAGATGCAATGGCGATATTGCATTATTTGGTGTTCGCGGTACGGCCCTCGACACTCCTTAGAACAAGCCTCTAATGCACCAACGACCTCAGTGGTGGTCATGGCTCCGAATATCCAAGCCCCAGTAGTGGACAACTTGGAAAAAAGTGACAGATTGAATGCATGAGCGACATATGCATAGGTGTCAAACTGCATGGTTATTTTTTTCTACCATTTAAGTTTCTACAAGTGTCCTTTTGGGACGAATGCAGTGTCTAGAACAATTTTTTCTTTTTTCTTGTCAAAAGTTAGTCTTAGATTTTCTAGAAGGCCAGACATGTCTGAACAAATATGTTTCCCCACGGGGCGATTATGTTACAGTTGTTTAAATACAAGGCTTTTTTTTTCCAGTTTTTAGAAACAAGTTGAGTTGGTTTCCATCGGGGGCAATTCAACGCTCACAATTGCTTGACACTCATGAAGCTAAAGCTATTGTGATTTTTGATCTTGAAAGGTATTATATACACACGTATTTACAAAAAAAAAAAAAACAAACATTAAGAATCATTACAAGGTTAACGACAAATAACATTAAGAAAAATGATAAACCCTCCCCACAGACCTATTAACAGTGACAATCATTACAATAAATAGCCAGCTATATAATAACCTATCCACATGAAACCACGAAACAGTGGGAAAAATTACAAGGTCGCTGATGTTAAATATATTGTACCCTCAACAGTCTGACCGTACACTGCCAGCTGTACTGGACAGTTGTACTTTCTAATTTTGTCTTGCTTGAGCATATATAAGCTCAGTTATTCCCTATTGTTGGTGTGCTTCAGTACTTCAACTTACTTCTGTACTTTCTGTACTGCTTCATACATTTTGAATATACTATTCTTTTCTCTCTGCATTTCTCTTTGCTTCAAAATTTATCATGGTATCAGAGCTTCAACAGTAAGCCTCTTCACACAGTTGGGAGAGCAACACGATCCTCACAGCGCAAAGCTTACACGCATCTTGAGAGCACGCGACACAGTTTTTTCACAAGGCTTGGAAAGTTGTCTGCAATACTCTTTAAAGATCGTCGTAAGAAGCTTGTGGAGGAAGCAGAGCGTACAACGCTCGAAAGATCCTGAACGAAGAGAATGCAGAAGAAGAAACCATAAATATTCTTGTATTCTTTTTCAAGAATCGTCAAAGATTGACAAAGAAAAGCCGGAGGAGGCGCGAAAGTTTAAAGAACCTGAAGATTTCGTTTAAACTTGTTAAATATTCAGGCAAAAGGCAGAATGCTTTAAAGATTCTTGGAAATCGCTCAAATCTGTCAAAGATTGTAGCAGATCACGAAGAAATCGTGAAATTCTTTCAAATCATTGAAAGATTCACGAATCTTTCTTCCACAGGTGTAAAGAATGCATCTCAGGTGCAAAGAACATCCACTGAAGTCGTGAAATTCGTCCTGCGAACGATTCCAAGGCGGGAAACCAGTCCAGAAGGGAAGAAGGAGAGCACGAAAAAGGCGAACGCATTTCAGCCGTCAGATCTTGCGCAAAGGACCGACAGTCGTTGGATCAGCGAGAAGGTGCACGAGGTTTAGTCCTCTGAAATGCAAAGGAGTGATTTCGACTTGTGAAGTCGCGAAATCTCGACGTCATCTTGATCGTCCGATCAAGAGACACGTGGCGAGATCCTATTTCATCGCAAAATCGAGAATCGGGAGTTGGACGAGCGAAAGAATCTGCTCTCCAAAAACTATGATACGCGAAATCCCGAAATCCCGAAACGATCACAGCCGTCCATCTCAGAGGACAGGTGGTAGCAAGTCAACGCATCGGCATTTCGGCATTCGGGGTTTCAAGTTGTCAAAGAAACTTGACATCGCAACTCGCGAAATCGCGATACGTGAAATCCCGATCAGATCTCAGTCGTCCAAACCTGGACACGTGGCGGACATCGAGGGCACCGTTCACATATCGACATTCGGGGTTTCACGTTGACAGAAATTTGGAACATCGCTAACCGCAATATCCCGAGGCTGAATCAGGACCGTCCATCTTTTAAGGACATGTGTCGTAAATCCAGGGACTCGGAAAAGTCCCAAAAAGGAAAGCGCCATCGGCATATCAGGATTCGGGAAATCGCGAAACCTGAGAACAAGTGATCGGGTTTCTTTCCAGGGAAATACCTAACGCAAATCTAGCCGTCCATCTGTTCAGGACGCGTGGCAGAGATCGAGGCTTTCAGGAAAAGTCCCGATAAGCGACTTCATTGGTTTTTCGGGATTCGACATTTTGCGGATCCTGGAGACAAGAGGTCCGGGACATAACATATCGTGAAATCGCGAGAAGGGATCTTGACCGTCCATCTGTTGAGGACGCGTGTCGCAGATCGGAGCCATCGGGAAAAGTCCCGACGAGACAGCGCCATCGGAAAATCGACGATCGGGGAATTGAGGAATAAGAAAACCTCAACATCAAAATTCGCGAAATTCCGATTCGCGAAATCCCGATAAGATCTGGACCGTTGAAAAGTCCAAAGGAATTTATTTTTTTCTCGTGTTTTCGGCATTTTGAAAGGTAAAAACGGGAACAACCCGTAGCGCTTTATCACAAGGCGTGTGGTCACATTGCTAGGAGACCAAAGGGCCAATCCAAGCCCGATAAGCTCCCATCGGCCATCGAAACATCGGCATTTCACCGATCGGAGGTAAATACGAATTTTTACCTCTAATTTTACTGCAATTTTTTTTTTTAAATGGCATCATCTAGCAATCTAGGACCAACTCAGGGTGTGATACTTCTGGGAAAGAACTATGAGTTCTGGTCCCTTCGAATGAGGTCGTTCCTGCAAGCACAAGAATGCTGGGAACCAGTGGATCTTGGCTATGTAGAACCAGATCCAGCCGCCCTCACTGCCATGACAAATGCCCAGAGAATTGCTCAAGCAACTCTGAGGACCAAAGAAAACAAAGCGAAATTCTGGATTCAGAACTCTGTGGATGATTCGATATTCTCAAAAATCACAGGCGCTGGTACTTCCAAACAGGCCTGGGACATCCTCAAAACGTCCTACCAAGGAAATGACAGGGTAAAAACAGTTAAACTGCAGTCCTTATGGACACAATTCGAGACTCTCAGGATGACAGAGTCCGAAACTGTAGATCAGTTCATGACCAGAGTCATGGGCATCGTGAACCAGATCAGACTCATTGGTGAAACCATCA
>ML777209.1:276464-295363 GCA_009831015.1 Picea engelmannii | reverse complement strand
CAACTAGGCCAGACATCATGTATGCAGCCAGCCTTGTTTCCAGATTCATGGAATCACCCAAGGATTCACACTGGAAAATGGCAAAATGAATTTTGAGATATGTAGCAGGAACACTACATTTTGGTTTATGGTACACTACATCTTATTGTAATCAACTCTCTGGTTACACAGATAGTGACTTTGCAGGCAGCCTAGATGACAGGAAAAGCACATCAGGATATGTTTTTCAACTGGGGACGAACCTGATTTCATGGGCATCGAAGAAGCAACCGATTGTATCAATATCTTCTGCAGAGGCAGAGTATGTAGCTGCTACCTCGGCTTCATGTCAAGCTGTGTGGCTGAGAAGATTATTGAAAGACATGTCACAAACAGAGAAGGATCCAACTCCTATCTTCTGTGACAACACATCAGCAATTGCATTATCCAAGAACCATGTGTTTCACAAGAAAAGTAAACACATTGACACTCGGTTTC
The DNA here is from genome assembly GCA_009831015.1 of Picea engelmannii. NCBI lineage: Eukaryota > Viridiplantae > Streptophyta > Pinopsida > Pinales > Pinaceae > Picea > Picea engelmannii. The sequence goes on along the minus strand of ML777209.1, from coordinate 294,886 downwards.
ATTTTATACGCGAGCTAGTCAACAATGGTGACATTGCACTACAATTTTGTGGTTCTCGAGATCAGCTTGCTGATATCTTCACCAAGCCACTAGGAAAGTCATTTTTTGATTTTCAGAGACAACACTTAGGCATAGTCAGTGCTGATGATTGTAACTGTTGAGTCTAAGAGGGAGTGTTAAATATATTGTACCCTCAACAGTCTGACCGTACACTGCCAGCTGTACTGGACAATTGTACGTTCTAATTTTGTCTTGCTTGAGCATATATAAACTCAGCTATTCCCTATTGTTGGTGCGCTTAAGTACTTCAACTTACTTCTGTACTCTCTGTACTGCTTCATACATTTTGAATATACTATTCTTTTCTCTCTGCATTTCTCTTTGCTTCACAATTTATCAGCTGACACATACATGTACAATAATTACAGAGATAAAAAACCAACATAAAGAACAAAAAATAATATTCCTCACAAATATTCAGATGAAAAACAATCCTATCATGTAGCTTTCGTAATCATATCATGTAGCTTCCTAAAAAGATTTCACTTAGCTCTGCAATTTTTATTGTAGTATATACATCATTGAAACTAAAAACGGAAAGAACCAAAAACACACTATTGACAAATATCCACTCAATAATTACATCAGTGAAAAACAATGCTATCCTGGAGCTTCAAACAGAGATTTTGTTGAGATCTGCAACTATTACTATAGTATATATAGTATTGAAACTAAAAACAGAAACTCTAAATTTATTTAATGCAACACATACATTACGGAAACACTGAATTACTTGGCAGCACATACATTACGCATCATAGATCCATAACATGTTATTTGTGTAAAGTTATTGCCAGGATGTTTCCTTCTTTATGCATCGAGGTCTTTGAACAAACGCTTACAACAAAGCAGAAGTTGGGGAAACACTCTATGTTATCCCCTCATTCTTCCTCTACTTCTCTCCATTCATCTAACCCTTCTCATTCATCTCCTTCACCTACAATAACCTCTCCTTTGTTGCTTAACATAGCACCTCCACCACGTCCTCACCATTTTGGATCTATTACGTACTCACGAATTGTAGGTGAAAGGGTAGAAAACTTCATTTAGGCAAACTATTATTCCTTATTTGGGATTTCTTATATCATATGTCGATACTCAAGCTTATCCGTCCAATGTTAAACCTCTTTTGGATTGGCCCGTGTCCCGCACCACCATAGAATTGGAAAGTTTATTGGGAGGACTCAATTTCTATTGCAAGTTTATACGTCATTTGTCAAATAAAGAATCTCCTTTGTACAATATTTCCAACCAACTTATAGTTTTCTTAGACTACAGAGACTGATGCAACCTTTAAGCATCTGAAACAAAAATTTTGGTATGTTATTGCTCTTTGTTTGTTGGTATTGTAGCATCCTTTTGAGATAGAGTTGGATGCCTCCCACTATGTTATTAGGACCATCCTCAAACAAGATAGTCATCTGATTGCATATCATTCTGAAAGTTTGTCTAATTCCAAGCTTCGATATAGTGCATACGATAAAGAATTATATGCCCTCATCCAAGCTCTCAAACAATGGCATCATTATTCGCTCAACAAGGAGATGGTATCGCACATCGATCATCATCCTTTTTATTTTCTTGAAGACACAATCAACGCTACATGAAATGGGTATCTTACATTTAACAATTTCATTTGGTAATAAAATACAAGGGCAGAACCAACCAAACAACCAATCTACTTAGTTGACCTCTACTTTACATACTTTCAATACTCACGATCATGGTTCCTGCATATGATCGGTGGAAATAGTGATACTCTTCAAATCCATATTTTGGTCCCATATTGCATGCCCTCTAGTACTTGATAGAGCTACTATAGGGCATGCAATATGGGAAAATAATATTTTAGCAATCTGTTTAATTTTGAAATTTCATAAATTCCAAAATTCCATAAATAAATTAATTCTATAAAGTCCAAAATTCTATAAATTCCAAATTTAGCAGGCTGTATAATTTTGAAATTTCAACAGTCGGTATAATTTTGAAATTAGAAATATGTGGGGCATAGAGGGTATTGAACACATTTAGAGTGAAATAAATGGTTTCAAGAAATACCCCTCGGGAGAAAGGGTCTTACACAATAAGATCAATTCAGCTATGATGTATTTCCTACAAAGTTGAGACACCAATTGGTTGAAAACTTTTATTAAACAAGTGTTGCATGGCAGTGTAGTCCTTGTCGGGTTGGAATGGGAATAAATGCACAGGTATGGGGGAATAAGCAGTGAAGGGAAATGGAAACTGCAACAGACACGTGGCAAGCAGCATGAAGTACAGGTGGTATCCATGTAGAAAATGACGTGGCTCCTAGAGCAATTCTGACATTGAAACCATTTAGTTTTTGAAAGTATTTTCATTCTAATTATACTGTGTTTTGCATAATCCAAGTAAGCAACATACATTTCATTCTATTAAATAGATCATCTGTCTTGTGTGTCTCTATATGTGTTGGAGTAAATAAAGGTATATGCAGTGGAAAAAAAACAAATATATTTCTTTTTGAAGATTCTTTGATCTTCTTGTGCTACCTTTGTGTTTGCTAGTTTTTTTCTATATATTGTTAGAGGTTGATCTGCAATTTATTTCCAGGAAGAGGACATCTTTGTATAGTACTAACTGGACATCTCAACATGTGTATCCAGTTGATTTTTTTTTGGCAATGATAAATTTTTTTGAAGGTTTCTTAGAGAATTTCCGTGGTAATGACTTAAGCAATACAAAATGATAGAAAATGTTTTTTTGTTTTTGTTTTTTGAAATAAAGGTTCACGGAAAATAGGACCAAGAATCACACACATTAAACATTCAAATTAAACAAACACAATTTCCTGAAATCCAACAAAGTTGAAGATAAACATTTATGAGCACATAAAAATAAAAGATGACTGACATGCATAAAGAGAAACTAATTTTGCATTTTGAAAACAGGGTTACAATGCACCGTCGAGATTGTTCCCAAAGTAGTTTTCTTTGAAATTTATCAAAAAATAATAATGTTTGTTACATATTCATGGAAATTTAAATGGGTTTGTCATAAATTTAAATGCGTTTGAAATTTAAATGTGTTTGTCATGAATATGACCATAAAATAAATAAGTACAAGAAATAGGACTGTAGAAAGAAGAAGTGGGCGACGGTAGAGAGCAAGACCCGAAAAGAAGAAATTGGAAGTTATCAGTCTTTGGTTAGACATTTATATTTAAAGAGGTGGAATAACTGGATTGATAAACAAAGCAGGATGTGATCAATATAGACTTACTATGATGATATCTATCTTCCCCTTTGCTATTTGGTTGCTGATGCATTTTTATTGCTCTCGTTGATGGCTACCAGAATCGTGCCAACTGCTTGTTTCCCTTCATCAGTGAGCTTGTCAATTTCCCTTTGGAGCCATTCTTCAATGTAGCTTCTCATGGGGGGCACGTTGATTTCATCCCGATTTTTTATGTTGAAAAACTCCTTTTCTAATTCCCTTAGATCGATAGAAAGATTATGCAGAGCCTGATCAATTTCTTCATTTTGTATCGAATAGTCCACTAGCCAGTTGTCCACGTCATCTTCACTATATTCAAGGATGTTGTAAAACTTTTCTAAAGACAACCACTTAAAAATATCAACTTGTTCATCAAAGGCTTGCTTGGTTAAGGACAAGGAGTTGACGATTAAGTTGGGGTCTTGGACCTCGTTGGTACTTTTGACTAAGTCTATTTCGGTCATCTTTCTGAATAATTCTTCTTTCTTTGATATGGCTTGTTCACATGATTGGACAATGAGATGTAGGTTCTTAACTTTCTCTTTCCAGCATGCATTTAATTGTTTGATCCGGTTTGAGGAGGGGATATCTTCTTGTCTTCTTCTCATATTTGTCATGTTGCCGACATGGTTTCCAAAAGGGATGACCATCTCTACATAGAAACGTTCTTCATTTTTAAAATCCACATGCAAATGTTCGTGCAAAGCATTTTCCCTCCTTCGAAGGGAAGCTATACTTTGTTATGTTTCCCAGGCCTGAGTAATTAGCTCCATTCTTTTCTCGATATTCTTCTCCACATATCCTCTACACAATGTGAGGAGGCTCGAGGATCCTTTTAAATTGGCTGCGGGGGTGGCAAGTGCGGTTATTGCTAAAGGATTAGCAAGCAATGGGATAGGAATCAAAGCTTCCTCCAATTCCTTGAGTCGGTCCTTTAGTCTAGCATTCTCTGCCTCAATGCCTCCAATGGAATCATCAAGAGCATCTCTGGTTACTTGGTGAAGTCGGGATATTTGGGATGGCTGCATGTTCCTAAGGTTAATCTCTGAACGAGATTTCCCTTTCTTATTTCTTATATCTCTCTTTTCAATAATTAAATTTTTAGATTCGCTGTCAAAAACAATGCTTTAGAATACGAAGGATTCATCTTCGTCAAAAATTTCGGTCTCAGCTATTTCCATTTGGGGACTATGGTGGATCGTGTCCTCGGGATTATCAACGTTGCAGAATACATTATCCAGATTAGTCTCAAGTTCCATGTCTTCACTTTCAATATCAGACTCTTTCGCTTGCCCTACAATGCTTTTTCTTTTCTTCCTCACGGGAAGCTTGTGAGAACTATCAATTTTACCATGAGGAGGGTTTTTATCTCCTCCTCCATTTGAAGAATTATGGGTTGCTTTCTTACTGGGGTGGGTTGTTGGAGCGATGCTCTGAGATGTCGTACTCTTCGGAGTGGTAGCTGGGGATTGAACACTCTTCTCACCGGGGCCTTTTCCCTATTGTTTGTACAATTCAATGGTGTTTTGTAATGTCTCTAGGTTGCCAGCGTCAGGAGCAGGAGTGTTGTCATCATTGTGTTGGGTATGTGTTATATTCTTTTCACGAGTAGTATGTGTTATATTATTTGCGCGAGTACTATGTGTTATATTCTTTGCGCGCAGGGGGGTAAGAGGGGGGGGCGCTAGGCCCCCCCTCAGGGGGTGCAGGGGCAGCGCCCCCGAAAAAAAAATTTTGGGCCGACATATTTCCGGGACCACATGATATTAGGTGGTTTTTTGGCACATGGTTTTTTGCCGATGGTTTTCTATTTCCGGTTAAGGAATTAGGGTTTTGGACTAATCCAGGTCATTGGGTTAGGGTTTTGGATGTCGCTGGCTCCTATATGTATATTGTATTGTAAACAATGTGTATCAATATAATATATGCTGGTTTTCCCGGTTTGGGTTTCCAGGTGAAAAATCTCTGTGTAATGTTTGTATTTGCCATTGTATCTTTTCTGTTCTTTTCTGAATATCAGTTTGCAATAGATATTGTACAAGGTTAGTCTCTGTCTTCATTCAGGCGTGTCTGGATAAAAGAATTGTTGAAGCCAACTTCTAGTAAATGTTCTAAAAAAATCTCATTAGGGTCGAACCCTCGTAGCCTTTCAGCATATCTTAGGTTCAAGTTGTTGAAATGACCTGCGAATTCATCAATCTTGTTGATGTTCCTGAACACGAAGTCCCCAACTTTCCAAGGCAGAGGAATGAATTGTTTTTTTCTCTTCTCATGGAAAAAATGCAACCAATAGTTGTATTTCCTTGTTATTTCTATAACAAACATTCTGTCTGTAATGTGACATGGAAGGAAAGCATGAATTTCCTTGGAGCCAAAAATCATTATCACAATGAAATTATCCATTTGTTCAAGTGTCCCCTTCTTGTCCAAAAACTTGGTTGCTTGGTCAGACATGCGGGGAGCATCCTTTCCTAACAATAAATCTTTGAAAACTAAGACAAAGTCATTAAAAACCTCATAAAACAATGGGAGGCCTTGTGCCTCCACAAGGCCCGGTACCAGAAGGTTACTGGGTCGAATTCACAATTTACCTTCTTGGACACAGACAGTTTTGGAAACATACAGCAATGCGCTATCGCGAAAACCAAGTAGGATGACATATAAAATTTCTTCTCTTCTTTGAATCGTGACAATTGGGAACAGATTTCAATGGAAATTAGCTTCCCCCAATAAAAAATGGTTTGTTCCTTGACTGTGAAATACAAAATATAAAGAATCATATGGGAAATACTTGTTGTGGATTCTTGTCCCGTTATTCTTGTAACCAACCAGGCAATTTCCCGGAATGGATTTCTAAATGAACTAACCTGCAACCATGTGATATCTTCAAAAACTATTGTCGGGTCTTCCAGGAACTCAGGAAAGAGGTCCAACTTGTTATCATGTTTTTTTAGGAACTGCTTGCAATCTTCTCCTCTGAAGGTCAATGTTGGCTCCGACAATCTTAACATCTTGCGGAAGACCCGAGGTGACAAAAAAACATGAGAGTGGTCTCGTAGTGGAATAATTCTTTAGCCTGAAATATATCTCTCGACACACCAAGAGACCACCTCCTTATAGTCAAAAACTTCAGGGACACAGCTTGCACGAGCAATTCTAGAGGTCCAAATTACTTCGTTCTGGGTAGAAGGGGATGAATAGTAAGAGTATGCCCTGAACCACTGGAAGTTCTGGTCCTCACGCCTGAAGATGTTCACTGTATCTCCACAGAACTGATGTCGAGTTGGTGCCATAAGTTTACGAGAATGTCTATTTTCTCTAGACGATGTTTGAAATGAACAGTTGGAGGGGATAATATAACCCTCCGCAAATCTTGGTCCAATGCGTGTGAATGAGAGATCTCCTCGAGCCTTTTGCTCATTAATGACAATCTCTACGGTTGTTGCATGATGAACTATTAGCATTAAAGATTAGTAATTGCATACTTAGAAGTGTGAAGGTGGCGGGTACGACGAAGAGAAATTAAGGATTGGAGATTTCATGAACCCGCCAACCCGACGACCCGCGAAAGACATTCCATGATGTTTGAAATGAACACTCGAAAGGGATAATATAACCCTCCACAAATCTTGGTTTAATGTGTATTAATGGGAGAACTCCTCGAGCCTTTCGCTCATTAATGACAATCTTTACGGTTCCTACATGATGAGTTGTTAGCATTAAAGCTTACTAATTGCATATTTAGAAACAAGTGCGAAGGTGGTGGGGACAGGGAAGAGAAATTAAGGAATGGATAAGTATGGAAAGTGGTCAGACGAGCTTCAAAATAGGGTTACAAGGGATATTCAGGAGAGGTGAGGGCCCGACGGTCAAATTGTATGTCTCGAAATTTTTGAGTACAAAATGCGTAAAATGGAAGAGGGCATGATGGGGTAGTCCAACAGTCAGTTTGTATATCGCGGAACTCCGGGTGTTGTTTGCAGGTTGTGGAACAATGGAAGTGCAATCTTGAGCCCGCATGTTCAGGAACCTGCAATAAAAAAAAGAAGCTAAGTATGGAATAGGGAAATGGTTGGTCGGACTCATTTTCGCTAATATATTGAAATTTGTAATAGATATCACATTACCTAGCAAGATCTTTTCTGCATGTTTCTAGACAAGTTGTGTAGGGATAATCAGTGTGACTGTCTCTTCGAGCCTTTTTCTCATTAATGACAATCTTTACAATTGTTACATGATGAGTTGTTAACATTAAACCTTAATTGTTGCATACTTGGAAAGAAGTGCGAAGGTGGCGGGCACATGAAACAACGATTAAGAATTGGAGATTTCGTGAACCCGCCAACAAGACAATTCGCGAAAGAGATTCCAAGAAATGGAAAAGTATGGAAAGTGGTTGGAAGAGCTTCAAAATAGGGTTATAAGGGTTCCCTAGGAGATGTGAGGCCCCAACGATCAAATTGTATGTCTCTGAACTTTTGAGTGCAAAATGTGTAACACCAAAGAGGGGATGGTGTGGGAGTCTGGCAGTCAATTTGTATATCGTGGAAGTTCGGGTGATGTTTGTAGGTCACGAAACAATGGAAGTGCAATCTAGAACCCGCCTGCTCGGGAGTCTGCGATCAAAAAAGTGGCTAGCTATGGAATGGGGGAAGCGATCGATCGGAATCGTGATATAAAAGCATGAGTGCAAATGTGAACCCGTGAGTCGGCCAACCCACGCAGTTAGACATTTTCAAAAAAACGACTAAGTAACCAGAAAGAGAAAGTAGAGGGGAAAAAGAAAGGGGAATCTGGTTAAGTATAGAAGAGGGAAAAGAAGGGGATAAAAGAGTGGGAAAATAAAAAAGCGGAGGGAAATTTTTGTAAGCGGGAATTGGTCTCAAACAAGCCCCATTGTTGCAAAATCATCATTTTCTAGTCCAATATTTTATCCACTTGCTCATTTTCTATTGTGCTTGTATCATTAAAAAGGGCATGAGGAAATGCTTTGTTGAAGATTTTTTTTTATTGCAACTTGTGTGAGTAATTGTGTTCTTGATACATTGTTTAATGCCTTGAAATATTATTGTACGTAATAAACTTCCTGCATGATGAGTTGTTAGTATTAAACCTCAATAATTGCATATCTAGAAATAAACTTATTGCACTGTCAACTTGAATGTAAGTATAACAACGATGAATTTGAATTTTAATATTGTGGTTGATTTCATAGCCCCATTTGACTTCAGCTAGCAAATATCATTTTTTTTTCAAAATATTTGCGAAGAAGAAATTTGGTAATTTCATTAATAAAGTAAAAGTGCTCAAATAGAGGCCAGGGGATGGACAACCAATAAAATGTTTCCTTTTGGAGTAAAGGAATCAAGGAAACGAGAGGGAAATAAGAGATCGTTCACTCAGCAAGGTTGAGATGATAACAAAACTTATTGGGCAGGGCCCTAACTCCTGCATCGTGAATTAGTGTTGCTATGTTCTATCTGCATTACAAATGGAATTGAATGTTGGTTTGAAACTGTGTGAAATTCATTTATGTTTCCATAGAAGCCTCATGTGATCGACACAATGCATTGTCATATAATTGGTCAATGCCCCATATTTGATCAAATTACTTGAGTCAATACAATATTTAAGAATTACAAGACTATCGAACCATGCAAATGAGAAGAGGTGTTAAATCCAGCAAAGAAGCATCGACCAAGATTCCAAGGCAATTTTTTAATAGTAAATATATAAAAAAAAAAATAGTGGGTAATATATATTTATCCATAGAAATTGGACTAAGTTCTTTGCACCGAAGCATTTGAACATATTTGTCATAAAAACAGGTAGAGGAGTTACAAAAAAAAAAAAACATGCATACAATTTTGTGTTGTTCATCTAGTGTGACAACATGCAAGAGCCATCGACAAGCTCTTGAACATGCATACAAAACTAATTATCATGCTTTTTTAGGAGCTCCTTGCAGTCTTCTCCTCTGAAGGTCAATGTTGGCTGCAACAATCTCAACATCTTGCGGAAGACCTGAGGTGACAAAGAAACATGAGAGTGGTTCCACAGTGGAATAATTCTTTGTCTTGAAACAAGTCAACAACACCCCTGCTCTTGACACTGGCGACCTACAGACATTGCAAAGCACCACTGAATTGTACAAACAACAGGGAAAAGGCCCCGGTGAGAAGAGTGTCCAATCCTCGGCTACCACTACGAAGAGTACGACATCACAGAGCATCGTTCCAACGGCCCACCCCAGTAAGAAAACAACCCAGAATTCTTCAAATGGAGGAGATAAGAACCCTCCTCATGGTAAAATTGATAGTTCTCACAAGCTTCCCATGAGGAAGAAGAGAAAAAACGTTGTAGGGTAAGCGAAAGAGCCTAAAACTGAAAGTGAGGACACATCAAGAGACCACCTCCTTACAGTCAAAGACTACAGGGACACAACGTGCACGAGTAATTCCAAAGGTCCAAATTACTTCGTTATGGGCAGAATGGGACCAATACCTCACCTCCTTACAGGCAAAGACTTCAGGGACATAGGCTGCACGACCAATTCCAGAGGTCCAAATTACTTCGTTCTAGGCAGAAGGGGATGAGTAGTAGGAATATGCCTTGCACCACTAGGATTTCTAGTCCTCACCCCCTAAGATGTTAATTTTATATCCAAAGGTCCAAATTACTTCATTCTGGGTAGAAGGGGACCAAGACCCCACCTCCTTACAGGCAAAGACTTCAGGGAAACAGAATCCGCGAGTAATTCCAGAGGTCCAAATTACTTTGTTCTCGGTAGAAGGGGATGAGTAGTAGGAATATGCCTTGCACCACTGGGATTTTTGATCCTCACCCCCTAAGATGTTAATTGTATATCCAGAGAACATGAGAGTGGTCTCGCAGTTGAATAATTCTTTGGCTTGAAATATATCTCTCGGCGCACCAAGATACCATTTCCTTACAGTCAAAGACTTCAGGGACACAGCCTGCACCAGGGACAAATCCAAACCCAATCCAAAACCCTAAAAATGAAAGGAAATGATACATCTCTGAGGGCGAGGATCGTCATCCAAGTCGAGAGACTCAAACTCTCGAGCTGCAAAGCGACTATTGCGTTCAACGTCGGTTTCTTTTCTGAAACCCCTTCCTTTGGTCTTGTTAGGGCCGCCATCGCCGAGCCGGGAAGTGCCCCCCGTTATGGTGGATTTCAATTTGGGCGCAAGAGTGGGAACAATGTCTACATTTCCATCATCCATCGTCGTATCATCGTCCATCAAATCATCTTCTTTCGGCTTGAAATCGACCGCAACAACCTCTGCGTCGGCCATCAATGCAAGGAGGGTTGTCTGAGCAGGGGGGGTTGCCTTGGAATTCTTTGGCTTGAAATATATCTCTCGACGCACCAAGGGACCATCTCCTTCTTTGCTTCTGGGTGGAAGGAGATGAGTAATAAGAATATGCCCTGGACCACTGGAAGTTCTGGCCATTATGCCTGAAGGTGTTTACTGTGTCTGGACATAATTGTTGTCGAACTGCTGTCGTAAGTTAACGAGAACGTTCGTTTTCTCCAGATGATGTTTGAAATGAACATTGGGAAGGGCCTTTCGTTGATTAATGACAATTTATATGGTTCCTGCATAATGAGTTGTTACCATTAAATCTTACTAATTGCATACTTAGAAAAAAGTGTGAAGGTGGTGGTGACGACAAAGAGCGATTAAGTATTGGAGATTTTGTGAAGCCGCCAACCGGACGACGCACGAAAGAGATTCCATGATGCTTGAAATGAACACTCGGAAGGGATAATACAACCCTCTGCAAATATTGGTTTAATTCGTATTAATGACAGATCTCCTCCAACCTTTCGGACATTAATGACAATCTTAACGGTTCCTGCATGATGAGCTATTATCATTAAAGCTTAATAATTGCATATCCATAAAGAAGTGCAAAGGTGGCGGAGATGGCGAAGAGCGATTAAGAATTGGACATTTCATGAACCTGCCAACCCGCGAAAGAGATTCCAAGAAATGGCCAAGTATGGAAAGTGATCGGTCAGGCTTCAAAACATGGTCACAAGTTATACTCAGGAGACGTGAGGGCCCGATGGTCAAATTGTATTTCTTCGAACTTTTGAATGCAAAATGTGTAACACGGAACAGGGCATGATGACGAACTTCGACGATTAATTTGTATATCGTGGAACTCCAAGTGCTATTTGCAGGTCGCGGAAAAATGGAAGTGCAATGTTGAGCAAGCCTGCACAAGAACCAGTGACAGAAAAAGTGGCTAAGTATGGAATGGGGAAGTGATCGGTCGGACTCGTGATATAAAAGCATGAGACATATTCAGAAAAATGACTAAGTAACTAGAAAGGGAAATTAAAGGAGAAAAAGAGAGGGGAATTTGGTTGTCAATTTGTATATCAGGGAAGTCTGAATGTTGTTTGCAGGGAGCGAAAATATGGAAGTGCAATGTCGAGCCCACCTAGTGGGGAACCCACGATCGAAAAAGTTGTTGAGTATGGAACGGGGAAGCAGACGGTCGGACTCGTGATATAAAAGCATCAGTGGAAATATGAACGCGTGAATCCGCCAACCCGCGCACTTAGACATTTTCCGAAAAATGACTAAGTAACCAGGAAGGGAAAGTAGAGGGAAAAAAGAAAGGGGAGGGCAATTTTCGGAAGTGGAAATTGGTCTTAACAAAGCTCCATTGATGGTTTTAACAATAACTATGAAGTGCATTAGATAGGTGAACAGACTCTTCAATCAAGGAATAGAGAAAGTGAGTCATGGATATACTTTCCATGATGTGTTTGCATAAGAGAAGCATCGAAAAGCTACATAAAAATCACTTTTGGGATGTTCAAGTAAAATTATTGTACGGTCAACTTCAACGTAAGTATAACAATGACGAATTTTAATTTTAATTTTATGTGGTTGATATCATAGTTCCATTGGACTTCACATAACATATATCCTTTTATTTCAAAATATTTCTAAAGATGAATTTTGGTAATTTCATCGATCAAGTAAAAGTGCTAAAATGAACTACATATTACATTTCACAGAGCTTACATTAAAAGGCAAAGTAGGTCTTGTATATTCTTTAAGATCATAGAAAAACGTTAAGATCCTGAATGTATCATCCAGCCATAATTCAAAAACCGGGCCCATGAGAACCTTGAACCACAACACGAAAGCACATGAACAAAAGTCTATCAAACACAAGACAGGACAAAATCAATGGAGTTTGGGCATTGCATCCCATCTATAACCAAATCCCCAAATGGGCACCAAGAAATTTGTTGATTACTATATTACAATGAACCAAGATCACTATGAACATTTGCTTATGATAGTACTATGAACCAAGATCACGTTGACCTGACAATGTTCTAACATTACTAGTTTTGGAAAAGAGTGTCAACATTTAACTTAATGGAGTTCGAACAATGCCAAATTTGCAATATTATTGAAAATGTCTGATGGTTTCGTTCAGAGGAGAAAGCCATTTTGACGGCTCAAAGGATGGACCTGATTTATTCATAGTTGGATACTTTGTATGAGGTCTGTCTTCATGCTTCCAGTTCAATTTGTCATGGCACTGCAAAACTTTATTCATATCCTCATTGGGTAGCATGGACAAATACATATGAGATTGTTTTGTTTCATGTCAATGCTTGATATGATTTTTTTTTTGGTTTAGCCGATATGCAGTATGGCATTGTCCTCATTTAATGTAAATTTGCTATAGACGCGAAAGTCGTGTAACATGTAGACATTGTTTGCCTTTTTCTGTAGGTATACTTCATATGGCAATTTTGCTAACCCAGGAAGCACATCTTGTAATAGAGGTTGTCTAATTGTACAATGTACAATTGTGTTATTGAGGGTTCGGATGGCAGCGTTGAGGCAATGTCTATATATGTAAGGGCATTTTTTACTCCACCGTAGGCAATCAATTTTGCCATCATTTATGAAAGCAGAGGCAGAAGCAGGAGAGTTGCATTTGGCACATACAAGCTCGAAGGGGGACGAGTACGCATTCCCTGCAACCGAAACACCCTCAACCTACACGTGAGCATAGTAGTTAATATATTGAACAATATAATATACAACTGTACAACAAAAAAAGCTGCAGAAAATTGTGAAGGCAATTTTTATGAGCAAAATTATGTATATGTATACGCACAACAATTGTTGAGATAGTTAGTTTCTTGAGATCATGTACTATATATGTTCGCGATTATGTTAAAAATGTTGTTTGGGTTGTGCGAAAGATCATTTCTTTAATATCTCTTTTCTTTGTTATATTTTTGAAGAGCATAAGTGAAAATTGCTCTTTATACAATTGTTGTTCCATTGAGGAAAACAAATTTGAATAGGTGTCAAACATTTGCAGCTGCAACATGGAACAGCGTAATAGTTGTGTAACATAACTGAGATATATGAACATGTGAAAGTAAAGGACAAAACTAGATATGGAGAACGGTATCATTGCCTTATCGTTGTCTGACTCTCCATATTTTATATGGAGAATGTGTTGCGAGCCAACTTTTCTCACGAGTGTGACAGTTGCACCAATGCTTGTGATTGAGTAAGTGTCGTCGCTATGTGCAAGTTGGTTGACTGTTGTGTCTGGTATGAAACGATATTTTGAACAAATCACGAAAATTGTTTCCATAATACTTGTTTCGTTGAGTGATATAATCTGATCACAATCACCACAATCATATACTGTTTTCGACAATATATTAAAATTTGTGATGGATATCCCATTACTCGGCAAGATCTTTTCTACATGTTTCTGGACAAGTTGTGTAGGGATAGTCAATGTGACTGTCATCGACTGTCATCGTGGCTTTGTTGTCTGTCATGTCATCATGCACATGACCATTATGTCCCCGACGAACACTTGTCCAGTTCGACGACTGTTCAAACCTTCTATCGATAATATATTGGGTGTTATAAGTTTAGACCTGGTGGCATTTTTTTAACAGAAAAAGCAATGTGAATGACAATCTGCATCATTTTTTTGTTTTCTTTTTTTTTTGGCATAAATGTACAAGTAGACGCAAAACTTGGATGAAGTATGCAAGTCAGAGTTTTGTAACCATACCTCTTAGTTTGCGGAACTTGCACTATGTTGGGCGTTTCACTTACGCTCGTCAATACTTCTTATGAAGTGCAAAGCATGGGTTGCAGATGACATCAACCTATTTATCATGGCATAGATGAATAAATAGATCATGATATTTGTTTGGTAAGCATAGCAAGAGCACAATGTATGAATCTTTACCTTTGGCCTTGTCGTTTTGTTGATGTTTGTGATGATTGACTACTCATGCCCATGTCACTTGTCCAACTTTCTTTGGTGAAAGCATGTGTACATGAACATCAAAATGACTAAACTAGCATACCCCTAAAGCGAGGGAAAGGATACGCCAAAAAAAACCAAGTAAGAAATTTGCAAGACCTTCCCTTGGCCGAGAGGCTCATGTACCCTCGAGATACAGGTCTCTTTCATATGGGCACCCTTACCGGTTCGATGTCAAGGCGTGGATTGCTCAGTTTTCATAGCCATCGCCAATCAACCTCAACAATTGGTTCCGATACCTTGTTGAGAATGGGAGAGTCTAGGAGTGGAACATAGGGCCTACCCTTCATACTTATCGATTGGACATCAATATGTGGATTTCTATCTCCAATAACCCCTCTCACAACACACTTAGACTTTGTTCGTGCCACCACAAAAAAATCTCCAATGACCCATTAAGTTTTGCAGAAAATAAATATGTTGCTTGTATTAAAATTCCACAAGAGAGAAACAAGACCTTGGTTGGAAGCGCTTATGTATAAAATGTTTGATCTTTCACAAATTGAAGGGCTGTTGGACTATCCTATTTCAAATACCTGAGACTCACATCATATTAAAAAGGGCAGTGAGAAGTATAGCTACTTTCAAGTGAAATTGTTTCCAGCTAATCACATTGCAATTCAAGTGCCTTTGACCATTGCAAGAAATCATGTTCAATACTTTGCTGAAAGGTTCACATGCATATACAAATATTCCTAACATATTCTGCTTCACCAATGTTTTGATAAAACCATGGAGATCAGGAACAAGTCCAGATTCAACTGTACAATGAGATCAAAAACATATACGAATCGATATTAGCAAAAACCTGCTTCTTGTATCTTTAGAAAAAATAACTAAATCTCATCTTGGAATTCAAGCTTCTTATTGTCCACACATGACACAAGAATAGGATTATTGTTTGTAATAGAAGCAAAGATACCTAGATGTAGTTCTTTACCATTCACATCAGATATAGTAAACTCTAGTCCAAAATCATAAGACCCAATGCCAAATAGTCCATGAATGTTAGATTTAGAAACACTAATCTATGATTATATCATGTGAATTGCCATCATCTGCGATGTCCAGACCTTGATCTATCACCTCACTATTACTCTCAAGACTTTTTTTATCTATAATTACATCATGAGCTACCATCTTCACACCTTGATCTATCACCTCATTGTTCCTCTCAAGAGGTGGTGTCGACATTGAATCCCTTATAGCTTCACTCCTAGTGACTCTCATTTTGGGTAGCATATAGTCAAGCTAACTGGTCAAAAAGGAGCCAAATTACGAAAATAAGACATAAGCACCGAAACCAACACATGTTGAACCTCCATATTTCAAAACAAGGCTGAGTGGGGTAAAAGAACCTCTCCCTTACAAAAATTTCCAAACTTGAATCCAGCCCTAAATTCCACCATTCAAAAGAAAAAGGAAAAAAAATGAAAAAAAAAAAAAAAACCATTTTATCTATGGACATTTTAACCATTTAAAATATCTTAATTAATTATTTAATTATTTAAAATTTATTTATTTCACAACATTCAATTTGAAAATAATCAATTTGAATTTAGAAATGTCAAAACCACTCCATCTATTCACATTCTAATCAATACATATAAATAAATAATTGCACAACGTCAATATCCAATTAGAGTCAATCAAACTCTATTTGCCCACGGTTCTGATCATTGATCTGATAAAATCCCTAACATTGATTTAAACGCATTCAGTACGTATTCATAAAATCATGCCAGTGAAAACAAAAAAATGTCGAATGCTAGCTATTTATCTTATTTATTCTACTTATCTTTCTTTAGCCATTTGCCCCGTAAATGATATAATAGTGGACATTGTTAAACCCATGCCCCTCCTTCTTCCACCATGGCTTGTCTCACGTACAGTTCTGATGTTTAGTTTGATAGACTCCAACAAAAAACACAAATAATTACAACCAAACCGATGCAAAGTACAGTTCTGATGTCTAGTTTGATAGACTCCAACAAAAAACACAAATAATTACAACCAAACCGATGCAAAGTAAAAAAAAATCTGACATTTTAGGCTCACCCCCCGAACTGCTTCTAAACTGATGAAATCACTAGATATAAACCCTAGCCAACCAAAACACTGGCACTATGAAATACTAAATGGAATTCTTACCGTGAAGTAACATTTAGAAGATGGCACCCAAAGATTTGAGTTGCTGGCATCAAATATGCAATAAAATTATGAGATAGAGTTCCAATTCCAATATCTCCAAAGTACTGGGCATCCAAGTAATTCTTAAAAGGCACATAATCTCCCTCCATAGACTCGAACCCCAGACCTCCACGCAAACCAAACTTTCATACGAGTGTGTCAGCACGACAACCGTTCAACATCCAAGCCTTAGCAGCGCATAGGGTTTTAAGGTTCAACGATTGCTTCTTCAGTCCAACCCTCTGGAGCTTTCTTCCCACCATGCATTTACATGTTTCCTGGAAGATATGAGATCGCCCTTTCCACAAGCGTTGACGAGGTAGTGGGTACACGGCAGATGTTGGAGGTCAGCCAAGCTGAAGAAAGCACCGGCCAAGTACTTTCTCTTTGATAACCTCTCCTCGTAAATATCCAACACTTTTTCCAACTTCTCTACATTCATCCTCACTTCGCCTTCGTCTGTGTTGCCTCCCCTCATTGGGACGACGAGGATTTGAGAAACTATGCTCAAAGCAATGGGATTGAACGATTGTTCTTCCACCTCACACCACCGATAAACCAGGGCTTCCTCAAACAACGTGCTTCCCAGGGGATCGGTGCCCTGCCCCTAAAACTTTTTGGCCAAATACCTGATGATGGCTCTTGATCACCGCCATGGAATCTCTCTCTGTTTCTCTGTCTCAGAGATTGTTAAACTCTTCAACACGGATTGATCGGCCAATCACACTTGAACCTGGAAAACCTATCCATTAATAAAAGATGAGACGAATCGTCTTCAATTGCAATTGCAGTGTCTACGCCTTTGGTTTGAGGTGGCCCCAGGTGTTAGATGAATAAGTTGAGCGATTTGCTCCGCGATTTGCTCCGCGATTTGCTCCGTGATTAGTTTAGTTAACTTACAGTGTTTGGTTTCTTGTTTTCATCGCTGAGTTAGACACTTCGTTATTTACGAAGCATTTCCTGGATGTAATTTCTTTTAAATATCAATTCAATGATGAGATCTGTGTGCGTGGTGTTTTTTTGCATTCGGTTCCTGGCAATTTGTTTTCTGTTAACGCAGATCTATTTTCGTTCTGTCCTGCACTTCGTTTTCTGTTTTGCAGCTCTGTTTTCATGGTATCAGAGCAGGCTACAGATCCAGCCTCTGTCCAGCTTGCCGAATTGCAAAACGTTTTTCAGCAAGCTCTGTAAGAATTGCAAATCTGTTTTTTTTCTGTGCAATTTGTTTTTTAGCCGTCGGTATATAATTTTTTGAGTAGAAAATGGCCAACATGAGAAACCAGGCTCTCATGCAAGCACCTGTTTTGAACGGGTCGAATCATAGCACTTGGGTAGCCAAGATGAAAGTTTTTCTGAGCTGTCATGAATGCTTAGAGATTGTCGAAGATGGAGTTACCTTGCTGAAAGCTGAAGATCGAGATGCATTGGATCGGGATGCGAGACACACTTACACAGAAGTGGTCAAGAAAAATGCAAAATCCTTATGGCTTATCTTTCAGGGGGTGGATGAGTCCATCTTTCCGAAAATTGAAGGCGAGAGCACC
>ML777209.1:251151-273547 GCA_009831015.1 Picea engelmannii | reverse complement strand
TGATTTTGTCGGAAGCATTGATGACAGGAAAAACACTTCCGGTTATGCATTCAAATATGGATCAAGTCTGATTTCTTGGGCATCAAGAAAACAGCCAGTTGTTACATTGTCTTCCGCAGAGGCCGAATATGTTGCAGCAACTTTCGCAGCATGTCAAGTTGTTTGGCTAAGAAGGTTAATGAGTGACTTATCACCAAAAAAATTGGAGCCAACTCCAATATATTGTGACAACAGTTCTACAATTACATTGTCCAAGAATCAAGTCTTCAACAAAAAGAGAAAGCACATTGATATCCGTTATCATTTTATTCGAGAATTGGTAAATGAAGATGTAATCACTGTAAAATTTTGTAAATCARCAGATCAACAAGCTGATATCTTCACAAAGCCTTTGGGCACAGAAACATTTGTATCACTCAGATCTAAGCTGAGTGTTGTTAGGTTAAATGATTGTCGCGCTCCAACTTAAGGGGGTGTGTTAGACGAATAAGTTGAGCGATTTGCTCCATGATTAGTTTAGTTAACTTACAGTGTTTGGTTTCGTGTTTTCATCGCTGAGTTAGACACTTCGTTATTTATGAAGCATTTCCTGCATGTAATTTCTTTTAAATATCAATTCAATGATGAGATCTGTGTGCGTGGTGTTTTTTTGCATTCGGTTCCTGGCAATTCGTTTTCTGTTATTGCAGATCTGTTTTCGTTCTGTCCTGCACTTCGTTTTCTGTTTTGCAGCTCTATTTTCACCAGGGAAAGTAGTGTCAGGAAAAGGCCAAATAGTATGCACCAGTGACCCCGCTGGGATCCCATGTGTATTCAAAAGAAGAGTATAAAGGGAACTCTATTGTAGTAGGCCTAATTCATTAACTCTTGATAAACCTGAAAGCCGCAAGCAGCAAGTTGAAGTTGATGAAGGAGAATAGACGCCAAGAAAACCAACCTAGGCAGTAACGTGCATACTTCACCTGAGAAGGCGATGGACAGACGACGAAATGTTGAGGAAAACCTCCCCCTAGAGAACGCCTTCGGCGTAATAAGCATATGCATTGTATATTGTTCATAATTGTTCTGGGTGTCACATATAGACTCGAAGGAGGTGGAATATGAAATAGGGTGTCAAGGGATACTCAGGAAACATGAAGAGCATGCCTCAAAAATTTTGGGTGTAAAAATGTGTAACACGGAACAAAGCATGAAGGGAAGATGTTTGCAGGTCATGGAAGAGTAAAAGCTCAAGTTTGAGCTCACCACCCGGGAGTTCAGCGGTCAATTTGTATATCGCGAAACTCCAAGTGTTGCTTTAAGGACACTGAACACTAGACGCACAATTTTGAGCCACCAGTCCAAAAACTCACGATCAAAAAAGTGGTTAAGTATAAATGTAACACGTAAGTCCACCAACCCACGCACCTAGACATTTTCAAAAAAGGACTAAATAAAGCAAACAGAAAGGGAAAGTAGAGGAAAAAAAAGGAATTGGATTAAGTATAGAAGAGAGAAAAAAAGGATAATAGAAAGTGGGAAAATAAAAAGAAGTTAACTACAAACATCAATAAAACTAGCACAGCCGCTAACTCGCGGCCGGTGAACGCCGAAAGATTTATGGCCAATAAAAAAAAATTCATTTTAAAATAAAACCTAGCCAGATAATGAAATTCTAACTAAGCCAGATAATTAAACTCCGAAGAATTCTAAAAGGTAATCATTTAAACGTGGCAATCATATGATGTTACAGTAATTTCTTTATATGATTAGGTAAATGTTAAAAAGTAAACAGGGTAACGGATGCATTTATAAATGCAAATAAGTTATCAACAATAAATTTGATCCATTGATTTTGGAGGACGACTAAGAATATACCAGCATCTTCAATGCATAACCATCAGATTAGAATTTAAGATTAAAAGATCATTAGTTGTACCCATCTCCAATAGGTATACGTCTTTCGGTGTAAAAATAATTTTAAAAAATCTCTCCGCACAAAACCGCTTAACAGGGAAAATCATTACAAGGTTGCCGACAAATAACCAGTTCTCCACGTCAAACCACGAAGCAGTGGAAAAAATTACAAGGTTGCGAACAGATACTTGTATCTCGTGCGATGGCCCTGTATCTCGAATAGATCAATGACACGTGTATCTCGTGCGCTGGCCCTGTTGGCTCCCGGTGGTCATCCGGTCACGCTTCTCGAGAGGGAAGTAAAAGCGCGTCTGCAGTGTTCCAACTCCGTGTGGACTCCACAGTATATTATTTTTTTAATACAAAATTAGTGTGATAAAAGATTCGGGTTTGACTTATCTCTGATAATTTTTTAATATAATTATGATAATTTAGCGGAAAGAAATAAAGTATCGCTTAGATAAAAGATTTGAAGTTAAAACTTTGTAAATGTTTTTCCTCACATTTAACTTTTTAATTTTATTCTTTACACTTAAGGAATGTAATTAACGGTAAAGTAACTTTGGAAATGTTTCCTCTCCTAAAACTTTCAATCAATATAATTGGTTTTCAAAAAAGAATTGATCACTTGTTCCCTTTTTCACTTTCTAATATTTAGAATTTGTTGAGAATAAGTTGTGTTGTAGATGGATCTCACTTGTTGCACATGGTAGAAGTGGATCTTCTATACATCTTGTTTTACTTGATAAAGGATCTTAATGTGTTTGATTTGGTTAATTTTAATTAAGAGGCTTTTAATATTAATATAATGAGAAATTAGGAGTTCAAGTGAATTTATTTTTGGTTTAATGGTTTTTCTCTCTTGCGATTTTTGAAGATTGTATATTTTTGTTTACTATGACAATCATATTAATCAATATTAGAGTATGAAGTTCCTAGTACTCCTTGATAGCTCAAATCTTTGCAATTCATGAAGCTCGATCTACACTTATCATGAGGCATGATCCTTGATAGATTGTTGCTCCTGCAAACATTGAGTTATTGGAAGCATTCTCCCCCAATTCTAGAAGCTTGAATTAATCTCTATAGTAAGATTCAAAAAAAAAAAAAATAGACTCCAGTTCAACATACCAAGAGGTTAGCTCCTCTGACACCTAAATGATTCATTGCACTACATACTCAAATCTGTGGCATACTCTAGCAACCTAATTCTCAATAAATCTATTACATGGTGCCTATCAAGGACAAACCAACGTCCCTCTAACTCCAGTTCAAAAGTTTTTTCACTGCAACTCCTCCAGATTGCCACTAACACATTGCAGACAATAATGCAGGCCCTGGATCAGTTGAAGGGGCCCTCATTGGACATTCCAAAATCTCTATTGTTAGAGCCCAAGATTAGCTTGCCCAGGTATTTCGACGAGATGGATGGTGAACATATTGATGCTTGGATTTTAATTATATCCATGTATTTTGACTCTTAGTCCAGGATGATAGATGGCAAGAAACTAGAATGGGCAATGTTATATCTATAAGGGATAGCGTTGGAGTGGTGGAAAAATCTTCGTGATCATTCCACCCTCTACATGGAGTTGGGGAAGACACCTCCAAATCATAACCCTATGACCTTGTGGACACATTTTTGTGAGGCATTGTGGTAATGGTTTTACCTACCAAAGTATTATGTTTATTTGAGGATGCGTTGGCTTCGTCTTTGTCAATTTTCAAGTCAATTGGTTCAAGCTTATATTGCTCAATTCACTAAGCTCCAAGTACAGTTATCTATCATAGATCCATAACATGTGATTTGTGTAAAGTTATTGCCGACGTGTTTCCTTCTTTATGCATCAAGGTTGATAATCTCAATCAAGCCTTTGAACAAATGCTTACAACAAAGTAGAAGTTGGGGAAACACTCTATGTTATCCCCTCATTCTTCCTCTACTTCTCTCCATTCATCCAACCCTTCTCATTCATCTCCTTCACCTACAATAACCTCTCCTTTGTTGCTTAACATAGCACCTCCACCATGTCCTCACCATTTTGGATCTATTATGTACTCACGAATTGTAGGTGAAAGGGTAGAAATCTTCATTTGGGCAAACTATTATTCCTTATTTGGGATTTCTTATATCATATGCCGGTATTCAAGCTTATTCGTCCAATGTTAAACCTCTTTTGGATTGGCCCGTGCCCTGCCCCACCATAGAATTGGAAAGTTTACTGGGAAGACTCAATTTCTATTGCAAGTTTATACCTCATTTGTCAAATAAAGAATCTCCTTTGTACAATCTTTCTAACCAACTTATAGTTTGCTTATATTACAACGACCGATGCAACCTTTAAGCATCTAAAACAAATATTTTGGTATGTTATTGATCTTTGTTTGTTTGTACTGTAGCAACATTTTGAGATCATAGAAAATTATAGGGGTGAAATTTCGCCCATGGGTGAAAACTAGCCCCTTCAAATTTTGGCAAGACGAATTTTATATATTAAAAAAAAGGCAATATTAATCCCAATTCGCCCCCCTTTTATTTTTAAAATAATATTAATTATATATTTGGCCCAAAATTAGTGGTCAAAATTTAAATATTAATTACATTTTCGCCTTCGAAAAATGGCGGTCATCCTCCATTTCACCCGATTTTTGGGAGTAGTCGTCAATCTTCTGGGGTTTTCCCCCGCAATTTTAGTTTTTTCACAGGGCCAAGGACCATGATTCTCCTTGATTTGGGAATGGCCATTGGCCTTAGGGTTTTTTCGCCCATCGATTTGGAGCTTTTAGTTTTACAGAGGATACCCCCGATTTGGATATTTTACATGAATTCGGTCCTGGGTTTAGGAAAAAATTTCCCCAATTTGATGGTGATTCACAATATTAATAGATCCAAGTGGTTCGACTTGAAATCTTCAGCCACACCTAGCTTGAAATCTTCAAAGGCCAAGTTCCAACTCGAAATTCTATTGTCAAAATTTACAAATTACAGGAGGAGAAAGCGTTGAGTTCTTGCCAACTTCCCAATTACTCTGTGTCAACGCTTCTGGTTGCCAAACTGGCCCCTGAAGCACCTTGAATCTTGATATCAAGTAAGTCATAAGTGGCTTATGAGCCCTCTCTACAAATTTTGAAATTCGTCACGACTGTGTAGGGATAATCTTAATATCTTATCATTTACGGGCTCATGGTTCTTCGCTCCGGTAGTAGCAGAGTTGTTTTTGGCATTCATTAAGTGCATATGCTAGTAGGGATTGGCTCGATTATCCTGATCAATGATAGAGCCCACCCAACCTCTAGGATAGCAGAGGCTTCAGGTCATGACGAGTGATTGTTTAGGTTAGTGATTAGAGTAGATTAGTAGTTATGTGTAACGTGTTTAAGTTTTTGAGCTTACCCACAGTTTGGATAAATTACCTGGGTGTTTTTAAATAATTCTCACAAGTTGGTGCTGAAACACGGTGTTTTAGCACCGTTTTCCCAATGCTCATTGCTTGTGTGTTTCCACACACATCGCACAAGTGTCATCCTGATCAATGATAGAGCCCACAGCCCCACCCAACCTCTAGGATAACAGAGGCTTCAGGTCATGATGAGTGATTGTTTGGGTTAGTGATTGCCAATTGGAGTAGATCAGTAGTTTTGTGTTTTAGTTTTTGATCTTACTCAAAGACTACAGTTTGGATAAATTATTAAATTACCTAGGCGTTTTTAAATCATTCTCACAAGCTGGTGCTGAAACACGGTGTTTCAGCATCGTTTTCCCAATGCTCATTGCTTGTTTGTTTCCAGGCACATCGCACAAGTGTCATCCTGATCAATGATAAAGCCCACGGCCCCACCCAACCTCCAGGATAACAAAGGCTTCATGTCATGATGAGTGATTGTTTGGGTTAGTGATTAACAATTGGAGTAGATCAATAGTTTTGTGTTTCAGTTTTTGAGCTTCCTCAAAGACTACAGTTTGGATAAATTATTAAATTACCTGGGTGTTTTTAAATCATTCTCACAAGCTGGTGCTGAACAACGGTGTTTCAGCACCGTTTTCCCAATTCTCATTGCTTGTGTGTTTCCACACACGTTGCACAAGTGTCATCCTGATCAATGATAGAGACTATAGCCCCACCCAGCCTCCAGGATAGAAGAGGCTTTAGGTCATAATGAGTGATTGTTTGGGTCAGTAATTGCCAATTGGAGTAGATCAATAGTTATGTGTTTAAGTTTTTGAGCTTACTCACAGAGCTTGGATAAATTATTAAATTACCTGGGTGTTTTTAAATCATTCTCACAAGCTGGTGTTGAAACACAATGTTTCAGCACCGCGTTTTAACATCGTTTTCCCAATGCTCATTGCTTGTGTGTTTCCACGCACGTCACACAAGTTTCATCATGATCAGTGATAGAGCCCACAACCCCACCTAGCCTCCAGGATAGCAGAGGCTTCAGGTCATGATGAGTGATTGTTTGGGTTAGTGATTGCCAATTGGAGTAGATCAGTAGTTCTGTGTTTCAGTTTTTGTGCTTACTCACAGACTACAGTTTGGATAAATTATTAAATTACATGGGCATTTTTAAATCATTCTCACAAGCTGGTGCTAAAACACAGTGTTTCAACACCATTTTCCCAATGCTCATTGCTTGTGTGTTTCCATGCATGTCACACAAGTGTCATCCTAATCAGTGATAGAGCCCACAACCCCACCCAGCCTCCAGGATAGCAGAGGCTTCAGATCATGAATCATGATGAGTGATTGTTTGGTTTAGTGATTGCCAATTGGAGTAGATCAGTGGTACTGTAGTTCTGTGTTTCAGTTTTTGAGCTTACTCACAGACTACAGTTTGGATAAATTATTAAATTACATGGAAGTTTTTAAATCATTCTCACAAGCTAGTGTTGAAACATGGTGTTTCAACACCATTTTCCCAATGCTCATTGATTGTGTGTTTCCACTCACAAGTGTCATCAAGAAAATGGAAATACAAGGAAAAATGGAAATGGAAATACAAGGAAAGCACATAACAATTAACTCAAGAAAAATGAGACGTAGAATCTTTCTCTTCTCTTTTCTATTGATATTCAATGAGTTGAAGTTCTCTTTTACATTCAGCAAGAAGAAGCCTTGAATAGATCTTAGATCTGTTTATTTATACAAAAATTTCTTAACCAAAAGTAGTTAGACATTCCACATTCTTTGATCTCAAAAATAGAATATAATGAAAACTAAAATATACAATGCATATTTTTCTGAATTTGCTGAGATTTCTTCGGTTTGTTGGCACTTCACTTGTCCTTTATTTGCTCAATGCTCGTGGACGTACTTGGTTTTTTCTGATCATTCAATTGAGCATGCAGTTCCATTAATGCCACAACAAATTTGGAAGGTTCGACATTTGCATTCAACTCAAATGCGAAAACCTTTTTATGTTCCAAAGGTAATTTAATCTTGAATTTTCACCACTACTTGTGCTGGAACCTGATGTTGTAAGCTTGGTTTTACCAACAGATCATTTATCATTTGTAAATCAACATGATCTACTTGTTGGATAGCACTTTGTACACTCTATCTATTTTTCTTTGAATTATCTTTTCTCCTTTCAATCTATATTTGTCCAAGTGTATCAGGGATAGCACTGCCATCAAACTTAGACATTTCTAGCTCTACATCTGAGAGAGTGTTAAGACAAGATTCCTTTGCTTCTCTAGCCAGCTTCTTACTTTCTTCAAGATCTGTTTCCCAGACCTTTAAAGCCATTTCTCCCTTTATCTGCTCATACTGTGAAAAACGGGCAAGCCCAAGTACATTGATTTTTGGTCTCCATACTATGAATTCTTGGAATTTGGACCTAGATGTATAGGATTTTATCTCCTTTTCATGAATATTCTTCAAGCAATTATTAATCACTTGATAATGTCTTTGAATAATATCCATATTTTGGTATAAGGGTTGCTCAATAGTTTCCAGCTTTCCATTTATTTCAGATGCTTGCTTCTTAAATGCAGTGATATCCATTCCTGTGTTCTCAAATAAATTTATTCGAGACTGCAACTGCTCTATTAACCCATCTCTCTGGGAAAGTACAGTATTGTTCCCCTGTTGATTTTGAACACTTAATTCCAGTTTGTCTTCTAGCTGCTTTATCTGTTGCTCAAAACCCTGTCTGATTTGCTTTGTATCAAAATTGATTTTATTTCTGGCAGTCATTTCCATCTGTTGCATATCATTATGCAATTGTTCAACTAGAAGACTCTTTTGTTCCTGTTGTTTTTTGATATTATCCATTGACCACTAGTTAGTAGTTGCAAAGGCTCCCAATGAGGCTGCAACTTCTTTTGCAAATTCAGGGTCACTCTATCCCTGTCCATCATATATCATTTTCTGCATTTTGGTATTTACTCCTTCTTTCTGTCAAGCTTCCTTTCTTACGATAGCCTTCCTTTTCTTGTTGAAAATTAAATTTGATGGAGGCATTTCTTCAAGTTGAATAGGTGTGAGGTCATCTATATTAATAATATCTGAACCAGGTAACTCAAAACTTTTTGCTAGAGGAGTTAATGATGGTATGGGAGAATTGAGTGCAATAGATCCTTCTGGGTTTGTGGCATCTTTCATTGGAGTTTCAGTATTTGGTGGCGAGAAAGGAAAAGTATGCCTATGATTCATCAAAGCATCAAATGATGCTAATAATTTTTTCTCATCTTTACCTAGTACTGATATTATTGCATCTTTGGATAATGTATCTGATCTCTTCTCCCCTTCCTTAGACTTGTCCTCAGGCAAGCTATGTTGCTTGGGCTCTGTCAATTCCGTCACCTGTAAAGTTGGATTTTGTTCTCCCTACACGACCTTGGCAGAATATTCCTTCTGTACTTTTGAAAACTAAGGAAGCCTAACTGTTGATCTTTAGGCAATTTTTGAAATCTTCTTTCAAATTCATCATATGATCTTACTCCTCTGAAAATTTCATCATAGGGGGAATCTTCATGTATATATCTTTTCATATTGAATTGAGCTAGATGATTTTCAACCACCCTGTGAGGATCATGCCTTTTATACTCAATATCAACCAATTTAATATCTTCTAAGGCTAAAGCTTCAACCTTAGTGTGTCCAAAATCAGATAACGAAAACATGCCAATCTATATGGGAAAGGTTGGCCACACTCTCTTCTATGTTGCCTTCAATTATTTAGTTATTCTTCCCGAGACTATTTGATAAGCTACTTCTCTGCAAACCAGTATTTCAAGTAGGAATATGGGGAGAGCGTGCAGAGATAAATAACTGTCAAACACTATGATATAAGAAAAAATTTCCTCAACATACCAATCTGCCATAGCACCCAAATTTCCAATGATCTGTTCTGAAATTCTGGGGGGAGGTTGTCCATAGATAGCTTCATGAATTGTGATTACTACATTATGACAAATTTCATAGAAGAAGTCCTTTGAATTTTCCTCCCATAATTTAGAGTGATAAAAATGTATGGGCTCGGTGCTATTTGGAGTCCAACTCCAATTCATGAGAGGAAATGGAGTCCTG
Source organism: Picea engelmannii (assembly GCA_009831015.1). Classification (NCBI taxonomy): domain Eukaryota; kingdom Viridiplantae; phylum Streptophyta; class Pinopsida; order Pinales; family Pinaceae; genus Picea; species Picea engelmannii. The sequence continues at coordinate 264,116 of ML777209.1, read as the reverse complement.
AAACATATTGCGTCCATAATGAATGCAAGCATATAAAAGGGGGCATGTTCTCCTTTAGATTTTAGCATCTTGTATTGCACAATTTTCTTGGCTAAATTGTTTGATAACATTTTTCCCCAATAAAAAGTGTAATCCTCAACAACCTCATGAATTATGGGAACCCATTCTACAGTAAAATGCACAGTATTTTTCCTATCGAACATTTTACATATCATCATGGCGGTATACATGATATGAGAATCACATGATGTTGTAGAATATACATCATGGGTATCATATTTGAACTTGATTGGATTACCCCACCAAGTTTTCACTATATCATGGATGGTTCTATCATATGTAGTGCATTCCTCATCCTCAAACTTCAATATAAATGATGAATTGTAGGTATATTTGGGTTTAGAAGATAATTTGTACATTACTTGAATATCCTTGAGTCGAAAAGAGATGACTAAGGTCTTCTAGTTACTAAAGATGCTTCTTGTTGGGATATCCACGTGTTCCAGGGCCCAACTTATCATATCAGTGTAAGGCATAAGTTTAGGCCGAGCAACAACTTTATGTTATTCAGACTCCACCACAAGTCTAAGCTTAGCTGAAAATGTATCATCATCTTCTTCCCCTGAAGCATATGGACATAGAGAATTAGAAAGTCCGTGCTCCAAAATGTCATAGACTTGTTTCCAATATTTGATGGTGTATGTCGATCGGGCAGTAGTATCTGAGAGTATATATGCATTTTGGATTGATTCGTCAGTCGATAAATCTTGATTCTTTCATGTTTTACGTGGTGCCATGATTTTTGAAAGATGAAGTTAAGTTTTAACCTTCCTGCAAGAAGCAAAACATGCGAGCTCACAATGTTGAATATGAAAATTTCAGATGCTAATGGCGAAATGATTTGAAACTTGAAAATTAAAAATCGAAATGCCTTTATTTACAACAAAATTTAATGTCTAGCTATTTTTGTATTAATCTACTGACAGAGTAATCATTCCAAAATCTGTCAAATTTATTACCTGGCGGTCACAAATTTCAAAACTTAGTCTCAATCTTTAATCCTAGCAAGGGCCCAATAGCCCAACTGGGTGTATTATTAATGGATGTAATTAAGATAACGTACGTTGTACAGTTTACTTCAGCGGTTCGATATTCGAGGGTTATGAAAGCAAAACAATGGATATCTTCCGAAGGCCGGAATTACAAAGTGATTAATCATTAATTATCGTTAATCACATCTTATTAGACCTATTTTAATTAATTAAGTTTACTAAGTGTCTTATTTATCATGATCACAAGTGCTTCGGTATTTCGGTGCTCTGACGTTTTTGAACCTGTTCTTTGATTTATCTGAATCTTCTGAAGAACAATCTCCCGGACTCAGATGTGGCAGTGATGACATCACTTTCGATGACATGTCTTATTTGTGTGTGTTTCAACACAGTGTTTCAGCACCAACATATTTGCATTCGTTCTTATTAATTCTGCATAGTCTTCTTCGTGCATGCAACGTGTTTCAACACGGTTTTTCAGCATCAACATATCTGCATATATGTACATCTCCATGGTTTACAAGTATGACTGTGTAATTACCCAAATTAGGACTAAGTAAACATCATCCTAGTTTACAAGTTAACTATGGATTAAGTTTTAGCATAACACAATGTTGAATGAATAATGAATTGTACCTGCTCTAGAATTGATGTTCTCATAGGAAATGTAAACAATAGGGATGAATTAATACAAGAGAATGCGATGAAAATGACATGGAAATGATAAGGAAAAAGGGGCAATTTTAGCACCCAACAATGTGTCACTGAGTCACTTGAGTATATTAACATAGTCTTCTTCGTACATGTTTCAACATGGTGTTTTAGCACCAACATATTTGCATTCATTGAACATTATATTAATTTTGCTTAGTCTTCTTCATGCATGCATGTTGAAATTAGTTCAGAAAATCACTATATTATACCCAGATTTCAGCCTCCAATTAAGTCATAACAGCCAAGCATTAAATCTTTTACTAGCTGCACTTAATGAGAAGAAACACTAAATAAAGTAGTTCCGAAACGCGAAATCATATACTAACAGTGGACAAAATATCCATAATGCACCATGAAAAATTCTGGGTAAAACCCAAGAAGAATAACACATAAAATGTGACAAATTGAGGTGAAAATTTCTTATTCAGCTTTAGGAAAATTTCTAAGTTACAGCAGCAACTTTAAATCAACATTTATCATATGTACTTTCACTCTCACTGAACAAAAACAACATATAAATCCATAGTGACACAGTCTGAAATAAAAAACAGATTTCCTGTACAATCTGTACAGACTGTACAACCACCAATATCAGAAATATGCCCAGAAAAAGGTACAGATTTGTACCTTGTTGTACGGATTTAATATTAGCAGAGAAACTCCTAGAAAATTGTGCCAATACATAGCAAAAATTTTTGAGTTGGTTGGAGCTGTAAAGAAAACAAAATGATGTTGTACGACCTCCTCCAATTCGTACTGTATGGCCTCCACTGAAGCTGATGCAGTCTAAGAATGCGTGCCAATCCTCCTAGGGATGCATGCCTCCTCCTGGTTGTTGAAACCCTTTCCCTCCAAGCTAAGAAACCTCCTTGGGATGTGTGCCCCTTCAATCTCCCTCAAGCTCTCCCTAACAAGTGCGCCCTCATCTCCTAATGAGCTGCCTTTTATCAATTTCGAATTGTAACTCCTCTAACCCTTGATCTCCCTCAAGTGACTCTTCACTTACCCTTGAGATCAACGGTCACGATTTAATCATTCATTGAGGTCACTTTAATTAATAAAGTGACCCATAACATCATAAAGTTGCTTTTACATTTCGAAATTAAAAGACTCTACTTTATAAAGTCACTTTATAATTATAAAGTCACTAGGAGATAATTTGCTTGGTCACTTCCGCATGATGAGCGTTGTCAATGCAGAAGTACCTCTAAGCTACCAAATCTCAACACTCACTCTTAGCGAGATAGGTACTTCTAGTATCACCAACAAAATCTGTCTCCATCTCATCAGTTGCCATAGTTGCTCCCTCTGTACTAGAAGTCTTTGCTCCCTTTGAACATGAGGCCACTGCTCCCACTGTACTGGAAGCCTCTGCTGCTATCTTTGTTGTACCAAGAACTGAAGACATGCTCCTAGAAGACTGCACACTCTCCTGAGCATCCTTCTGTGTCGACTCATGCCTATTAAGTCCTTTGAGAGTCCCGGAAGAAGACTGAGTGCCATGTATCAACTCTCTCTCCCGTGCTACCTACCAACTCTCCGACACATAATCTGAGTCCAGAAATCCACTGGACCCCAACACAGGTCTACCCAACAACCTATACAAGCCCTCATATTTGACACCAAGCATCATTGTTGTGTCATCGGTTGCTCCCACAGTATATAAATACACATGTCCACCATGGAAAACAACTCCAAATCCACTCTCATCCAAGGCTGACACTGAGAGAAAATTAATTGTCAACTCTGGAATATATAACACCTCACCAACCTCCAAAAGACCTCCTGACTCTAGTTGGAATCTCACCCTTCCAACCCCCTTTACTGTAAGTTGTGGGCCAGCTCCACATTTCACTCTACAGTCTGAGTCTATCTATGTAAGATCGAGGAAAACTGACCTCAACCCGGTCATGTGCCAAGAGGCACCACTGTCCACAAACCACAACTCAATGTCCTCGAACACTAGGCATTCACTGCCCATGGGACCAGCCATGAGAGAGAACTCCTTCTCAAATTTCTCAGCAAAATCTGCAACCTGAGTTGATGTTGCCACCTTTGGTTCTGATTTCTTCTCCTTCTTGTTCGGACATTGACTAGCATAGTGGCCATTATTGTGACATGCAAAGCATTTCACTTTGATCATGCCCTTCTTCTTCTCATTTCCCTTTGCCACAAGAGTAACGTTCTTTTCATCTACACCATCCAATACCTTTTCCTGAGACCCCTCCCAGATCTCCTCCTGCGTAAAATCATCCCACAATATGCTCCAATCAGGGAGCTTCTCTCTCCCCACCACACACTTGACAAAAAACTCTCACTCCTTGGTGAAGCCTTTGAGGGCTATCCGCACCAACTCTGAGTCAAGAATGACTTCTCCAACAGCTGCCAAATCGTCCTTCACCTGTGCAACCCAGGTGAGGTAGGTGGCTACACTCTCTCCTTTGACCATCCTAGCTCCATGGAGCTTGTCCCGGAGAGCCATTTTCTGGTTCTCGTTCTTAGCCTCATATAAGCCTTTCAGTGCAACCATCATTCCATTAGTTGTCTTCTTCTCAGCCAAGTGTGGAATAAGGTGGTCTTTGACCCCGTCCAAGATTATTCTCTGAGTCTTAGCTTCATTCACCTCATGAACATCAAGAGTTTTGGGATCTGTAGGTACAAATACAACGGTGTTCGCAAACGACCACAATTTGTTCTCCTTGAGAACACTGCTGATTCTAACCTTCCACTATAGGTAGTTGGAGACCCCCTCTAATCTATCTTCAAACCTGATGCTGGAAGTCATATTTGTCCACCTGACAAAGAACCTTTTTCTGCCTTCTTCAAGAAAATGTACCAGCAAATCACTTGCTGTCCCAAGTGCCAAAATTCTACCCACTGAACTTCAAAGCACCTGCTCTGATACCATGTTGAAATTAGTTCAGAAAATCACTATATTATACCTAGATTTCAGCCTCTAATTAAGTCAAAACAACTAAGCATTAAATCTTTTACTAGTTGCACTTAATGAGTAGAAACACTAAATAAAGTAGTTTTGAAACTAAATCTGCAATGGAATCATATACTAATAGTGGACAAAATATCCATCATGCACCATGAAAAATTCTGGATAAAACCCAAGAAGAATAACACAGAATGTGACAAATTGAGGAGAAAGTTTCCTATTCAGCTTTAGGAAAATTTATGAGTTACAACAACAACTTTAAATCAACATTTATCATCTATACTTTCACTCTCACTGAACAAAATCAACATATAAATCCATAGTGACACAGTCTGAAATCAAAAATCGATTTCCTGTACAATCTGTACAGACTGTACAACCACCAATATCAGAAATATGCCTTAGTTTTTGTGCCCAAAAAAAGGTACAGATCTGTACCTTGCTGTACAAATTTGTTATCAGCAGAGAAACTCCTAGAAAATCGTGCTAATACACAACATAATTTTTTGAGTTGGTTGGAGCTGCAAAGCAAACAAAAATATGGTGTACGGCCTCTTCCAATTCATACTGTACAGCCTCCACTGAAGCTGATGCAGTCTAGGAATGCGGGCCAATCCTCCTAGGGATGCATGCCTCCTCCTGGTTGCTTAAACCCTTTCCCTCCAAGCTAAGAAACCTCCTTGGGATGTGTGCCCCTTCAATCTCCCTCAAACTCTCCTCAACAAGTGCGCCCTCATCTCCTAATGAGCTGCCTTTTATCAATTTCGAATTGTAACTCCTCTAACCCTTGATCTCCCTCAAGTGACTCTTCACTTACCCTTGAGATCAACGGTCACGATTTAATCATTCGTTGAGGTCACTTTAATTAATAAAGTGACCCATAACATCATAAAGTCACTTTTACATTTTGAAATTAAAAGACTCAACTTTATAAAATCACTTTATAAAGTCACTAGGAGATAATTTGCTTGGTCACTTCCGCATGATGAGCGTTGCCAATGAAGAAGTACCTCCAAGCTACCAAATCTCAACAGTGCAGCGTGTTTTAGCCAAGCATTTCAGTATGGTGTTTCAGCACCAGCATATCCGCATTCATTCTTATTAATTCTACATAGTCTTCTTCGTGCGTGGAGCGTGTTTCATCATGATCCAAGTGTTTCAACCCCATCATATTTGCATATATGTACATCTCTGTGGTTTACAGGTATGACTATGTAATTACCCAAATTAGGACTAAGGAAACATCATCCTAGTTTATAAGTAAAGTATAAATTAAGCTTTAACATAACACAATGTTGAATGAATAATGAATTGTACCTGCTCTAGGATTGATGCTCTCATAGTAAATGTAAACAATAGGGATGAATTAATACAAGAGAATTAGATGAAAATGGCATGGAAATGATAAGAAAAAAGGGGCAATTTTAACACCCAACAATGTCTCACTTGAGTATATTAACATAGTCTTCTTCATGAGTGTTTCAGCACCAACATATCTACATTTATTGAACATTCTTATTAATTATGCATAGTGTTCTTCATGCGTGCAGCGTGTTTCAACACCATATTTTCTTGGAATACTCCCAAGATCGAACATTGATTCAAATTTATTTAAATTAATAGACTTTTAAAAGATTCGCCAAAACTTTTAAAAAGGTTTTATAATTGTGTGAAAATTCGCCACAATTTCACAAGATTTTATGATTCTGTGAAAGAGTCGCCCAAATTTTACAAGATTATATAATTTGGTGAAATATTTGCCAAAAAATTATATATGCATATTATTTTATTGATAAAATAGCCTTCACACTCTCCCATGTGTCATGGGGATTCGCCCATTTATTATACATATAAATTTAGGGGGGGTTCTTAAAATTTTCCCTATTTGAGATAGAGTTGGATGCCTCCCACTATGTTATTAGGACCATCCTCAAACAAGATAGTCATTTGATTTCATATCATTATGAAAGTTTGTCTGATGCCAAGCTTCAATATAGTGTATACGATAAAGAATTATATGCCCGCATCCAAGCTCTCAAACAATGGCATCATTCTTCGCTCAACAAGGAGATGGTATTGAACATCGATCATCATCCTTTTATATTCTTGAAGACACAAACAACGCTACAGGCATAGTGGCACATGAAATGGGCATCTTACATTTAACAATTTCATTTGGTAGTAAAATACAAGAAGGGCAACACCAACCAAACAACCAATCTACTTAGTTGCCCTCCAATTTGCATGCTTTCACGATCATGGTTCTTGCATATGATCAGTAGAAGTAGGGATACTCTTCAAATCCATATTTTGGTCCCATAGTTCATGCCCTATAGTACCTGATAGAGGTAAACCAAACACCTTTGTTAGATTTCCATATCAAAGATGGATGGTTATATAAATTCTAGTAGTTCTATGTGCCAGCGAATGGTCATGGACTTCTTCTGATCAAGGAGACCCATGCATCTTCTTATGAGGGGCAATTTTGAATCAATAAAACTCAATAATGCTTACAATGTTATTTATTTTGGCCTACCATGAAGAAGCAAGTCAGTGGTTTTATCCAAAGTTGCACTCTTTGCAGTACCTCAAAACCTAGCAACTACAAGATGGGACTCTCCTAGCCTATTCACATTCCTACATGCCCATGGGAATCCATATCTCTTGATTTTTTCAATATCCTTCCTATGACCACTCGATGTCACAATGTCATCTTTGTCATCATGCATCATTTTTCTAAGATGGTTGTTTTCATTCCCTGCACTAAGGAACTCACCGCACAACAAGCTATCCATTTTTTTTCCCATGTTTGGGAAAATTTTGTCCTCACTCTCTCTAATATCTATGATCAAGACTCTATGTTCCTTGGCCATTTTTGGAAAACACTATGGCATCCACTAGGCTTCAAACCCTAATTTTCAACCACTTTTTATCCTCAAACGAATGACCAAACAAAGGTGGTCAATCACACCCTCATTCATGCCCTTCTTAGGTACAAATGGTAGTACTCATTTCTTTGCTAGTGAATTCTCAATTTAGTGGAGGCAAAAGTAAGATTCTCTAGAGTGCAAAGCATTTACAAAAACTCCCCAATGAGTATATCTTCCCCCTAATGGAGCAATGAAACATGAAGGATCAATTATGTGATATTGTTTTTAATAGTCATAGAACCCGTTCAATGATTCCATAATACAAGTGTCTCCAACTTTTGTTTCACACACATACACCCACACAACATGTCCCATGGATGAGGAGAGGAAGCTCGAGTAAGCAAACACACTCATCGCACAACTAGTCATTATGTCAATCTAACCTAGTTGACTTTGTTGTGCTTCATGTTCCACATGTTTTCACATTGGATGATCCGGATTGGATCAATATATTATTTGTCATCTATCTTGATGCTTTCAAAGTGGAAAATTTTGGAGGAATTAGATTGCAGGGTCAATTTAGTGGTAGGTCCCGGTTTGGAAAATTAGGGTCTAGAATCTTCCAGAGCCATTTTGAGGCATTAAGCAACGTTTTTTGGGGGTTTTGTGTTCAAAACTTAAACACACTCCCTTGATGGTGTTCTACACTCCAAGACCTTTCCAACAGTGTAGACTATGCTTCAATTGGATTTCGTGTGTAAAATTTATGCCTTCCACAAATTGACCTGTCGTGTTGACCACCATGGTACAAGAGGATGCCATGCCATCCCCCACTACTCATGCATATGGGGTTAGCCACGTGAGGAATTTCAAGAAGATTCTAGAATTTTCAAAACGCTACCACAATTGAGGGTTGAGGAAGTCAAAAACCTACCCCTAGATGGCTATTGGGCTATGTTAAATATCAGGCCACTGGGAGGAAAAGGGGTTCCATTCTATGTTATTGTATTATGTTCCATAGCAGAGAAAAAAAAATAGGAGCGGGAAATTAGAGAGCATAACATAGGGGGTTAATGTTTTGTAGCAACCTAACAAGCCTTAGGTAAATCCATAGAGAGTGCCTTCTCCTTTGTACTTGCATTATTTCCATACCAGAGAAAAGATAACAAAGTCGTCTCACCTTATAGCTGAGTTTTCTCTCATAAGGGTTTCCTAGAGAAAATCTTTGTGTTATCTTGTGGATAGTGTGTGATTGTACTTTACCATTCTCGATTTTATGAATTTTATCTATTTCATGCATAAACATAAAATCAATAACTAAATATTATGGAATCTAAAGGAATTTAACCTTCATAGTGTAGATTTCTATTTTATTTATCAAATTTGTTGTGACGAATTGTTCCAGTGAAATATCCACAGCAGTTTACAGATCATTGGATGGTCCCTACAAACCAAATAACTTGAAAACCATAATTCACATGGTCACATTTCTCAACATGTTCCATCATTGCAATTCCATGGGATGGAGATCAATCCATCTTGGGAAGCAACCATTGTGTCTATATGTGCAATACATGCTCAAGAATCAAATCGTGAGCTCGATTTCTCCCATTTTTCACATTAGATGGCCATAAAACCATTCATATATACCTTAAATCTAGATTTAAACCTTCGATGCACTAGCCAATGGATAGATTATGCAACAAAATAATGAATGCCTTGGGCTTGGTTTGAATCCCTTGTTGGATATAGCCCATGTCCATTTCCACAATTACGTTGCAAGCTCTCGCATATTTATTCTAGTCATGCTCTTTTATAGAATAAATGCTTACAAGCTCTTTCATATTTATTCTACCCATGCTCTCTTATAAATGCAAAATAATATTTTGAATGATGCCATATTTTTCTCTTCTTCCAAAGATGAATATTTTGTCCTTTCAACCAACACTATCATGTTAATCCCACCTCCCTTTCACTAATGACATTCACATTACCATTTTTCTAAACTATTAACCAAGGCAAGTCAAAGCCTATGATCATGTTGTCAAAATGGATGCCATATGAGATAGTTTTGTGTGAGCCTATAGTGATGTTGGATATGGAAAAATTATAGCACTACACCAATGTCAAATGGTTCCCTACTTGTATTGGGGTCTTGAACTGTAATATTCTTTCCAACATTGATAGCACCATCATAGGGAAAGGGTTTTCTAAGGAACTGCAAAATAGAGAAGGAACATGCATTCTAGTATCCTTGAGGCACTATTTAGCAAAGAATGGGTATATTCTTGTGGTTGTGTTGAGCTAAAAAGGAAGGTTGTGTGATGGTCGAACAAGTATTGGAGAGGTGGTTGGATAATGTGTTGAAACATTCGCCAGACCTTCCAATTCATCATGGTTGAATATATGACATAAGAATATGATATTTTTGAATCAATGCAAAAAAGAATTGAACAAAATAAGCATGAATAAAATATGTAACTATAAAGGTTATGGTTACGCACACATATGTGTTGGCATGTATGCTTGAATACATTATTTGAATGAATTGTGTGAATAGATGCTTGTGTTATGTCTCATTGTAACTAGTATGATCACCACTGAAATTATGTAATTATTGATAAATTTACGAGTTTTGAGATCATTTCAAACATTCTTGTGATGTTGCAATGAAAAATGGTATGTTAAAGTAGTCATATTTGGATGAAAGCTTTGTCAAGAAAACAAAGTTATGAAAAATGATTGAAATATGGAAAGCCCGATAAGGCCACTATGATGACACTGAAACCTTGTGGTTGCCACAAGTTATTAATTGATTATACATCACCAATGGATGCCCAACAATGACTTAGCTTTCGTTTTTCACATGAAAACATTGGCAAGATGGGTCACCCAAGGCCATGTTTAGCAAATAATAAGATGCATAGACCTCAAAGGGTGAGTGCAGTAAGAAATAGACAACTTCAATGAGTCCACTATGAGAGATTCATGTGACATGATGGCTAAAATAAGAAAATGGTTTGTCACTGTGAGAAATTCATGTGGCATGATCATTAGAATAAAAAAAGGTCGTAGAAAGGACAATGCATTCAACTTTTCCATGTGGCAATGTTGTGAGGTAAAGAATATACATATAGATATGTATTGGATTAAAATTTCATACTTATTTTCTATTATGAATACACATGCTTACCTTGTGCACCAATAATTCTTGCAAAGGAAATAATTATTCTATCAAAATATTCATAACAATGTTCCTCTTGATAATTGATATGTGTACATGTTGATACTCTAAGTCCTGGGAGTTTATCAAGATAGTGAAAACCAATGCAAATGCATTGTGTACATGATAACCAACAACGACGCAAATTTGAGAAGTGGATAGCATTACAAAATCCATTAAGAATAAAGAAGCAACTTGGGACTCAGAAAACACTATACAAGAAATCTACAAAAGAAATGTAATACCCTAATTTTGATCCACGATTCAATGTCATGTATGTATATGTCGAATGAAAAAAGATGTAATATGTAAGAGTTGTACATTGAATGATAATAAAAAAAGTACATCACTCACTATAAAAGAAAGACAAAAAAACAAAGACTATACCTTCACAAGAAGAAAAAATCAAAAGATTTAAATAGATTAAAAGAAAAGGATCTTAGTAAGTAACTTAACCCAAAATCCTTACAACCTTAATTATCTCCTTTCATTATTAATTGATCTTTGTTTTATTAAACCTTTAGAATTCGTGCACTAAAAAGGTACATGAATATCTCCATAAAAATACATGACCCCTTCATACCATGCAAACTTATACTATACCTTTTTACCACCCAAGCACAAACAAATAAATATTTTTTACTCCTTTCTAATTAACAAAAAGTCCAAATTATTAAATGTTCAAATTACAATACAAAATATCACACTTAGTGAAAAATAGAAAGACCAATCTACCACAATTGTAATTAAAAAAATTCTCTACTTTTAAAAGTCCCTATAATTCCAAGAATGATATTTGATGATTTAACTTATATTGAAGACTTAGAGAGAGGTGAGATAATAACGTGAGAGACTGTAACAAAGAAAAAGACCCCAAATTATACATGATAGACAAAGAACATTGTAGAAAAGAAGAGATTTAAAACCAATTATAAAAATACAAAAAATAAAATTAAAAAAATCACCCTTTTAGATTTTAGCCTGGTGATCTTTGTTGCAAAGACAATTGGCTTCTATGTAACTAATTCATGAACAATTTCTAAACAAATAAACAAACAAATGTTTAAATATCTTTAAAATATAAATTTTATATTATAAATTTTATTATTTATTTAGTAATGTGTGTAAGCTTATAAATTATAATTTATAGTTGCATTGTAATTGAATGATTAATTATTTTAATTAATAAATTTGTATTATTATTTTTTTATATGTTAAATTGTTAATTAATTAATAACAATAAAATGAAATGAAAGGTATAAAGAATCTTAATATATTAAATTATTAATTAATTAATAATAATAAAATGAAAGGTATAAATAACCAAAAAAATTTAACTAATTATTATTGATATTAAAATTAAAAATATAAAGAACCAAATTGCCTATAATATCATAGGTAGGTATGTTAATTTATTAATTAATAAATAAATAACAAGAAAAATAAAATAAAAAAAATAATGATTTTAAGAAATTTTAATTTATTAATTAATAAATAACAAAAGAAATTTACGAACAAATCAAATTTTGAATGAAATTAATGATTTAAAATAATTTTAATTTATTAAATTTTAAATGAAATTAATGATTTAAAATAATTTTAATTTATTAATTAATAAAAAGAAAAAATACTAAACAATCAAAAATTTGAAACTTTAAATTAATGGTTTCAAGAATCTCCTTATCCTTAACTTGAGAACAAGGTGGAATTTGACAGATTTTCTTTCCTTTAAAATTTATTAATTAATTAATAAAAAGGAAGAGTAATATAATTTCTCTTTACGTTATCACTGTTGATTAAGGTTGGTTGTCATTGATGTCAACCCTTGAAGAAAGTGTAATGTCCCCCACCTCTTAGAGAGGTAATGAGGAGACTCAGTGGCCTGGGCACCCCCACTAGGTCATAGTCTCACATTGAAGGGGGGGAAAGTCAAGAAGTTAAAAGTTATATTTTTAAGTTGACTTAAGAAAGGAAAAGGAAAGGAGTAAAAGATAACTCAACAGAAGAATAGAAGATTAGCCCTGGGAGTTAACCTAACTCAACAGAGAATTAGAAGGAAAAGTATAAGTAAGAGGCTAGGGTGCACCTATTACTCATTCTGGTTTTGGATTAGCATTTGCTATTGCTCTTGAGCATTCAGTTTGGGGGTTTGTTGTACAAAC